>SPJY01020476.1:23484-104359 GCA_005191435.1 Raddia distichophylla
AGCTCTTCCGGCGGCCAATCAATCCGCGCGGCTGCACCGTTCATGGAATGGCGCCAGGATGATGCCGGAAGAGCACCGCGTGGTTGGACGGGCTCCGGCTTGCTCGGTTTCGAGGCGCCGCTGCCGCTTCAGGTGGCGGCGCCCGCCGCCGCCGGTTCGTCGGGCGTGGCTCACTGGGAAGCGCCGGAGCTGCCGTTCGATCAGTCTACGTACCCGCTGCTCGACTTCTGGGGCATGCCGGACAGGTATGACGACGTCGTCCGCCCCGGGTTCGTCGACCCCGGCGGCATGGACGACGGCCTCGCCTACCACGGGCTGCTTCCGCCGCCGCCGCCGCCTCCATTGGCGCTGCCGTTCTTCGGCGTGGAGTTCGCGCCGCACCATGCCGTCAAGGACGAGCCAGCTCCGGACGCGCTCGGCGCCGGCGACTTCTTCAACGACCTCCCGCCGGACATGTTCGACGCCCTTGATCATCTGCCGCCGCCGCCGCCTACGTCGCCGTCGAGGACGAACTCGGGGCTTTAAGACGTGCGAGTAGTGACATGGTTGTATCATTCACCTCTGGTTGTGCATTTTTTTAGGAACTCTGGTGGTGCATTTGGAGTGGACTACGATGCATGTGTATGGAACGACAGCTAGCTGAATATTGTAGCTAGCCTATGTTGCAGCCCTACTTTCTGAAACTTGCACTTGTGCTAGAAAGTAACAGCATGTTTCACATTTCACAGTAGATGCAGAAAGTATGTGTGCGAAGTGTTTCTGGAATTCAGCAACACGATGCAAATCCTCTTTGGTTCGCGGTTGGGTACGGTTTTATTCGGTTAGGCTAAATTTGTTATTTTTGGATAGACTATTTAATATAATATTTTGTAATATTTTTTTCTGACTTTGTAGGGTTTTACTCAGAGATCTTAAAAAAAGCTTTTTAAATATCTTTTAACCTTTCTGTACCTCTTTTTAAAAACTTTAATTTTTTAACTCATTCGAACAAAACTAAACCAAGTCGCGAATCAAGGAGAACCCAGTGATGTGAAGCGAAATGTGACGACTCGCGAATGTGTCGTCGTAATAACTTCGTATAGCATACATTATACGAAGTTATACGAATATATATATAGAAAAGAGCTGCAAAAATGAGTAGATGGTACATATATACATTGGTAGTGAGTGTGCATTCTTAATTGGCTAGCTCATGCGATGCAAACACAATATATGTATGTGGTTTTTGGCAAATTAAGTGGGTGCAAGTTTTCGGCGGAGGAGGAGCGGGTGGTGATGGAGCTGCAGGCGCAGTTGGGGAACAAGTGGGCGAGGATCGCGACCTACCTGACGGGCAGGACGGACAACGACGTCAAGAACTTCTGGAGCACCCGCCAGAAGCGGCTCGCCAGGCTCCTTCGCGCCAACAAGACCAGCACCAACGCCAAGAAACCAGCAGCGCGGCATGGGCATGGCAGGGTAAGCTAGCACACCTTCGATTATATTCGCGCCATCGTTTAAATTTTCTGGAGTTCAATTCATGATGCGGTGCCGTCAGGGTCTTCTCGTGGATCAGGCTCCGCCGGCGCCGATGGAGGGCAGCTCTTCCGGGTCCGGCGGCCAATCAATCCGCGCGGCTGCACCGTTCATGGAATGGCGCCAGGATGATGCCGGAAGAGCACCGCCACCGCGTGGTTGGATGGGCTCCGGCTTGCTCGGTTTCGAGGCGCCGCTGCCGCTTCAGGTGGCGGCGCCCGCCGCCGCCGGTTCGTCGGGCGTGGCTCACTGGGAAGCGCCGGAGCTGCCGTTCGATCAGTCTACGTACCCGCTGCTCGACTTCTGGGGCATGCCGGACAGGTATGACGACGTCGTCCGCCCCGGGTTCGTCGACCCCGGCGGCATGGACGACGGCCTCGCCTACCACGGGCTGCTTCCGCCGCCGCCGCCGCCTCCATTGGCGCTGCCGTTCTTCGGCGTGGAGTTCGCGCCGCACCATGCCGTCAAGGACGAGCCAGCTCCGGACGCGCTCGGCGCCGGCGACTTCTTCAACGACCTCCCGCCGGACATGTTCGACGCCCTTGATCATCTGCCGCCGCCGCCGCCTACGTCGCCGTCGAGGACGAACTCGGGGCTTTAAGACGTGCGAGTAGTGACATGGTTGTATCATTCACCTCTGGTTGTGCATTTTTTTAGGAACTCTGGTGGTGCATTTGGAGTGGACTACGATGCATGTGTATGGAACGACAGCTAGCTGAATATTGTAGCTAGCCTATGTTGCAGCCCTACTTTCTGAAACTTGCACTTGTGCTAGAAAGTAACAGCATGTTTCACATTTCACAGTAGATGCAGAAAGTATGTGTGCGAAGTGTTTCTGGAATTCAGCAACACGATGCAAATCCTCTTTGGTTCGCGGTTGGGTACGGTTTTATTCGGTTAGGCTAAATTTGTTATTTTTGGATAGACTATTTAATATAATATTTTGCAATATTTTTTTGGGACTTTGTAGGGTTTTACTCAGAGATCTTAAAAAAACTTTTTAAATATTTTTTAACCTTTCTGTACCTCTTTTTAAAAACTTTTATTTTTTAACTCATTCGAACAAAACTAAACCAAGTCGCCAAGGAGAACCCAGTGATGTGAAGCGAAATGTGACGACACGCGAATGTGTCGTATCTGCTAATCCTAAGTCATTTGAAAGTTTCAAAATCACTCGGTCGATTTTCGACTTACCTGTGTCACCATCGTCTTCATCCTCTCCGGCTGTCATCGTCGCCGCCGTTTCATTGGGGTTAGGGTTAAAATTCAGGCTGAAGATGGGTTCCTAGCGCAGTAGTGCCCCCCCAGCTCAGAACGAGATTGAGGTAGGCGGCGACATAGCGGTAAAGTGGGGATCGTGGTTGGACGGTGAGGCGGCCGGGAAGTGGAGGAGGGTAGATCGACGCCGGCCATTCAAGTTAGGTTGGGCGGGGTAGCACCTGTGGTGTGGGTGGAGGGCAGAGCGCCGACAGAGATGACGGCTGGGGCGCCAGAGGTGGAGACGAGGGAGGGGAAAGGGAGAGGGATAGGATCAAGGAGACAGGAGAGAGTGATAGGGAAAAATAGAGGAGGGGAAGAGATCTAAAATGTTGGATTGAGATGCAACGGTTCAGAAAATCGACTAAAAATTAAACATAATTCTTAGTTACCTGACATGTAGCCCGTTCCAATATTTATTAATCACCATGGCTGAAATGGATTTCCACGTATCTAGCTCCTTTGGATGGAATGCACTCATCTAAACAAAATCCTAATATCTACTTTTTCGATCCAAACATGGGTAATCTTTTGAGGGGTGGTCTTGTTCACACTAGCTAGTTATGAAACCATGTGTAAAAATTTATGGTCTGATAGGCTGAACCTGTTTTGTGGAGGAGCGTCTATGATTTCTTTTATATTTTTTTTGATGACAAGTGTTTTGGAATAGGGATGGCAATTAGGTGGGTATTACCGGGTATGTGTGAGACATACCTGTCGGTACACAAGGTACTGGGGTGTCCTCTCCACCTCCTCTAGAAGGGAGGCAGAAGATAGAGCCATCTAGGAGGATCGAGAAGACCGGGTCTGGTTCCGAGTGGACCAGCGGGCACGCGGCCCCATCACTCGGAACAGGACCCCGAGGCATAGCGTTCCCGGCAGGCGGGGGGCGACCAGGCCCTTGCACCGGGAGACCGACCAGGACACGCGGCGCGCCGGGCGAGCACCGCCCCGGCCAGGACACGTGGCGCGCCAGGCGAGCACCGCCCTGACCATGATACGTGACAGATCGGCGGGCAGACGTGTGGCAGATTGGCGACCAGGACACGTGGCAGATCGACGGCCGACGAGCGATCAGGCCCGCACCGCATCGGCGACCATGTGAGCGGCTGGCAGGGCTTGCGGGACTCTAGGCCCCACCTGCCATCGATGGGACGCGACAAGGCAGCGGGACGTGCGTAGCAGGAGGATACGACGGCACGACATTTGTTGTACACCTGCCAGTATAGTGATCATGTAATAAGCTAGATGTACCCCTGTTTCTCTCCCCCCGGTGATTCGGGCTCACCCACATTATATAAAGGGACCAAGCCACCCGGGGAAGGAGGTCTGCTTCCTCCCATCTCATTCATCTCAATACACACGTAGAGCTAGCGCTCAAGCAGGAGTAGGGCTATTACCCACCTTGAGGGCCCGAACCTGGGTACATCTTCGTGTTCTTAGTGTTCTTGGGATCAAGAGGGCGGATCGAGGCGCAACAGTGCTACCCCCATGCCAATCTCTGAATCTTCAAGTCTAGCGGCAGAAAAATACCTCGACAATACCCATACCCAATACCCGAATATATTACCCAAACCCAGACCCGATTCTATCTATGGGTACACATGCACACCCTTACCCATACCCGGCGGGTACCTGATACCCAACGGGTACCCATACCCTTACACTCCAGAGTTACTAAATATAGAACATTAAATGACACGACAACCAATTAGTCAATAATATTTTCATTTAATACATGTGTTGTTAACATTTAGAGTGATATATATATATAAGCACACAAACTATAAACTGAAAATTTGAAGTCATAACTACCCATTACCAAATCACAGACTATAAACAACTAGTTTCAATTATTTCGGGTATCCATTAGGTAACCATGTGCACAAAACAATACCCATGCCCATACCAGTTGATTTTGGGTACCCATACCTGAAAATCCATGGGTAAGAAATGACACCCATACTGGACCCATCGGGTCTGGTACCCGCTAGTATCTGAACTCGTGGGTATTATTGCCATCCCTATTTTGGAACATGGATGTTCAGTATGAAAAATATGTAAATATTATAGTCAAGGATAAAAGTTTTTTCGCTGTATTGAAGGTGGATCCTAATGCTCTGTCGGCATATTTCAGCTGGCAGGTTTTCCGAGATCTAATCCAGTTGTTCAGCAGTGGGGGTGTACGCAGTCAGCTCACTCCTCTCCTCTCTCTTCGACGCGAGAACAGATACTCAGGTTTACCCAGATTCAGGCCCCCTTGATCGGGTAACAGCCCTAATTAATCCTGCTCAAACTTCTTGCAATGTATGAATTGGCTAGTCTATGGAGGGTCCGATCTCAGGATCGATCCGGGAACCCCTTTATAGACGCACCCCCAGACCCTATATACCTGGGCTAGCGTGGGTCACAACGTGCTGCTACACAGTGTTCACTAAATGATTATACCACTATAGCCATCATTCCTCCTGTGCTAGTTCTCGCCGCCATCTTTCCTGCCCCTGTTTCTGACAACGGGACGGCTTGGATAGGACAGAGCGGTTCGCCTGCCCCGAGCGTCTTTCTGTCACACTGTAGTAGATGTGAACGGGACGGCTACGGAGACGGCCACATCGTAGCTGACATCACTAGCTGGGCGGGGGTAATCATACTGTCAGAACCCCGCCCACTCCGTCAGAATGCTTCCGTTGCATTGAATGCTCCGGATTGGGTGTATCCCAAAGAAATCCTTAAAAAGGATGCTTCCTTGCACCTTTATCCTGTATCACTGACAGAGGGCCCGCATACCTCGGCTGCCCATGTGCGCTCGCTCAGCGCCTGGTTGCCAAGCGCCATGTAACCTGGTCGCCCGGCGCCTGGGGTCTGATCGCCCACCTACGCGCCGGATGCCACATGTCCTGGCCGCCCGGGGCCTGGTTGCCGCCTGCACGTCGGTCCGCCACGTGGCCGGATTAAACGGCTTGAACTTCACTTTGTCTAAAACCAGACCTTTATCTGTTTTGGCCTAGTGTTTCCAAGTATGGAATGCTTCCTAACTGGACTCTGGTCCCACTTGGCAGTGAAGCGAGGGCATACCCTGGTGTAGAATACACCGACATGCTCTAAAAAGCAAGTCAAACGAATTGGATCCGAATCTCGAGACTACCTCAAAAGGCTCTTGAAATACAGTTATTTCAGTCGTTCAGCCATTCAAATCAGCTCAAATTAAAGAACAAAATCTTAGTCAAGTAGGAGAAAAGTATGAAAAAATAAAAAACAACATGGTGCGTGGAACCACTTCACATATCTACTCAATGTTACCAATTTATTCAAGTTGGAGAAAAAAGAGAAAAAAATTAAAAGCAATACGGTGCGAGGCATCGCTCCACACCGCAGCTCAATGTAACTTGTCCTAAAGCAAACCACATCGCCACTTGGCGAGAAGACAAAGTAACAATGGCCAGCAAGTACACTTGATCCGACAAGACAATATAACTGATTCAACTAAGGCTACCACCTTAGCAACACCAAGACAGCAACCATCCAACAAGAGAAATCCGAACTCGCAACCACTTGACAACTTTGGAGGCGACGTCTCCAACAAGGTAGTGGGCTAGCGGCCATCATGTGTGCTATCGCCTGTCGCATGGGGGTGGCGGCGACAGGGTGTGCCAAGGAGGCGCCGTGGAACAAGGGCGGTAGGTAGAAGGAACCGAGCAGCAGGCAACCACCGTCAAGGCAAATCGCACTGTAGTGAGCGGAGGAAGGAGCCCGTAGGGTGTATCCACATATGGCTGAGAAGCCCTAGCTCTGCTGGGTCGGATGGTGAAAAAACATTTCGATTGGATCGAAATAATTTGATCAGTATGGACTTTTCCCGTCGTGGACCGAAACAAACAAAATTCGTGAAATATCGTCGAAACAAAAATCACTAATTCCACCTACGCCATATGTCCAACACATGCTAAACGAATCCAATTAACGCGACGACTTCTACCAACGACCGAGATTACCTAAGCGAGCAGCCGAGCACACCAGCAGGCAATGATAGGTTAGCCGTGTATAAAGCCGCACGACCATAGACTCTCTCGGTCCGCATGGTTCAAGCGGTGGGCCGATGGCAAACAACTAGACACTTCTCGCCTGCGTCCACCTTGTCTCTAGCAAGGTTATGCACTTTTACCGATCGATTCAGGTACCATCGCCCACCAAAACCCAATCTTGATGGCTAATCCAGTATTTTGCTTTATCTGTGTTGTGATGTGCAGTTCTTGGCTACTCTTACTAGTTAGATTCGGAGTAAAGGCATAGGTTAGATTAAGAGGGGCGGAGGAGTTTTCGTAATTCATGATCCCAGTTGCTCGCTAGAGCTATTGGATTTATGATGGCGGCGAGACTGCGGACGATCAGTTTTACCTTTCAGTAAAAACCTGTTTTTTTCTACACAGGCGACACATTAAATTTTTAATATTTTTTTGGGTGCAAAAAGTAAGGTGCTTACTTCGTAAATGTGTTTCCTATTTTAGTTATGCAACAAAACTTATTACGTTTGATATAACTGACAGTTTGGTTGGTTAAACTCAGTGACACATTTATGAATTTTTTAAACTTGTGCAATCTAATAAATATAACTTAGCTAACATATTAGTAACGTTATCAATAATATATTTTAACTTCATTATTTATTGGTTATAATAGACACCATAAGAAACTTTTAATAGTATAGATAGAATATATTAATATTCTAGTATTTACTAACAATTTTCTATTTTTATAATGACTTATTACAAAAATCTCTAATTTATTTTATTATAAGTTTAATAATAAGATCTAATTCGATATAATGATGATAGAGGAGATTTGATAATAAAATGTAATGATGATGGAGAGAATTTTATATACAATAAGTCTCTATTTATATTCTTATTATACCGTTATATTGTCGCCATATGGCAGAATCCAAAACATATAAAACTAAATCTAGAATCATGTATTAAAAAAACTATGCTTTTATGTTTGCAAAAATATCCAATGTAAGGATCATTGTATCTTATCTTATTCCTATTTTATTTTTTTACTTATCGATCAATATAAGACTACAGAATAAATATTTAGTTTCTATATATTTATATATTTCATAGATTAAATTGCATCAATGCTATTATAAAATTTCCACTTTGCAAAAATTTCACTCTTCTGTGAATGACATGTGGGTTCAGAGCACACATTTCATTGTTACTTAGGGTGCCATTTTTTCGAATGAACAACTTTAAAATGGCATGTGTGTAATTTTTCTATTTCATATAATGAATTTCTATGTAATAGAACTTAAAAAATTATATTTTTACAATATTCCAGCATAAGTATGAATATCGACTTTCAATACATATTGCACCAGTTTTTTTTAACTACATCTCATTATGTCATTGTTTTATTTGGATTAATCCATGCAACATTGATGTGGTGACGTCTTGCACCGGTTCATCTCGAGGCTGGTCCGGATTAAGGCTTGCCCCGACCTGACCTGGACCCGGTTCTGTATATGGCGTTACTCGTGAGCCTAGCCCATCCCATTAACAGTATTGATGCATATATCACTATTACGCCATTACTATATTTGTGTATGTGGTTGGATTTTCATGTATCTAAATGACTGGATTTATGTATTTGGTGTGATTTTTATATACCAGGTTGGGTCGGGGTAGGGCGGATGTTGTGAATGGGCGAGACGGGTCGGGTCGAGTCGAGGCTTGACCTGGTCCTGCCCCTCCCCGTTAAGAATTCTAAACATAAGGTGTGGCAAAATTAGACAAAGCTAACGTCCAACCAAACAACTCGATATGCGAATACAATGATTATCCGGTCGATCATCTGATTACTTTCTTATAATTTCACTATTAGTTCTGTTGCTTATTGTTCATGGCTTATAATTTAGCAGCTATGAAATTGCTATTATAGGAATTAGCCAACAGGAGGATAGACATGTGTATGTGTAATGTGTGCCTTAAGAATTTTTGATACCATATTTATATTTTGGCTATGGGTGATGTTAACTAGCCGATTTAGATGTTGTGCTGGTTTCTTAAAAAAAAAACTTTCCCACCATATCTGTTGCTCAAACTAGACCTATGCACCAGATCGTGCCGGACTTAAAAAGCCCGCTCCCACCGAACCAAGCCCAAGCCCATCTCGGCCCAACCAATCGGGCTTCAAAAACCGGGTCAAGTCCAGCTCAACTATAATTTAGGCATTGTTTGTTTCAACGTTGAATTAAGTTGAGTTTTACTGTAGAAAAAATTGTGAGTACTCAAAAAGTGTCTAAGAATTTTTTTAAAAAAATTGAAAAATAGTTTTACAATCTTGAGAAAAACTACTAAAAGTCACAAAAAATTATTACAAATTATTACAACATGTAGGCTATATAAAAATAACAAAATTTGATGTAGTAAAACTTAACTCAACTTTACGTTGAAATAAACAAGGCCTTAATTTGTATTTTCGTCGGGTCTAGGCTCGGCCGGCCTGCCAACGGACGGGCCGGGCGCTGGACCGGGCTGTCTAGGTCTCGCTGGCCCCATGTCCGATTATCCGCCTCTGCGTCGCATATTGCCGATGCCTCCTACTCCTCGCCTCCTCCACGACGACACCAGGCCGCTGCCTTTGTCCGCCTCGTTCGCTTGTTGCCTCCTCCTCGTGGCGCCGCCTCGCCGCCGTGCGTTGCCTCGCCTCTGGTACTGCTGCCTCACCTCCTCCTCTGGATCCTAGATCCAGTGCCGCCTCTCTCTCTCTCTCCCTTCCCCTCTCTCTCTCTCTCTCTCTCTCTCTCTCTCTCTCTCTCTCTCTCGTTTGGTTTCCCCCTGTCGTGTGATCTCGGATTTGATCCGAATTCGATGGAATAGTTTTTTTTCAATAATATAGTTTTTTATTTTGATGATGAACCCCTGAATCCCTTAAACATTCACGGGAGCCCGGGTAGCTGCCCCCCCTGCCCGGGCGGTGGATCCGCCACTGGTCAGATTTGTTATGGTGGAGTATTAATATTGCTAGCCCATTTAGATTTCTTCAATAGAGATGGCCATTTAACATTGGTAATATTTGAAGTGCTCATTTTGTTTATCAATTACAGAGGGCTTGTCTTGTGATCTATAAACATGTTTGGACGTATGCCAAGGAAGAGCAACAGCACCAAGTACTACGAGGTACTTGGTGTCTCCAAAGCGGCAAGCCAGGATGAGCTCAAGAAGGCATACCGGAAGGCTGCCATAAAGAACCACCCCGACAAGGGTGGAGACCAAGAAAAGGTGAAGATAAACGACATGAACTTTCTTACATTTAATCTTTTTATTCTTTTTGACAATTTTTTGATACATTCAACAGTTCAAAGAATTATCTCAAACTTACGAGGTGCTTAGTGATCCTGAGAAGAGAGACATATATGACCAATATGGGGAGGATGCTCTTAAAGAGGGAACTGGGGGAGGCGGTCACTTTCATAACCCATTTGACATATTTGAGAAATTTTTTGGTGGTGGTTCCTTTGGCGGTAATGCAAATCATTTGACTAAAATCTATGTTTTCCCCATAAATTATTTGCTCACATAAAGTTCTGTGATTAAAAGGGAGTACTACCTCAAGAATGCGCCGCCAGAAACGCAGTGAGGATGTGGTGCATACTTTGAAGGTGTCTTTAGAGGATATCTACAATGGAGCTACAAAGAAACTATCGTTGTCACGAAATATTCTTTGCCCAAAATGCAAGGGGTAAGTCTTTGCATGTTACATGCTGAAACTTTGTTTTCACCTGGAGGAAATACTGTTCAATTTTGGAATAAAAGTGATAGGCTGCTTTATATTAAAGAGGTTTGCTACGGTGTTTGCGAGGTACCTAGAGGTACCTCGACGTAAACCGTCAATCATAGAAGGGCATTTAGGGAAGTGAAAAATTTGTAACGAGTGGTAGTTGGGTAATTAGTTGAGGATTAGTGGATGATCCGATCTGATTATCTCTCCTGTGACCAAGGTCATTCTTACGGACGTCCAGGACGACCTCGGCCGCGCCGTCGCCGGACGGTAGGAACAAGTACGCGGTTCTTGACCGGACCGACGAGCCGGAGCTGGACACGGCGGGGTCGGAGGGGCGGAGGGGGCCCTTGGAGTCCGAGCGGAGGAGCAAGGAGCGGTTCGTGTACGCTTGCGCCATCTTCGCCTCGCTCAACGCCATCCTCCTCGGCTACGGTGAGTTCCTGCAATGCCACGGTGTGCGCCCCAGGGATCCTGGTTTAGGGATTAAAATGGCAGCTTTTCTCATAAGCTTGTGCTTCCCGTGAATGGGAATCGTGACATTCCTGCCAATCTGTGGTAGATATAGCCCTTTGCAATGGCAATCGTATTTACGCTTCTCATGTCTTCGTAAAGACAAATCTTGATTTCATCCGGAACACTGCAACAAATGGGAGGGGATATTTGGTGATTGCGAGTTGAAGTTGTGTATGAATTGATTCTCTATAACCTACAGTTATATATTTGATTCCCTCCTTGCCTTGAACATGCAAATCAGCGTATGTTTTCGTGAAATTCAAGGCTGGTAGTTTCTTGTTCCCTGTGGATTCGATACCCCGGAATACTCTAGGGTGAAAGGCTTCAACGATATCCGTGCGCTTGCGGATTTATTCTATCAGGCATAACTATCGCCAACAGCTACCAACCCTAGCTGTCATATGTCATTAGCTTAAATGAATGAATGCCTAGTGAATATCGGTTCACCGTTCCGTGGCATTTGCGTCTAAGAGTACATTTCGGACCTAAGCAAGTCTAAGCAAGTTTTACCCAATAAGTAGGGTTAAAGTTATTATTATGCTAAATAGGCTAATCAAAGGATATGGCAATCAATGCAATCATATTGGTAATCAATGGTAACAATGGTAGGCATGTTTATAATATGAATAACAAGTGGGCATATTTCATATAACATGCATTTGCATAGCAATAAATTTAGTTTATAAAACTGGGTTAGACACGAAATAAGGAATATTAACTCGCCTTAACCGGGTGAGTGGTAGTCCTCCTCGGCGTCTTCGATCTTTTTTTTTGGGTTGTTTATGTCTATTTGCAAGATTTAACACCAAATGAATAACCAGATGCATGTAACTATGATGCATGAGTGCAACTACCCATTCCCGAATGATGGGCCCAGGACCCCTTATTAGCTAAACATTATTAGCAATTTTAATTGTTATGTCCTTTTACAATTTTCATCTTAAATACTTTTAATTGTGCCCAAATTGCAGTTTTAGAGTAGTTTTAGACCTTCATCTATAGTCCCTAAAGGGTGTATTTTTTTAAAAAAAATTACTCTAGAGAAAATATTATTCCATATTTTTCTACACCTAAACATTTTATACACTTCTAGAAAAATTTTCATAAATTTTGAACTAGCTAGGTTTGCTATTTTCAATAAATAGTTTCCTTCATTCTGATGTACTATTAATCTAAATATGATTTTAAATATGCAACGAGCCGGTCTTGACCATCGGACCCAACCACGTTACTGGGCCAGCCCACGACGGCAGTCTAGACGATAGTTGAGCGCGCCCACACCGGCTCGAAGGCGTAGTTTCAGGTTACTGGGCGTAGTTTGAGAAAATATTATTCCATATTTTTCTACACCTAAACATTTTATACACTTCTAGAAAAATTTTCATAAATTTTGAACTATCTAGGTTTGCTATTTTCAATAAATAGTGTCCTTCATTCTGATGTACTATTAATCTAAATATGATTTTAAATATGCAACGAGCCGATCTTGACCATCGGACCCAACCACGTTACTGGGCTAGCCCACGACGGCAGTCTAGACGATAGTTGAGCGCGCCCACACCGGCTCGAAGGCGTAGTTTCAGATTACGCAACCCTGACGCTGAAAGCGCCTCCCATCCCTACGTGTTAGTCTCTTATCGTGAAGACCACCCTTAATCCGTGTTTTTGTTGGTAAGCCCACATGTCATTTACTATTCACCCGGCTAGGTTAATTTTTATCACATTGGGCCCACTTGTCATACTCTCCCGCTACAGTGTGATCTCCTCCCTCCCACCACTACTGTGGAAACTCATAAGAGCTTGGCATGCACGGAGGCGTGAGCGCCCATGCCAGCGTGGCAGCCATGCAAAACCTGAGCTAGCGTAGGCTTCTGCATCAGTGCCACTGACATGACACATAGAACATTGCAGCGGTGGCGGCGCAACGACGCCAATCGTGTAGTGACTTACCGGTGAGCGCATGGCGCCCGATTCCTAGCTACAGCCTACGCGAGGGCATGAAGGGCATCTAGCGCTATGTAGAAGCTACCTTAGGTGGTGGCGAGGGCGAGGTGGCGTGGAGGTGGTCGGCGATAGGGACAGAGGCGGCAGCCGAAACAGGGAGTCGGCGGCTGCGATCTTACCTGATCCACGTCTAAATAGGATGGTACGTTAGGGCCGGTGAGGATCTATTTGGAGAGACCTGGACGCGAGGAATCGATGAATCCCTTACCGAGGCGGCAAAGATGTTGGAAGGGGAGAAATCCAGCCGACAGCAGTGGTGACAATGACCGGATCTCTATAGGCACGAGGATGCAGTTAGTTCGAGAGGAAGAAAGAATGGGTAGAGAAGTTTATGACGGATGGGTTTAGGGTGACGGTATGGAGCGTAGCAGCAGGGCTAGGTCCTAGGTTTGAATTTAGGGGCAAAGAGGGGTCGCGGGGTTTGACAAACAGGACCAAAGTGATGACGATTGTGAGGCGGCATGGGCACGAAGCCATGGCAGTGAGCTAGCGGTTCCGACAGTATCGGTCAAGGGCGATAGCGAACCATTGGACATCGGCAGTGAACTGGGCAGAAGAAGACATCCAATGCCGGCTCGCATGCGCGAGGGAGGGAGAGGGGGAAGAGAGATCAACGACTGAATTCAATTTGATTTTCCATTTCGGGTAATGTTAGAGGACATTTCGGGTGAACAGCGTACATGACCTGCCTCCATGCGACAATTGACAAAGGGATGATAAAAACCTTCGCGACGGTAGCGCCGCGCAGGATTATTCCTGTAGTGTATTCCGACTGCAGGGCAAGGTGATTATTCCTGACGAATACTTTCCTTTGTGCTGGAAAAAAAGCTAAGCGTTTGTCAAATGTAAAACTGCTTGTGTTGGAGCCCACGGGAGCTCTCCTAGAGTCCTAGACGCGTCCGTCGGCGTCGCGCTCCACGGCGCACTTGCTGCCTGCTGGTCCGTCGTCCCCAAGATCGCGCGACATAACGACGACGTACAACCAGAGGCCTGCGATGCGCCTTGTTGATCTATCCATCGTTTGCCCAGTTTTTGCTTCTATGTTTATAGTCTTGAGTCTTGAGGTGATTAATGTTGTGGCAGGTGGCAGGGTGCCAAGGTGCCAAGGATGACGGGGCGGTGGGTTGATGGCTTGGTTCTGAGGGGGCTTGGGTTTGTGGCGCTGTGTTGTGCCTATACTCTGCTAGCTGGGAGTAGGGCCTCTAACTCTGCCAACAGGAAAGCGTGCATGTTAGGTGGTGGTGGGGTTTGGCTATGTACCTCAATGGGATTTGCAAAGGATACACCTAGAGCTCGAGTGATAGCTAGGAGAGTGAGGACTCCACTCTCTTGGTCACGGTGGTGGCGGGCGTAGGGGCCTTGTCGGATGCTCCCACATCCGAGACAATGGTGGGGCCCATCGACTGGAGGATGGCGAGGGGTGCTATATACGTTCCTGCACCAGGGTCAACTACTGGCAGCTTGGAGGCTCCGACCATCGGACTTGGCTACTAGAGCCGCTGCAACAATAGTTATGTCGCTTGAGACTAAGGGAGGGGCAGAGGCAACGACATTGGTAATTGCAACCACAGCTGCTTCCACGCTTTCAGAAATGCCTGCAACTCAGTGAGATTTGGACCGCTTCGGGGCCTGATCGGTGGATGTGGCGGCGGGGTTGCCAACTTCGCCGCCACCGACCGAGCTAACCACCTTCCTCCTCGGCGGCATGGCTTGACTTCTAGTCTACACCTCCCGCTGACAATGGGAATTGTTGTCTGGGTTACCTGGACAGTGAATTTTATGGGGAGGTGCCCCCCAGGTCAGTATCAGATAGCCTTAGGCAGGACAGTCTAGCTAACAAGGAAGCACAACCTAGAATAAAACGAGAATTTGGAAAAAAAATATTGGGATTTTTATTGAACTTGATTTACAACAGGCTCTATGGTCTAGGTTATATACAACTTAACCCTACTTCCTAACTTGCCTCCACAAGTACAACGAATCTCATGGGCCAAGTGGTAATTCTACCTCTACATCTCCTATTTCCACTGGTCAGATCGCTAAAGCACACAGCCGTCAAGATTCTACAATGGAGTCCGCATCATCATTGCATCAGTTCTCCATGCTTCATCTGTAACAAATAAAATAATAGAACATAATTGTGAATTGTACATACCAAGCCATGTGTAGTTGCATAGTTTTCTGGTAGCATTTGTCAACTAGGTGATCCACTAAAAGGAAATCGGTCTGACAGGTGTAAAAAAAACTAGGTGAAGAAGAGAAAAAGAGAAATATAAAACTGAAAAAGAGAAAAGGCTATATATTGTTACTTTTAATATATATTATCCAAGAAAAAGAGAAAAAGAGAAATATAAAACTGAAAAAGAGAAATATATAAAACTGAAATATTTGTATTGGTATTACCAAGTTTGCCTTCCAGTTCTCTATCACCAATAAGCAGGATTGCAAAACTATAATTCTTTCTTACGTACTATTAGAATGCTGGACTACTGTAGTAAATGTCTAGGTACAAAACTAATCCCATATATCAATTGTGTCACATCTGTAGGTTTTCAATCATATGATGTCTGAGCTTTAGAACATCTATTGACTATTGGTGAATGTACTACTGTGATCCATGTAACTCTGGCAGCCATGGATTTAATATGCCATGAAATAGAAGCAAATTTAATATTACTTTTTATTAATACCAATCAACCACAGCTGTGACAGCAGGTAAATTCCCTATCCTGTATTTCTGTGAATGTACTACTGTGCCCTATCCTGTATGTCTGTATTTATGTATTTCTGTGAAGTAAGGCAGTAAGCTGTGAGACTACTGTAGTCCATATTTAGATGACAATGTTGGTCCATTTCCAAGTTAAATATTCTATGTTTCCAAGTTCGCACAGATTAATTAGCACAAGTTAAATATGTTATGTTTCCAAACTAAATATGCTATGTTTCCAAGTTAAATATAATTAGCACAGATTAAATAAATGTGGTCCAATTCCAAGTTAGCACAATGGAAGCAAAATAATTAGCTTTTCTACTATCAAATGGCTTACCTCGAGTCACTTTTCAAGCTTTTCTACTTCTCTCTTCAACCATAGACCACGCAACCTTGGCTCATAGCATAGAAAAAATAAGTTAAAAACCCAGTATTGGTCATCACCCAGAGTCATGCTATATTTCAATTGAATCAAGGTCATAAATTACTGCACTATATCATTACATCACATGCAAATTGCGTATGGAAATTATTACTGATCCCTATACTTGGTTCCGCTTGAAAGTGTCCCGTATCCAAAATTACCACTTCCACAAGGCACAAGCAACATCTAAAATCTAAATCGAAGCAAAGAAAGTCACAAGCTTATATCCACACAAGTCGGTACAAATTGTACAATCCATCCCTTTAGCTGGAGGCTACTCCGGCGGCTGCTGGAAGACTGAGGCGCTTCAGGCCGGCGCGCGGTGGATCACGAGGGGCGGAGGCTCCAGAGCTTTGTCCTTGCCCTTGCTGCCGCCGCCGTCCTGGCTTGCTCTCTTGCCCGCAGCCTTCCCGCGCTGGCGACGCCACCGCAGTCTTGCCGCGCCGGCGCCGCAGCCTCACGTCGCCGCTCGCTCCCTCCCTCCCTCAGTCCCTCCCGCTCCCTCCCTTCCTCATGCGCCGGCCGCTGCTAGCTCTAGGGCAACTGGGCAAGGCGACGCGAGGACGAGGCATCGAGGGCAAAACGATGGGAGAGGAAAACCGATGTCTACTGTTTTTTTTTTTTCAGCCCAGAGGTGAGGTTTTTTATTTTCCGGGTGTATCGGCCCAAACCGGGTGTAATTAGATTACGAAACAGGCCCATCCAAGCAGATTCTTTTTAAATCCGGTGGAAAAACAATTGGACCCGAATCCAGGCCATTTACAGGCTGAAAACAGGCCATCCAAGCAGGGCCTAAGCATTTGTCAAATGAAAAACTGCTTGTGTTGGAGCCCATGGGACCTCTCCTAGACGCGGCCGCCGGCATCACGCTCCACGGCGCACTTGCTACCTGCTGGTCCGTCGTCCCCAAGACGCGCGACATAACAATGACATACAACCGGAGGCCCGCGATGCGCCTTGTTGATCTATCCATCGTCTGCCCAGTTTTTGCTTCTATGTTTATAGTCTTGAGTCCTGAGGTGATTAATGTTAGAGGAGAGTGGATTTTCCCTTGGTATCTCAGGTTTCTGTCACCTCCA
Source organism: Raddia distichophylla (assembly GCA_005191435.1). NCBI lineage: Eukaryota > Viridiplantae > Streptophyta > Magnoliopsida > Poales > Poaceae > Raddia > Raddia distichophylla. Next base: position 40,769 of record SPJY01020476.1, read on the forward strand.
TGGCCATCCTATCTGCGTCTAAATCCGTGCAGCTGTGCTCTTGCCCTACTAAGCCCCAAAAGGTTATTTGCATAAACACCTCTGAATCTTTATGAATAAACCAATTGGGCCCTTCCTACTCTCTCTACCTATAGCCCTTCATTCTCTGTCCGGCGGTGTGCCTTCACCTCGAACCACCTCTAGCCTCTTCCCCCATGTAGCAAGGATTGAGTCCGCCACCACCTCAGATCAAGGGAACTTTATCTCCCACTAGATTTGATTGACAACTGTGCTCCCTTGCGTTTGACACTGCCTCCACCCTCCTCTTGCCTAGCACCACGCTCTCTACTGGTGCCACCCCATTAAGATCTGGTGACCACCACCTCCTTCCAAAATGACACCAGCGACGCGATAGTTTTCTTACCCCTTGTCGACTGCGTGAAGTCCATCTCCTATGTAGGTCGTATGCGTGCCATACCTCCATCCTTCTCCGGATCAGACTGGTTTTGGCATGTGGTGGCATTGGGTGATGGTGGGAGGAGGCTAGGCTAACTTGAGCGGTGGCCAATGGTAGGGTTTGAACTGGCTCGTGAGCTTTATCGATCTCGAGTTGAGTAGCCTTTCTAGCTCGCCCATCTAAGCGAGTCGAGCCAAGCTAGTTTGCTCACAAAGCGAGTTCGAGCCTGAACAAGTTTGACTCACTCAGACTCGTCTCGTTTTCCCCCTTATCTATGTTCTTCTTGGTATTTTCACCTTCGCTTCCTTGCAACTGCCATGCGCACCATCTATTGTTTGTCGCATGTTTGGCATGTATGAAATATTATCGGAGCACACATTTCATTGTTGCTTGGGGTGTCATTTTTTTCGAATCAACAACTTTAAAATGGCATGTGTGTAATTTTTCTATTTCATATAATGCATTTCTATGTAATATAACTTATAAAAATTATATTTTTACAATATTCTAACATAAGTATGAATATCGACTTTCAATACATATTGCACCTAGTTTTTTAACTACATCTCATTATGTTATTGTTTTATTTGCATTAATCCTTGTAATATTGATGTGTTGACATCTTGCCCCGGTTCATCTCGAGGCGGGTTCGGATTAAGGCTTGCCCCGTCCTGACCCTGACCCGGTTCTGTATATGACGTTACTCGTGAGCCTAGCCCAACCAATTAACTGTATTGATGCATATATTACTATGACACCATTACTATATTTGTGTATGTGGTTGGAATTTCATGTACCTAAGTGACTGGATTTGTGTATCTGGTGGGATTTTTATATGCCTAGTTGTCTTTGGTTGGGATGATATTATGTGAATTTTCTCTGCCCCGGTTCGGGTCGGTGCACCGGTGGGTCGGGGCGAGTCAAGGTTTTGTACATCCGGGGATCAGGTCAGGATGGGGTAGGGCGGACGTTGAGAATGGGCGAGACGGGTCGGGGTCGAGTTGAGACTTGACCTGGTCCCGCCCCGCCCCATTAAGAATTATAAACATAAGGTGTGACAAAATTAGGCAAAGCTAACGTCCAACTGAACAACTCGATACGCGAATACAATGATTATCTAGTCGATCATCTTATTACTTTCTTATAATTTCTCTATTAGTTCCATTACTTATTGTTCAAGGCTTATAATTTAGCAGCTATGAAATTATTATTATTATGGGATTTTTTTGAGAAAAACTAATAAAAGCCATAAAAAATATTACAATTTACTACAACATATAGGCTATATAAAAATAAAAAAATAAAAATAAAAAAATTTGATATAGTAAAACTTAACTTAACTTTACGCTAAAACAAATAAGGCCTTAATTTGTATTTTCGTCGGGCCTAGGCTCGGCCGGCCCGGCAACGGACGGGCCGGGCGCTGGACCGGGCTGCCCAGGTCTCGCTGGCCCCATGAGTCCATGACCGCCTCTGCCTCGCATGTTGCCGATGCCTCCTACTGCTCGCCTCCTCCACAACGCTGCCAGCCGCCTCTGTCCGCCTCGTTCGCTTGTTGCCTCCTCGTTTGGCGCCGCCTCGCCGCTGTGCGTTGCCTCGTTGGCGCCGCCTCGCTGCCGTGCGTTGCCTCGCCTCTGGTACCGCTGCCTCACCTCCTCCTCTGGATCCCAGATCCAGTGCCGCATCTCTCTCTCTCTCTCTCTCTCTCTCTCTCTCTCGGTCTTCCCCTTGTCGTGTGATCTCGGATTTGATCCGAATTCGACGGAATAGTTTGTGTGTTTTTTCAATAAATATAGTTTTTTTTTATTTTGATGATGAACCCCTGAATCCCTTGAACATTCACGGGAGCCCGGGCAGCGGCCCCCCTGCCCGGGCGGTGGATCCGCCACTGGTTAGATTTGTTATGGTGGAGTATTAATATTGCTTGCCCATTTAGATTTCTTCAATAGAGATGGTCATTTAACATTGTTAATATTTGAAGTGCTCATTTTGTTTATCAATTACAGAGGGCTTGTCTTGTGATCTATAAACATGTTTGGACGTTTGCCAAGGAAGAGCAACAGCACCAAGTACTACGAGGTACTTGGTGTCTCCAAAGCGGCAAGCCAGGATGAGCTCAAGAAGGCATACCGGAAGGCCGCCATAAAGAACCACCCCGACAAGGGTGGAGACCCAGAAAAGGTGAAGATAAACGACTGAACTTTCTTATATTTGATCTTTTTTATTCATTTTGACAATTTTTTGATACATTCAACAGTTCAAAGAATTATCTCAAGCTTACGAGGTGCTTAGTGATCCTGAGAAGAGAGACATATATGACCAATATGGGGAGGATGCTCTTAAAGAGGGAACTGGGGGAGGCGGTCACTTCCATAACCCATTTGACATATTTGAGAAATTTTTTGGTGGTGGTTCCTTTGGCGGTAATGCAAATCATTTGACTAAAATCTTTCTATGTTTTCCCCATAAATTATTTGCTCACATAAAGTTCTGTGATTTAAAGGGAGTACTACCTCAAGAATGCGCCGCCAGAAACGCAGTGATGATGTGGTGCATACTTTGAAGGTGTCTTTAGAGGATATCTACAATGGAGCTACAAAGAAACTATCGTTGTCACGAAATATTCTTTGCCCAAAATGCAAGGGGTAAGTCTTTGCAAGTTACATGCTGAAACTTTGTTTTCACCTGGAGGAAATACTGTTCAATTTTGGAATAAAAGTGATAGGCTGCTTTATATTAAATACCTTTTATTTCAGCGCACTCTGTACCAATGAACCCATCTAATTGGATTTGCTGTGAAGAATGACCTAGAAGGGTTGACTATAGTAATGTAGTCGTATGTGCAATCTACTATTGTTCAACTAGAAGTTGGTTTCTTCAGCATGTAGCATGTACTGAGCGTTGAATAATAGAAAACAATATTAATCAGATTGGTCGTGGTGGTAAGAGGAGGAATTCATGGAATATGATTGTACGGAAAAAATAAATGTAATATCCTTCTAAATTTGGATAACTTATAGTATTACCGTGGTCTTTGTCTGACCTGCCAAAATCCCCATCAATAGTGCGTACTGGTATCATTACCTGCATGACAGATTCCTGGTTTTGTCTTGAATAGAATATTCGAATAACACAGTAACTTATCTGTGCGTGCATAGATTATTTCTATGCTTAAATGATGGCATCGGTTGATCGGTTACCATTTTGTTTGGAGTTCTCTGTTTCCTTTGATATTGATTGGTAGCAGAACCTGCATTTTTGTGATGCCGGTTCTCATAAATGTTGTCTTCACACTTACAACTTGGAATTGTGGAGTACTCCATAGAGTGCTTCTTCTGGAACAGCGGGGTACCCTTGACCTTTACAATGATGTACTTGAGATGCATGGAACAGCACATGCTTTCACTTCTCACTGGATAATGCTTTCACATGTGTTATTCTGGATAAGTTGTTTTGTTCCAATATATCCCTTGCGATTCCCAAATGTTTTTGGGTTTTTTAACGCTGATTTGTAGCCTTGAAGGAATTGGGGCCAACATGCTTATGTCATCCAATAACTTCCAAAGTTTTTTTTTATATTTAAACTCCTTTCGTTATTAAATTCTGGACTTCTGAGTTTTCTGCTAGTTAAACCAGCTTTTGTACTAGTATAACAAAGATTTGCTGCATTATTTAGGAAACATTTAGTTTCCATGCTAAAGATAATGTTTATGCTAGAACTGTGTATATATTATTACGATGAGGGAATTCTTTATCCCCCCCCCCCCCCCCACCCACAAAAGCCATCAATTTTTTTCAACTTCACTATTTTGCTTTTATTTGTGAATTTTGTTCCTTATTTGGCCCTTCCGTCAATTCCATTAGATTTAGATGTTAGAAAGCTCCACTTATGACCAATATACCCCTCATAATTTCTGGAATAGAACTTTGGAACATTTCATCTCGTACATTTTAACTCTGAACTAAGTAATTCAAATTTCTAGATTCATGTAAACTCATGTTTTATTTTTCCAATTTTTTTTCATGAGACATGGTAGGTATCATTAATGTTTTTTAAAAAAATGGTCCAAAATTTTCTTAAATTCGCTTCCAATTTTGAGTACACATAATTTTCTGAGTCCATAGAAATTTTTATCACAATTTTATGAACTTTCTACTTTTTCTATTTTTCTATTTTTTAACATATTAATAAGCAGGGGCGAAGAGGACATTTCACACCCTGATTTAACGACGAATAAATGGCACGTTGACGGAAGGGGTAAATATGGAACGAAATTCGCGAAACAAGGGCAAATAGCGATGTTCGAAAAATTTGATGGCAGATTGTGGAACATTCTAAATTTTTGGGGCAACTAAGGAATTCTCTCTTACAATAGTAAGGCCGTACAAATTCTGATTGAGGCCCTTTTTGATATCTTGTTTAGTTCTAGTTTTTGTTGGGATTGTAATTTTTGTTATTTTTATATAGATCATTTACTTTGTTTTTTGAAAATAATTTTTTAGGACTTTGTAGAGTTTTTCTCAAAGATCTCAAGAATATTTTTTTAATAATTTATTTAGCTCTTTCATTGCTTGTTCAAAGATGGTCAAATTTTTCTAACTACAACTAAACTAGAACTAAAGAAGCTATCAAAGAGAGCCTGAGATGGCTGTGTTCATAACCACAGTTCACAATGAATCAGAACCATGCATGTAGCCTAGCGGGGTAAGGTTGCAATGCTGACATTGAAGGTTGTGTTCGAGCCCTCAAGACCGTATTTCTTCTTCATTGGAAGTTAAAAGAAATTTAAAATTTTATTCAGATTCACCAGCTGAATTTCACTATTATTTTCCAATTTTCGCAAAAAAAATGGATGAACCAGTGAAGTTTGGTAAATTTTTGCTTCAGGTTTCCAAAACCTTAGCCCTGAGCCCCAACTAACTTTGATCTTTTGAGTCATCCTCATTCTTCAAAGTTGCGAGTCATGCTAGGATAGTCCTTGTTTTGTTCTATTTAGTTGTTCCCAGCAATATGGGCTGTTCAAGTACGGTGGTTTAATTGCATGAATACAAACTAGGCTTACATTAGACTTTCGGGTCACGATCTAACCTGCTTATCACCACCACAGTGAACAACCAATCTCCACCTCAGTCCTGTTACTAATCCATCCAGATAGCCATTTATTTGGCCCATTTGGTTCTGGCCTCTATGATGTGTATCTAGTCTATCACCACAATCATTTTGCCCTGCATTTATCTGTTCTGATTGTGATCTCACTTTCCGTTCTTTTCTCTACTTTCAGAACAGGGTCCAAGTCTGGGGCACCAGCTACATGCTATGGTTGTCATGGTGTAGGAATGAAGACTATAACAAGGCAGATTGGACTAGGCATGATCCAACAGATGAACATTGTATGCGCTGACTGCAGAGGGTCAGGTTTGCAACTCTTTATCCATCTGCGCATCAATTGATTATGATCTCTCTTCCTGCAAAATGCAATTTCCTTGAATTTGCCTTATGAGGAATGGTGTATGCTCCATGCAGGTGAAATCATAAGTGATAGGGATAAATGCCCAAACTGCAGAGCTATTAAGGTTGTTCAGGAGAAAAAGGTACTTGAGGTTCATATTGAGAAAGGGATGCAACATGGCCAAAAGATTGTATTCCAGGGTGAAGCTGACGAAGCTGTGAGTTTACTTTGCCCTCTTATACCTGCATGCGTACCTGCTGCGATAAGATGCACACATGCAGCCATGTAGACATCCATTGAGCTAATCACCATCTCCCTTTGAAGTCTGTGCATGCCATACACCAGTTTTAGCTAATGTTTTCAATGAATGTATTTGTTGCAGCCTGATGCAGTGCCAGGAGATATAGTGTTTCTCTTGCAAGTTAAAGATCATCCCAGATTTAAGAGGAAATACGATGACCTGTTCATTGAGCACACAATCTCTCTAACTGAGGCTTTGTGCGGGTTCCAATTTATTCTGACCCATCTCGACAGTAGGCAACTTCTTATCAAGTCCAACCCTGGCGAAATTGTTAAACCTGGTATTTCTCTGCTTTAAATAATGCTGTTGTTTTTTCTTTCCACTTCATTACCTAATTAGCTGCAAGTTATGTTTTTGAAATGTTTTGACTTGAATCTTTTGCCAAAATAGGCCAGCACAAGGCCATAAACGATGAAGGTATGCCGCAACATGGCCGACCTTTCATGAAGGGCCGTCTATTTGTGGAATTCAATGTCGAGTTCCCTGAATCTGGTGTACTCTCCCATGACCAATGCCGGGCACTTGAAAAGGCCCTACCACACAGGCCTAGGAGCCAATTGACAGACATGGAGGTTGACCAGTGTGAGGAGACCACGATGCATGATGTCAACATCGAAGAGGAGATGAGGCGCAGGCAGTACCAAAGGCGGCAGGAAGCATACGATGAAGATGAGGAGGATGCTGGTCCAAGAGTACAGTGTGCACAGCAGTAGGACTTGAGAGAACATTTCACGTTCTGCTGCTAGTGATGTCACCTCACGCAGATCACAGTAGTATACAGTAACGCGTTTGTGTTGTTCGTTTAAATGTACTACTTAGTACTTTTGAAAGGTGAAAATGTAAGTTTTGCTGTCTGATAAGTGATATCTATATTGCCTGATAAATGGAATAATGGCTTTCTTGGCCTTGGTATGAGCAGCTGGGCTTATATTGTACAAATTGGTATAAGTTTCACCAGGAAATTATGAGGTGATGACGTGAGTTAGCTAGGTTTTAGGAGTGGAAAGTTATCATTGCTGTTGTTTCGGTGATGAAATCTCTGTATTTTTATAGGCTGTTTGGTTGGCTGCATTTACAGAGATCTGCATCTACAGATGCAGAATCTTGTTTTTTTCTTGTGTTTGGTTGCCTGCATCTGGTTTTGAGCCTGGCTTTGTGGATGCAAGATTTTTCATGCAGCCTGGCTCTAGAAAAACACAGAAAATGAGCGTTTCTCTGGATGCAATGCATGGTGGCTTCGTGTTCTGTGCATGGGGCCATAGTCAGTCACCATATCAAGCCATGCATGGAATGCTAACGTGGTAGGTAAGTTTTTATTTTTTATTTTTTTGTTTGTATTTTTTTATTAGCATATTCGATTACCGAACCAATTTCAAAAATGAATTTCTGACATTTTTTCGAACAAAACTAGACCACACTCGCTATATAAATTTCAAAATAATTAAATTTCAAAATATTCGCCTTTGGTATAAGTTTCACCAGGAAATTATGAGGTGATGACGTGAGTTAGCTTGGTTTTAGGAGTAGAAAGTTATCATTGCTGTTGTTTCGGTGATGAAATCTCTGTATTTTTCATGTTTATCCGTCTTCACGATGGTGATATGGTATGCTGGTGCCTGGTGGGATTAACGTCTCTGTTTGCCAAGCTGAACATGAGTACGAAATTACGGAATCGGTGTCATAGTCAAATAAAATGTCCCTGAGCAAACAAGCTTTCGTGCGAAAGCCCGACTAATGATTCTTTAGCCAAGAAAGGTTGGCCAGAATTCCAGAAACCGGTTGGCCTGTTTCAACCATATAGCATAAGCCAAAGGGCTGGTTCTTTCTGAAAAAAGATGCGTCAAAATAACTGATTTCGGCAAGTGTTGCTTCACCATCTGCCAATGTAGTAGTGGTTTGTTCAAAGGACCTGAGCAACATTGACATTTGACAACCGCCCTACAGGCTCCTAAATTAGCTGAAAGTCTAATTGCATTTGCACTGCTTCCGGGGCTTGTTCTACGTCACTAGAGACATCTTCCAGTACCATTATGTTTCCTGCTTCCTGCTGCCCTGCTACCACTGCATCTTTCTCTGCTTAACTCTGCCACTTCTTTCTGTCACCGCTTATATTAGAGGCCGTTGTGATCCTGGCTGGGACTTGGACACGAGACGAGGTGTTGGTCTCGGGAGGAGCTAGATCGTTGGCTAGCCATGTGTTGGCAGGATCGCAGCGAGCTGTACTGATTTCTGGGGAGATGCTTGGTTAAGCAAAACCTCTTTACAAGATTTATATCCTGGTATTTTGATGCTGGTTGGGATCAGAAAGTTTCTGTAAAATAGGTCAGACAATTTGGGTGGAAGTTGCAGTTTAGAAGATTCCTGAGTGAGATAGATGAGGCCATTTGGGTTAACATCTTGTTGGAATGCAGAAATTTTGTGTTTCCAGTGAGCCTGATAAAATAAAATGAGGGTACAACAAGAGCAAAACTTTTTCTACTGCTAGTATATTTAAAACGTTAAGTACTGAAGGTAATCTGGATTCTTTTATGTGCAATATTTGGAAGTGCAAGATTCTGCTGAAAGTCAAAATCTTTGCTTGGCTTATTCATAATAAAGCCATTCTGACGCGTGATAACTTGAGAAAGAGACATTGGATGGGTGACCCGACTTGTAGTTTCTGTAAATGCATCGAGACTTGTGACCATTTTCTGTTTGAATGCCCTGTGATTAGAGTTCTTTGGAGTACTGTATCTGTCTGTTTTAAAGAGCACAGAAGACCACGTTGTCTAGAGGAGGCTTTTAACCTATTTCGAATTATGTGGCCTGAAGGGAAGGGATTATGGGGGATTTGTATTATGGCATTGTGTCGTGCTATTTGGTTGATGCGGAACAGGATGTGTTTTGAAAACTATAGAATCAAATCGAGTTGTCCAATTTTGTATTCAACTTGTTCGCTGGTGAAATATTGGGCAGGATTGCAGGCGTAGGACAAGTCTATTCTGGTGCATGGAGCAGATCATTTGAGAAATGTTGCAGCTCAGACGATGAAGATGAAAGGGCCTTGGAAGGCGCTCCAGAAGAAGGAAGACTGAAAAAGCTCTAGCGCGGGTAAAGGTGGGGAAGACACATCCTATGTCTTTTGACGTGTTTTGCTACTTCCAGATGATGTGGTCTAGCAAAAACTTTGTTTTTGTCTGCTTAGATGTCTACTATCATCTGGTTAATATTTAGTTGCCGATCTGGAAGAACTTCTCGCTGTGTAATATACACTTCTGGGTTTTGGATGCCCATCCCTTTGGTCGATTGTTCTTAAATGTGATGTAAGACGCACTATGTATTCCGTTTTCCTTCTGGGTAATGGAATATGGGGGATTGGGGGTAAGCCATCCTTATTCAAAAAATAAGAGAAACGTTAGAAAACAGAGCACCGTCAAAACATTTGGAACGGACGACCCCTTTCCAACCAACCCTCAATGTCCTCTTTCCTCCGGACCCAATCCCCTGCCTCCCCGTCGGCTTCCCTCTCTATCCCGTCATGTCAGTGCACGGCGAGCTCGACGTCTGCAGCACGACGAGTTCGATGTTAGGAGCAACGAGCGCGGAGAGCTTGGTGTCGGCCGCGGAGAGCTTGGCCTTCAGGCTGGCGCGGCGAGCTCGGCGTGGGGACCTCGGTCTTGTGACGGACACGACGACCTCGGCAAGCTTCGTGGTGAGCTCGGCGTCAGGCGCGGCGACCTCGGCATGGCGTCGGGCGCGGCGAGCTCCACGCCAGAGCGGTCGTCCTTGCGCCTTTGCTGTTCGTCCGCGCTCCTCCAACCCTGCCCGGGTTTTTGGCAGGCCCAGGTATGCCCGTGCGCCTTTGCCGTTCGTCCGCCCGCCTCTGGCCTTGCCCTATTGCGTCCCGCGCCGCACGCCCACCACCTGCTTGATAGAATGCGAACTCGAGACCAGAAATCTGGCACGGACGGAGGAACGATCCATCCATCTTGTTGTGATGTGCCCATGCTGAATATTGAACCCCTTGCGATGATTTTCTTTCTCTCTCGCACACAGATAAATTACATTCTATATTTCACAACATTTGCTTCCATTTTCATGTTGTCACAAGGTGAAGTCTGTAGAGATGTGCTTCGCTTGTGCTAAGCACATGGCAGTGCACTGAGCTTAACTGTTGGACACCCTCACATCCACTTTGATGCTCGGCCGCTGGTGGGCTGCGCTGCCCCTTGGCCGGTGCGCCCTCACGGCCGGCCGATGAGCTCCTCCCCTTCTCCATCTATCTCTCACTTTCACTCCCTTTCTCTGAGTAAAGGATGGGATGAAGAATCGCAGTGAACAGTGAGAATTGAGTAAGTGAAGAAGACGATGTGGACCGGGGAATTTTAGTGCTATGCCAGTTTTGCAATTTGGCTCTCGTGCATCAATTCAATTCGAAGAGGGTGCTAAAACGTCTATCTAGCCCCTAAATACTTGCATTGTTCCATCAGTACGTGATAGTATATTTGGTCTATGTGTGTTAGATCATGTTATTAGAGAAACATTAGACAACAGATGACCGTCCCAAGCATCTCTTTCTCTCACAAGGCAATGGACTAGAACACTAAACGGAGAAAGAGTTTAGTGTTGAAAGCATCTCAAACTTTTTCCATATAATTTGCAAGGAAAATTCAAACCGGTAGGTTGAGTTGGACCTTTCGTAGTATATGCTTGTCTAACTTGATTTTGCACATTTGGTGCGTAGTTTTCAATTGGCTTTTTTAATGCAGAATCACCAATCATGTCACTAGGATTTAATTTCATTCTCTCAGTCCTTGTTCTTGTTACAAGGGCTGCTCTTGTTCAACCGAGTCATCATTATCATGAGATTGTTATTGTGGATGTGGAGCCATAGCCACATTAGCATTGATTGCATTATTGTTATTGGATGACAAAGGGAAACCAAAAATCTCTTCAAATGTACAAACAAAAAATGAGAAAATTAAAAAGATCTTAGACGTTTCACACTTATTATTCACACTGTGCCTGAGATGATATTATATTGTGTCTGCAGTCTTCGAAATATTCTGGCTAATGGCCAACAATAATATTGGTGACTTGGTCAGCTAATAGATTATCCCATATAAACAGAAGCAGGAAGCAATTGGAGGCAACGACTTTGTGCAAATGAAGATTACCACATACAAACTAATAAACAAAAGTCGGAAGCGGATGGAATTAAGCAACGACTTTGTGCAAACAGCAAACTATTAGTCGTATTTTATTTTGTTTCTCCTCCCTAGGCAGCTTGCATCGGCTCTAATTAAGAACAAAGAAAGAGAGCAAATAAGCAGCAGTTAGTCAGGAGGGGGAGAGAGTGTCAGAGAGGACGGTGGAAAGCAAGTGGCGGCGATTACCATGGTGGTGGCGGACGCAAGTAGAGGCATTGCTGCATACGTCTATGGGGCTCTAATTATGGACAATCCTTTCCAATCCATAATACCGCGGCATACCGGCTACACAGGTCATGGCCACATGGTGGCCGTTGACCTCTTCAGACCTATACTACTATTATGAGATCGTTGTGATGTGTTACACCAGGGCTGCTTCTCTTTATATAGTGCAGGCCTGGATAGAGTTCGACTCCTACTCTAAACCAACCATGACAATTACAACATAGAGTCCATGTAAGCTACTCGTATACATATTCGACAGAAAACCTAACAAAAATACCACTTGTTAGAGCTCGCCGCAATTATGCCATCTCATGGACCGCCAGCGATCCAGCTCCACCCAAGACCAATACCTTGTCTCAGGCCCAGGTCACATGCCCAACTGGAGTCACAACAAAGGTCCATGCCCACTCAGCCCAAAATACTAGCCTGGTGGATGATGATCACTCTACCTTTTAAGTTGTGCTCCCCCATCACTGCTAACCGATGTGAAACTAAACCCAACAATCTCCCCCATCACACATTGGACCATATGTCCTACACCGTGCTATCTCTTAGAGATGTTCCGGGTTCGACCTGAATCTCTGATACCACTAGTTAGAGCACGCCACGATCCTGCCATCTCATGGCTCACCCGTCACCCGGCTCTCTGCAAGACTAATACCTGGTCTCAGGCCCAAGTCGCAGGCCCAACTGGAGTCACAACAAATGTCCAGGCCCACTCAACCCAAAAGACTAGCCTGATGGATGATGACCACCCCACCTTTTTATTTGTACTCCCCATCACCGCTGACTGATGTGGGACTAAACTCAACAATCTCCCCCATCACACATCGGACCATCTGTTCTACACCGTGCGATCTCTTTTCAGCTCTTTGATACGACTTGTTAGGGTTTACGTCAATGCAAGATCACGAACGACTCTTTGTCCTACACCGTGTGATCTCTTTTAGACATTTCGGGTATCTAATACCACTTGTTAGGGTTTCGTCAATGCAAGATCACGAACAACTCCTGGAGACACGATGCTTGGTAATGCAGTTCTGCATTGTTGCCTACGTCTACAGCGCTTTAATTATGAGCGCTCCTCCCCAATACATAATACCGCAGCATACAGGATGTCCAGGTCACAATCACATACCGGCCGCTGACCTACTCAGACCTATGCTACTATTATAAAGTTGTTGTCATGGGTTACACCAGGGCTGTCTCTCTTTATATAGTGAAAGACTGGATAGAGTTCGACTGCTACTCTAAACCAACCATGTCTGTTACAACACAGAGCCCAATTATAACCCTCCTTATACACATATTTGACACAAAATCTAACGAACTTATCCCTTCCCTTGTCAGGCATGCATATCCACCTCAATTTTTTCCCCAGGTTTTGGTTGCAAATCCGGCAAAATTTCAGCTCTATGAAGGCGTCGCATGCAACTTCTGCGTTTTTTGCTATTTGCCGATCTGATGACCTGAACTTGGATGACCTGTGGTCTGAATCTGTCGTACCGTCGTGCAGTGGCGGATCCAAGATTCAACTTCAGGGGGGTACCCGAGTGTAAAGCCAGTTATAGAGCGTGCACTCTTAAGAAACATCGCAATTTTGAGCATAATAAGTTAAAAAAAATTAAATTTTGCTTTCATGAGTACCTAGCTCATTCTTTAATAGAATTAGTGAGAAATTTCTTAAATTTTTCTAAGGTCCTTAAAATTATGTCGATATTAAATAAAAAATTTGCAATAAGATTTTTATTTTTTAAATAGGCTTCATTCATTTCATTTAAAAACCAATTTTTGATTGCATAAGTACCTATTTTTCTATAAATTTAGTGAGATATTTTCGTAATTTTTCTAACACTTATAAATTTATTTAGACATTAAATGGAACTATTTGTAGTAGAAATAATCTAACACTTATAAATTTATTTAGACATTAAATGGAACTATTTGTAGTAGAAATAATCTTTTTACTTTTAAAATAGATTTTTTTATTTTCTATAAGTCCCTGCTAATAATTGGTACGAAGTATAGGTTAAGAACTGATCCGTTGTGAAAGAAAAAGGAAAAACAAAATGCAGCCAGCAGCAGGCATTCTTGATGGTTAAGGTGAAATAAGGGGAAAAAAGGACAACGGTATGAAGTCTGGAATCAAACCCGAAACTTGCAATATACGTGAAGACGCTCTCAACAGTAAGCTACTTGCAGATTCAAGTTTTTGTAAAACATATATTTCATTACTAATACTTTCTTACCATCCATATATCATATTATACTTACTTTTCTAAAAAATGAGAGGGGTGCACGGGCATACGGGAACCCCCTTGGATCCGCTTGCCGACGTCGCGGTCTACTTTGCCGTACCGAAGACACATATGAAGTAGTCGTACCGAAGACACAACTTTGAACTCGTAGTCGTAGTGGTAAACTACTGACGAACACGAAGTACTGCGCCTAATTACTCGTTGGACAGCGAGTTTGGTAAGCATAGCCTTTTTCTCTCAAAGTGGAAGAGTACTTGAGCGTTCAAACTTGTAGCAACACGAATCGAAAGCTCAAGCTAGGATCTCTTGCGTGTGGACACGGTTAATTGTACTTAATTCCCATTCGAGATACTGCCTAGCGAAGCTAGCTGTTCGTGACTAGATTAACGTTAAATGCCTCATCGGTTACTTAAAAGTAAGAACTAAACACGCTTCTCTTTGGCCGTAGACATGGTTAAATGCCTCATTGGTCTTGTCAAAAACTAAAGTACTCGTAGCCGAGTAGTACTAGCAGCAGAGACGGCATGGGCACTCGATGTGTTGTTAAACTACGGCTATTAATTATCACTAGTTCAAGCCTGTCGCATTGCACTATCAAGGAGACGGTAATTTGCATGGGGAGCCGGGCGCTGGTGCCGAGCGAACGCAATTAATCCTTTGGTATGCGGTTTTGTTCGATTTGATTTGGTTGGGCTAGAAATTATGAACCATAAAATAAAATAATATAACAGTATATAAAAAATTAAAAAATTGTGTAATTTTTTTATAAAATCTTTAAGTAAAATCATATAAAGTTCTGAAAAATATTTCAAAATATCACACTGAATAGCCTGTAAAATATAAATTTTGACTCAACCAAATCGAATCAAACAAAACCGAACATTTAACACTGCAGAGGGCTCGTGCGGTTACTGTGTTCATCATCGTGATGTGATGCAGGCAGTGTTAACCAATGCGTAAATTCCCTGTTAGAACGGGGCGCTTAGCATTGATGACCTTGCGGATGGCACCCAAGGCAGCTGTGCAGTTCGTACCTAATGTACAGTGACGCTGTTTAATTCGCAATAATTAAACTGGAGTAATCACTCCAGATTCTTGGTAACGTACCGCTCCATGCATGGTATTTTTAATTACTCGGAGCCTTCTGTTCGTGAGCTCGCATTAGCTAACTGTGGTGATTGGTGAGACTGGTTCTCTCTCTCTTTCCATCTAAAAAGGAGACTATTTCGTACATGCACAAATTACTTCACTAATTTAAGTGTAGCTCAGTACATGCACAATTGGGTCGAGGAGTAATATACATGCATGTTGCATCTTTGTAACGCGAAGAGCATCTCTAATGGTATAATCAACCACTAGCTCTAACAAATAAACATATTATCTATAGATAACATATAGATAATCTCTTCAATAAACTAACTGTAGCATAGTTCCTAAAACTAATAAACATCCACTTTTTACACGCATCTTGGAATTAGTTACAAATTAATTGTAAGTTAATCGATAGGCTATTTCTTTTCACTATATAAGTAAAACACTACTCCCTCCATCCCAGTATATAGGGCGCATAAATTTTTTTGTTATTTAATATAAGGCGTCTTCTCATTACTCCATTTTAACTGCTAGTTGAGCTATTCACACTATAAAGTGCACGTTCTTAGTAACTTTAACTATTCATGCTACTCCCTCCGTCCCAATATATAGGACGCATAATTTTTTTTGAGTTGTTCCTAATATAAGGCGTCTTCTCATTATTTCTTTGGGAAAGACGAGCAAGTAACTCATAGTTAAGCTATTCACACTATGAAGCGCATGCTTTTGCTAGCTTTAGATATTAAAGCTATTAATTAAGCGCATGGGAAGTAGATGCATGCTTGCATGCAGAGAAGCAAAAGATTAAAAATTAATTTGTGATGCTTCGAGTAACGAGATAATTAAAGATGATTTACTCTTTTAAACACCATTTTTTGGTCTTGATGAAAATTTTTATGCGTCCTATATTTTGGGACGGAGGGAGTATTAATTAAGCGCATGGGAAGGAGATGCATGCTTGCATGCACGGAAGCAAAACATGAAAGAAGATTTACTTGTAAACAAGTTGATGCTTCGAGTAACGAGATAATTAAAGATGATTTACTCTTGTAAACATCATTTCTTGGTCTTGATAAAAAATTTTATACGCGCTCTATATTGAAACAGAGGGAGTAACTTAACATTCTTATAACTAACTGACTAAGCATTTTATATATTAAAGATGCTAACACATGCACGGACTTTTGCGGCTACTAGCTGCATGCTTTGACCTGATGGTATTCAAGCTTCGAGTACGTACTGTATGAAACCGCTACGGAAGAAGTTGGATGCACCGGCCAACCCTGACGGCGAATTGTTACTTGCAAGTAGGAGTAAAACCCCTTGGGGGTTGAGACCATGTACGTACTGCCTTGTGTGCAGTGTGAAGCTGGACACGTGCGCGCGCCGGGTTCGTCGTGGGGGAGAACATAAATGCGTTAGACAAGCAGACAAGCTCTACAAAACTTGGAAGTAATGCGTGCTGTGCGAGTACGTGTACCAGGCTAGTGCAGTGCATGCTACTACTACTACTGATCAATAGGAGGGTCGTTCTGGTTGGTAAAGCGTAGTTAGATTAACTGCTCCAAAAGGTTGGTTTGGTTGATTAGCCACGTAAAGCACGATCGACCGGAGAGCACGACGCAAAAGGGCCATTAAGCCATTATTATGCACATCTCTCAGGTACTGTAACTGAGAAGAACGCTTAGGATTGCAGGGCTCGCAACCTCAAGTACTGCTACTGCTCGGCTCGATCAGCCGAGAGCAGTTCAGACTTCAGACTCGGTGGTTATTTAACAAACCGTCTGGACTTTGGGCCCTAAAAAAACTGCATCCAATGCCTACTAAGATAAACTACGAGTGGCCAACCGTACGTGCATGTGACCGGTCTTAGTTAAATGATGGTTTAGGTTAAGCGATAGTCGCTCGAAAATCATAGTTAGCTGAACGTTTTTGGTGTAGCTCCTCTCCTCTCGGAGCCGGCTGGCGCGGGCGCCGCAGGCAGCGGCGAGATCTCACGTGAGCTCTCGGTAGCTCATGGCCAGGCTACATAGAGAACCGAAATTAAAAAAATGGCGCCCAACAGGTCAGAGGGTCAAGATCGAAGACAAGAACATGTTGCACGAAGAACACTGTAGCTTTCCCAGAAGAGCAATGCCCGTCTCCTGTCTCCTGGGCTCGGAGCCCCAGCTCGAGGCCCAATCCAGCATACACTACTGGCATCAGCCTTGCTTTCGCTGACGGTTTGGCCCCACTAAAGTCTTGCCTGCTGGTGGACCCTGTTTGCCAGCCGGTGCGATATCGCTGCGCTGAGCATCCGTAACCGTCAATCTTAAAATAGTGTACCTTTAAATAAAACGAGACGCGCGCGTTCGTGCGACTAGATTTGTGTTAAGATATAGATAATATATTAGATTAGATTTAGATTTTATCTCTAATATATAGATCAGCTTCAGTAGTTTGTTATATAGGTTAATATTGACCGCTAGATTTACATAATATATTCATATTCAACGATGTGGATTTTTTTCTATGATTAACGTGAGAATTTCTATGACCCGCGTGTTTGCACGACTAAATTTGTGTTAAGATATAGATAATTTTTAAATGATTAACGTGAGAAATATATAGATTAGCTTCAGTAGTTTATTATAGAGGTTAATATTGACCGTTAGATTTACATAATAATATCCATATTCAACTATGTACATTTTTCCTTTTTTTTAATGATTAACGTGAGAATTTCTACTATTTTCGATTAACGTGAGAATTTCTAAGATTGTAGGATTAATGTGGTGGTTCCGTTTAACTCTGCTTTATATAGATAGTAGATTACTGTTGAAGCGAACAAATTTTCTAGAGTGTAGTATAAAGTGTGAAAAAATTTAAAGTAAAAATAGAAAGAGTAGTTAATATTGAAATGGAGCGGAGAATAGAGTGGCAGTTAATATTGAAATGGAGCGGAGAATAGAGTGGCATACGGTGATGCTCCATCCACTGATATGGTGCTTTCGGAAGCTTCTGAAGGCTGAAGCCATGGCTATTGGCTTATGCAGTGGCGCACGAGCGCTACCGCCTGCCAGGACGATGGATGGATGCGTCGCGTTGGGATCATTGGATGCCGAGGATGCCAACGGCAGCTGATGCGTAGACGGAATCTTGGGTGTAGATTCTTCTTCGTCCCCACTGCTAGTGACGGCATTTAATCCATCTCCGTTCTACTCGCAGCCGGCAGACGACGTATTCATTTTCAGCGTATATTCGTACGTACTAGTGATAGTTGCCAAAGCCACTGGTAAATCAATCAGAACCGAAATTTCGCAAGGATGCATGCATGGTGTGCCATGGCCTAATATTATCGCTTTTTTCTCATCTCTCTCTCTTGTGTGTTAGTGGGCTCGATATGGGGACAGAAAGTCAAGGGAAGTCAACGGCAAAGCCGGACAAACCGAAGCCAAATTTGGTTCCGTTCCGTTCCTGTATCGCGCGCGCGAGTCATGACTCACGACCGGTTTTTTGCCTAAATGTTCGCTGCAATTTGCCCTAAGTCAATCTCGTTCGCTGGACTTTTTTTTGTTGGGACTCGGGCAATAGTACACGCCTGGTAGCCATTCAGCCACGTCGTTGCCAAACTGTTTTTGTATTGGCATTAGGCAAAAAAAACATCACAACTTGCTATCCAAATTGGCCGAAATTTTGTTGATTAATTGCCTCAGGGATAGGTTTTTTGGGGATGGTCTATTCATGATTGGAGTATTTCCTATACACACAAGAAGATTGACTTCCCTCTGGTAATTAAAGGTAACCCTGGCCAATCAGCAAGAGGGGATTAACGTATTCTATACCTATGCAGGCCAAATAGTTTAGCACAGAGCGGCAGTCTTTATTAATGACTGCGAAAGTATTTTTAAAGAAAAAATAGAATTAATTTCATTCGTCGGTCAATCTTATACTCCCGCAAATAACAAATGATGACTGTCAAAAGTTTTTAACAGTTCTATTTTACAAATCTAACAAGTAACAACAATATAATCTACTTGAGTCATATCCAATGATGGCCGTATAGGTAGCTGGTCATATTGGCTTTGTTATTACAGGTTAAATTTAAAAAAAAAACCATCGCTAGAATTTGTTATTTTTTACAATCCAAAACTATATAGTACTTTGTACCTATTTATGTAAGGTTTTAAGTGGTTCTTCTCAAAATTCTTAAAATATGTTTTAAAAAATTTTAGAAAAATTACACTATAACCCTCTGAACTTGTAGCGTTTTTTACTTATCCCCTAAACTTGCATTTTAAAATTAACTTTTTGAATTTTAAATTCCCCAAAGTTAAAATGTCTAGATTTTAAAATATCAAAAATTATAATGATTGAATTTTGAATTCCCAAAATTAAAATTTGAATTTAAAATCCCTGAAATATAAATTTTCAAAATTTGAAATTCCTAAAATTCAAAACATTCAATTTTAAAGTACCTGGAATTAAAAATTTAATGGTTTAAGGTTTGTGTGGCATCCAACTCAGCGTTTAACGACTACGTGGCATCCACGTAAGCAGTTAATGGCCATAAAGACTGTCACGTCGTCATTTGACTTTTGTGCTAACGGTGTTGGGGTAACCGTTTAAACGGTAACATTTTTGGGGGTGATAAATAAAATGCAAGTTCAGGGAATAAGTGAAGAATGCTATAAGTTTAGGGGATACGGTGCAATTTTCTCTTTTTTTACTTTCCAAGATCTGTCTTTAGAGATCACTACTTTTCCATGTTATAATTTTTAGCCTTTTCAACTGACAATACCAAGGCAAAATAGGGTTGTGAATTGTAAAATTATAATTGTCAGTAAAAATATAAGAGAGAAAAATGTGTACGAAAAACTAGGGCCATCATTGGGGAGGTGGACAGTAAATTATACTCGTTATGCATGGGAGATGAATAGCGAGTGAATATCGAAATAACATCAGAAAATAGAGCCAATATTGGACATGAAAGTCTAGGATTCAACGGTAATTAAATTCTCAATGTCAAGAAGCTTGTATAACCTAGTCATAATACAAAGAATTAAATACAGCACACTGACGTTTGTTTTTAAATGACCAGACTCCAGAGCATGCATGTGAAAAAACATGTTACTAGACTTAAAAGAGTACAGATCTATACGTTGAACTGTAATTAACTGGACATTGTGCTCCTGCTTTCTTTCTTTCTTTTTTTTCATAGGGTGCTCCCGCTCTCTTGAATACTCCCTAGGTACAGAGGATTGGTTCAGGCAATGATCCTGGTTACTAGTATTCCTCTCCATTCTTACAAGAAAAAAAAGGTTAGCCAGCCAGAACGTATATAGTGAAAGACGAGAATTTTCAGCTTTGTTTAGGACTGACCTAATGCTACCAAATCATGTATGTTTTCTAACATTTCTTAATTTCCAGCATGTCTACTTAATTTCTGATTGTTTTAATTTTAACAGCTTTAGAGGCGAAACATCAAACATGTGCTCTTACTAGCTTGTTAAATCTTTGTACATAAAAGGAATACAATTTTTTCAAAAAGTTTTTTTAAAACTCACAAAAACATTTTTCCAAAAGAATGACAAAAATTTACCCCTGTGCAGCGGGGCATCAAAAATTGAAATGACTTCTTCCTTCAATCGTAAAAAAATGGTGTACTTTCGCTATAGGAGAAGATAGAAATTTCGACGATCATAACCATTGAGAGAGCTAACAAGATTAAAACATCAAGAAAGGTCTCTCTCGATGGTTGACCGTCGAGAAACGGCTGTCGCGGGCACTCGGTCAAGAGAAATAGTCTCTCTTGATGGCCCAACTGTTAAGAAACCTTCTCTCATTGGCTAAAGAGCAACGGATTGACAGTACGCATGGAGCTGCCGTCTGACATGATGACAGCTCAATATCGAGAAAGCTTAAAACTGGGCCAACCAACCAATCACTCGTTGTGGCCTGCCTGGTGAGCTTAACGCTCATTCTTTTCGACGGCCAAGACAGAGTAGTCAAGAGGAACTCTAGGGTAACAACTCCACGACCTAGCTTGTCAAGGCGTAAGGCACAATGGTGCTCTTTTGACGACCTGTGGCCAAGCCATCGAGAGAGACTAGCATTGTTGCATGCCATCCACCGCTAGTGTGCTCATGAGATCTCTCTCGACGCCTACACATATGCCGCCGAGAGAGATTACTTGTGTCGAGGGCTATACATGGACCATCTAGAGAAGAGTCGTACTCGCGACGGCTGTTTTTTTATGGCAGTCAAAATTTCTATCGTTTTTCGTTAGTGCTATGTGAAAATTTAAAGCTGCTTCATTTTCGTGATGTTTTAATCCACGCGGTAGTACTGTATGTAGCCTTGATGTACTGGACACTGTCACAATGAAGAAAGGAGAACAGAACGCTTTAAAACATCCCATGGGCCATGGCCCCAGGCACGCCACCAGCCTAGAAGGAAGCTCGTACTATTTATAGTCGGAGAGGCCGGCACTGAGCCCCTCACGCTTCGCTCTGGTAGTCCCTGGTTCCCAAGCTTCAGCTCATGGAGGCAGACGCGAGCCATAGCCATGTATCCACCACCACCTCTTCTTCCTCGTCCTTGTCGTCTTCCTCCGCCTCTTCCCTCGCCAATGCCGCGCAGGTGCTACCCAAGAGCTCCAAGGCTCCGAAGCACCCAAAGAAGCGCAAGAGAGCGTCCTCGCCGGTACCGAAGGCCGCGGCCGCGGACCGCCAGGGAGAGGAGAGCAGCAGCTGCAGCACCGACGACAACGCGGCGAGCGGTGGCAAGGCGCGGCTGGCCGGCGCCGGCGGCGTCGCCCCGAGGAGCGGCTTCAAGCACCCGTCGTACCGCGGCGTGCGTCGCCGGAGCTGGGGCAAGTGGGTGTCCGAGATCCGGGAGCCGCGCAAGAAGTCGCGCATCTGGCTCGGCACCTTCCCCACCGCGGAGATGGCGGCGCGCGCCCACGACGTGGCCGCGCTCGCCATCAAGGGCCGCGCCGCGCACCTCAACTTCCCCGATCGCGCCCACGAACTGCCCCGCCCGGCCTCCACCTCCCCAGCCGATATCCAGGCCGCCGCCGCCAAGGCCGCCGCCGCGGAGGCGCAATGCGAGGAGTCGTCGTCGTTGTCTCCGACTCCGGCGGCCGGCTCGCCAGAAGCCGCCTGCCCGGGGACGATGCGCGCCGACGGCGGCGGCTGCCAGGACAACCCTCTGTTCGACTTCGACCTGCCTGACCTTCTCCTCGACCTGAGAGATGGGCTCTGGTGGTCGCCGGTCTGGCCGGCGGCTCTGGCGGCTGAAGAGTACGATGGCGGCGACGCCGTCGGTCTCAGCGAGCCACTCTTGTGGACCGAGTAGCCTGCATTCTGCCATCATGGGCTCATGTTTCATGAATATCTCACTACTAGCCTACTGCAGAAACTCAAAAAAAGAATGAAAAAAAGAAGAACTTCTTCTTCTACCACTACACTGCTACTACTTGCTAGTACTAGTCTACTTCTGCTACTACTACTGGCAAAGCTGGTCTCTCTCGGTTGTGCTTGATTCGGCCATGGAGCTTGTGTTTTTCATGTATCAAAAAAAGATACGTTTCCCCGATAGCAATTAATCAATTGATCCGATGCATTTGCAATTGTTTTTTCGATGCATGATTGCATTATTGACATGTTGATTCACTTGATTGGTTTGTGGTGGGCTTCCTTCCGGCCGTTTGGAGGTCGTTTTACGTTCAGGTGGACGAACCGGCGTATCATAGTGAAAAGCGCCCATTTCCCCGATGATTTTCACGAGTTTGGCCGTAAGCGAGCGAGAGGCGACCCTCCTTGGCTCGAGCGTGTGTTACCACTTCACTCTCCAGCAGACGTGTATTTCCCACGGATTCCCCGGTTCACGCAGCTCTGATCTTGCCGCTGCTACGTCGTTATTACGAAACGATCCTCAGAAACACAGAGAGAGAGAGAGAGAGAGAGAGAGAAGAGAGAGAGAGAGAGAGAGAGAGAGAGCCTTTAAAATCTCAACTGGCCTGTCACCTGCAGCTTAACTGCTTAATTATTTGCTAGTGCAGAACTGCCAATATCTTGCACGGTTTGGTAAGAACTGCCCGTTATCCTAGGTTACAATACAGGCACCGGAGCAGAGAGAGAGAGAGGGAGCAAAGAAAGTTCCACTCTGAGTACACGATGTTCTCTTGTCTCCTTGTTCTGCAATTCTCCTAATGACAAGTTAAATACAGGGGCCGATGGCTACTAGGTTAGGTTAGGTACGGAGCAGTGGCACGCCTGTTACCGGCTCCCGGTTTCTTCCCCCGTGCGAGTCCAACCGGAGCTCCACCAGCAACGCCAAGTTAGTTACTTCCGCATCTACCTTTCCCTAATTAATCACCCGATTAGTCGCAAATTGGGGATCTTAGGTACACGTAGCCAACGCAAGCGTAGGCGGGGGCGACCGTCTCACATGCCGGACACATGGCCAGCTCGTCGTCGCCGGAGCTCGCGTCGCGTTTCGCTCACTCCAGCGACAGCGAGCTAGTGGCGCTCTCCTCCGAGTGTGATTAAAGAAAGAGAGGAACTAATTAAGCACGATCAGTGCGTGTAATCGGCGTTAATCAATACGGGCTAATTTGCGGTGGCGGCGGCTCACCGCCGGCGGCGAGGCTCCGGCCGTCGGGTGGGCGGGGGCGTTCACGGTGGTGGGGTTAGGCGAGTGTGGTACAGGGTTGGTTCGTTGATGCTTCACTTGCTCGTGGAGCTCGCGGAGCGATCGATCGATGGGGATTTACGCGGATTTGGATTTTGGACCGGCCAGTGAGGCACCTAAAATGATCGGTTAGCTAGCGCCTCAACAGAATGCTGGTGCAGCCAGCTGATCGCGTTTAGCTCTATTTAATGCTCGAATTATGATGATTGATGAGTACGGCTCCTCCTGTTCACGGAGTGTATCTGATGCTCTGATTGAGATTTGCTGCACGCTGTACACGAATAATGACGCTAGTCTGTGGACTGAGCTGAGGGGGCCCTGTTCGGAACGCATGAATTTAAGAGGGTGCTACCAATCGAACACTCTGTAGGAACAAAATAATTTATTTTTTTGGTTATAACAAAGTAATTCATATTGATTGAAGAAACTTACCCTCGTGCAACATTCACGTTGTGGTGTGCAACAACAAAAAGAAAATCAATGCATACAACAAAATTATTGAATTTAAAAATTGCAACAACTGAGAAGATGCGATGAAACACTTGTACTGAATACTTGCAACTAAAAGAATTGACGGAAACAAAAAAAACAACAAGCACAACGAAACAAAATTTTGGATATAAAAAAATTTTGATCGAAACAAAAAAAATTACCACTGGTGATGTGCTACAAGACAGAGTAGCGATCGGATGGAGCTTAAGGTTGTCGGGCGGCACTCTACGATGAAGCCGATTGGCATAGTGGCACACTCCGCAGCGAGGCTGAGACTCTAAACAATGTGTTCCTCAAACGAAGCAACCATGGAATGTGCCGATGAAGTATATCCAATAAATGAGGACGATGAGTGTGTTGATTACAATGACCGTTAGCATCACCGTGAGCAGGATCAGGAATTGTTGGGGTGATCTTTGCTCCAATTCTTGCAGTCTCTCCAATTATGCAATCCTCTCTTGGCACAACTACCTTCGAGTCCATGCCTTTCTATTAGCGGGATTGGACTATGCGACCTCTCTCAAGCCTTTTAGGTTATGTTACAGTCTAGAGGGTAGGAGTTCCTACCGTTTTCGGGACTTTCCAATATTCGAAGTGTAGGATTGGCAAAATATTCGGTGCACTAGATCCTAAGGCTGTTGCCCGTTGGCTTAACTCAACGATTTCAGCTCTTAAGGGAGAGAAGCATATAGAAAGCCAGAAAGTTCTGAGAGTATAGGTCAAGTAGGGAGAGACCGATGAGTCAAAAGAGTAACTATTCTCAAACTCTTACTACTAACACCAGGGTTGGGTTTGTCAAGTACTGGAAACATGAATGTCTCCAGAGATCGATGATGACTCACACCGGTTATAGCGCACTATGGTCACTTCATTGGAATAAGGTGTGGTGAGGTGAGGTGAGGGACAAAGAGGAGCGACGGAAGCAGTAATTTGTGCGGGTTTTTGATAGATTGGACTTTTACATCTAAATAATTTCGATATACTTACTACGAGATGATTCAACCTCACTAGGAATGTAGCGTGTTTGTGGTAGGGTAATTTTTTTCTTCAGAAAACAAATCGCTCACATTATGATTTGCCGGGTGATGCGGGAGTATCTGCTATCTTTTACCGAGCAGTTCTTGTAAGCAAACACGTGAGACATACAGGGTCAAGGTTAGTTCTAAAAATTTTGCATCATGATAGTAATCGCTACCAGACAGGTATCTCGACCATTGAGGTGTTGCTTTACCTCGTAAAGCTAAAAGCCCCGCCTCTGAAATGGCACAGCTAGCCCATAACTAATCAAAGCGATCGAGAAAGAATACATGGAAATAAACAAAACAAAAAACAAAAGCAAAAAAAAGAAGAAGAAGGGCCCGAAAGCACCGTATATGAGCAGGACAAAAATACCACCACCGAAACTGGTCGAGAGTCCTTTTCCATTCCGATCAAACAGCCAAGAAATTCGTGTAGCTAGTTATACAACGCGCGATGGCGATGGCGATGGCGATGGCCCCCTGCTACGCTTTGTACTTCACCTGCATGTGACAGCAATGCTTCGCCCTGGCCTCATTTACCCTCGCCTTCGCCGTGGGGAGAGGGAGGCTACCGCTCGCGCGCGGCCTGCAGGAGCTGATCAATCGCTCGCGCCATTCCGCCCGTCAGCTTCGGCGCATCACGTCGATCAGCGCAAGTGTGGCTTTCGCCCCGGGAGCCGGGGCGTGGAGCCAGCGATCGATCGAGCGAACGGCATGAATTATTTTTGCCCAGAGGCATCATGCTGTTCTTCTTGCAGGAAAATGACCGGCCGTGCGGAGCCTGATGCGCCGCCATGGACGTATTAACCACTCTAAACTGCGCGCCTCACCGCCCGTGTGTGCGTGTGCGTGTGGGAGGGTTAATGGACGTACTAACCACCCTTGGCTCGGCTCTACCTGGAAAGGTCATGCTCAAGCTGCTCAATTGCTCATGTAGTCATGTACTCGATCTCTGGCGCTGTGTGATGCGCATTCTAGAATGGATTTTGATCTGATTAATTTCCTCTATGATTCTGTCTTGTATCGCGCATTGCGTGTTTGTCTCTGGCTCGATGATCTTCGGATCAACCACGAGAGCGTGTCTTGTTGATGGCCGTCAACCTGTCATAGATTAAGGAGAAATGGGACAGAGGCAGGAAGGTCAGGTTGGAACTGAAGCAGAGCCCATATGAAGCTTAATAAACTACGCCGGCCGTTGTTAGCAAAAGTGATTATCGTACTGTAGGAGAGACAAATCTTATTCTTTGTTAGATGTGTAACGTGTTCTCATTTTTTAAAAAAAATTGCGCCCATTGGAACGGATCGTCGTCCTGCACATACTGTTTTGTCTCCTTTTCCCCCTTTTAATTTGACAGTCGTCGACCTCGCGGTGCACACATTAGGTAACAGCTCAAATTAAGCAATCAACTGGGCTTTCGTGCAAAGTTTTCGCCGATAGCATGTGCTTTTGACCAGATTTAACGTGTTAATTTCCAACTACAGGTGATACTCGGGGAAACTAATTAACGTGGTTATCCGTGCCCTTGCACGATTAAATTTATTAACTTATAGTCATATTAGATTTTTTAAAGTTCAATGCCATTATAAATTTATAATGGATGGTGTCGTTTTTATTAAATTCAACTAAATCAATGACGTAGATTTTTCTTTTTTCTAGGAATTTTAGTAAGTTAGCATAATGTGAGATTTTCTAGCATCTTAGTGTTTACTTGGTGGCTTCGTTAGACCCTGTTATTTTTACATATCCAATAAATATGTACTCTTTTTTTATTTTTTATACATGCAATAATACAACTTTACAACTTTATAATGGCATGGGTATAATTAATATTTTCTATTGTAACTGGTTAGAATTATTTCTTTAATCTCACATGGGCTCCTTTTCTATTGCTTTTATTTTGAATTTCTAATAGTTTTCTTAATTTTAATATAAACTGTTATAATTTGGTCTTACTATACTCAGCGATGTATATATATTCTTTTTTTATTTAGGGGGAATTTCTTCAATTAACATGGATTATACATTGTTACAGTTGATATGATATCTCTTCTTGTCTATAGTTCATGATAGGGACACTTTATTATCATTTTTATTAGAAATCCCGTATTTATATTTATATTTGATTGATATTAACACTTTTTTAGTTTCATTGTTTATAGGAAATCATTTATATTATTTTACGTTGAATTTTTATTATATTCACATTTTTCGTGTAGTTAATATGCACATTTTTATTTTTTTGTAATCGATACGTTTTAAGATATGTATTTTAAATTTTAGATTTTATGTTTTATTGTAGTTGTTATGAACCCTTACTTTTAATCTAAAAAAGTAATCCAAACAAAAACTATTATTTTGTTACTTTAAATTTTGAATTCTGTAATTTCTATTGTTTATTATAACTGATATGAGCTCTTTCTTTTAATCGGACATGAACTCATATTTCTATTATTTATTAATAATTTATGTAATTTTATTTTCCATTTTATGTGATATTAATTTTTTTTAAAGAACCCTACTACATCTGCTTGAATGAGTCTATCAACCTTTTCCAATTTTGGAACATGAGTGAAAAAGGGGATGACTCCTCTCCCTTTTCGAAACCCATGGGAGTACGTTAGAAAGATGTCTTCAAAAACGATGTTCAAAAGCCGTATCCATGACAATGATGTCCGGGCGCATCTCCCCCGGCTTATGTGGTTTAGGAATGCACGATCGATGCATAGACTTCCTAGATGGGCCTAGCAGACTAAACTGCGCAATTCTTCGCAGTTACCCACTAATATAGATAGATAAAAAAGTACCGGGTCGGCATCAACATATGAGTTTGTTTGGGGCGGGTGCATTAACCAAAAAAAAACATTGAGATGTATCGCATGGCAAAGCAAGTTCCAGTGTAACTTTACTATTCATTCTATCCACTAGCTCTCGACTAATGAATCTGAATCAAAGTAGAATTGAAGGCCAGACCTTAGGCACTTTCTATCTCTCTTATTCCTTTCATTTCATGTATCTCTTGTGACCTTGCTTGGGAATTGCCCATTCATTATCAGTCCTGAGACCCTTGATCTCGGTCAGGTTCTCAACTAAGACTTTCTTGAAAGCTTCAAAGAAGGTAATAGAAAAGTAAGCTCCTCAAGCAGAAAAAGATGGTGAAAGGTCTACAACATCACCTTTCAGAAAAGGAAGTAGTCGAGAAGAGAAGCAGCACCCGGGAAGAGCTAGGGAAGTATTTCGAGAAGAGAAGCAGAGCCCCGGAAGCTAGTAGAGGGCAAGGGAGTATGGTATAGCGCAGCGGATTATAGTATACGTGCGACTCTCACCGCATACGGCTCGCACAAAGACTCCAAAATCCATCCTGAGCTTTGTATTCCACCTCTCCTCTCCAATCCTCGATCAAACCATCATCAGTATTGGTTTTAGCCGAAACATGCGCATGAAAGGAAGGACCATAGATGAAATATCAATAAGCAAAAGGAGAGAGAGGGATTTGAACCCTTGATAGTTCCTAGAACTATACCGGTTTTCAAGACCGGAGCTATCAACCACTCCGCCATTTCTCCACACCCTAATTCCTATTTTATTCCTACCCGGGCCCTGTACACACCGCCCGTCACACCCTGGGAATTGGTTTCGCCCGAAGCATCGGACCAATTATCACCCATGACTTGTGTGTACCACTAGTGCCACAAAGGCCTTTGGTGGTCTTATTGGCGCATACCACGGTGAGGAAGTAAGAACGCAAGTCTCTCAGTTGAAATTAGATCGTTCCAAGATAATAGCTGAAGCGGCTGAGAACTCCCAAAGAGAAGAGAACCAGCTTAATTCTAATGCTTTCATTCCTTCACCTATATGATGAAGCTGAAGGAATGAAATGAGCAGCTACTTCTCTACTTATCTCAGTCCCATTTTGACAGGGAGGGCCATATCTTTGCACATGCATGTGTTTATGAAATAGCTAGCCTACCTTCTGATGAGCCAGGAGCTCTGATGTCAGCGAAATTCCTTGTCGGGTAAGTTTCGACCCGCACGAAAGGCGTAATGATCTGGGCACTGTCTCGGAGAGAGGCTCGGTAGCGCCAGGTGTGATATCCCTGGGGCTCCGCACAGGAGTCTTCTTATGTCTTGAGAGTTTGATTTTAAATAGTCTTTTTTCAATATGAGATGGACTCTTATTGTTCTTATTTTTAATTAGAATTTGTTATCTATATTTTTTATTGTAAGCCATTATAATCTAGCGCTACTATAATGGATAGTGGTGATCTTTTCTTTTTCTCTGATTTACGTGAAACTTTCTATAATAATAGATCCAATCTATGCCTTTATAACTTTTCCCACCGTAACCAATGGTGAGATCGTTATTTCCTCTAATATACATTGAAATTTCCTCATTAATAGATTCAATCTAAATCGTTATAATATGACCCCACTGTAAATAATTATATATATAACGAGCATGTTGACCCGTGTGTTTGCCGACTACATTTTTATCAATCCTTCATTTTGACATGGACTCTTATTTCTATTATTTTATATTTTTGAATTTTTTTATTGTAGCCTGTACGAACCTTTCTTTTAGTCTAACATGAAATTTTATTTTTATTACTAATTTCTATTATTTTTATAACTAGTATATCTTTCAATTCTAGCATGTACTCTTATTTCTGTTATTTTTTTTATTACATATTCCTTTTAAACTGTAATTGATATTATTTTTTAAACTAATCCATCGTAATCCGGGCCCACATTGATGTAGATCTTTATTTTTTGTTTTCTGACATAGACTCTTACTTCTATTTTGAATTTATTATTTTATTTTAGTTGATATGAATTCTTTCTTTTAATCTATACAATTATATTCCATGTCCACAATAATGGATGGTGTGCATTTTTTTAATAACATGAAATTTTTAATATTTTAGAATTAACATGGCGGCTCAGTTAATCAACGTAACACGGGGTGTTGCTGTATTTTCTAGCTGACATCGATAGCGATGGAGTACGCGCAGGGGGTGTCATGAATGCGCCCTTGCAGCTTTGCTCAAACTCGTGGCACACTTCGTCATAGCCATCTCACAGTAGCTAGCTAACCATTAATTCAATTTGATCGTCCTTTTTTCTAGTCATGTATAGATCGTATGATGTTTTAAACATGCGTACGTCATATGTGATACTGTGCGCTGTCAAACTTCTATTATTATCAAAAAAATTATATTAATTAACATTTTATCATCAGACTAATCTACATCATACTAAACACACAGTAATCAAGGATAGATTTTCGTAGAAATTTCTTCGAATCACATAGTAGCTATTCTCAGATAATAGATCCAATCAGGACCATTATAATATGGTCCCACTGTAATGGATGACAAATATATTTTCTCTCTTTTTCTAATTTAAGTGGAGATTTCTCCGGTCTATGCTGTTATAATCTGGCCCCACTATAATCAATGGCCGCCGGCTGCGATGGCGATGGCAGCGGCGGCGGCGGCGGCATGCCTGCTCTCAGTGCAAGCCGGTAGGATCTGCAGCCGGGTAGCAGGACGAATAGATAGGTACGGAGATCAGATATAGAGTTTATATTAGATCAGTTTTAATAATTTGTTATAAGATTAATATTGACCGCTAGATTTACATAATATTATCCACATTCAATAATGTAGATTTTCCCTTTTTTTCTGATTAACGTGGAAATTTTTACTATTTTTCGATTAACGTGAAAATTTTTAGGATATTAGGACTAATGTGTTGGCTCCGTTTAACTCTGCTTTATACATATAGTAGATAGATAGATAGATTAATCATTTTGTTTCACAGACAGACAAATAGATAGATAGATAGATAGATAGATTAATCATTTTGTTTCATAGATAGATAGATAGATAGATTAATCATTTTGTTTCGATGCTACATGACATAACTACTTTATTTACGGTGCTATGGTGATAATCTCCTCTCTTAATTTGTGGAGGTATATACGTTCTTCCTTATTAACGTAGATCTGAATAATTTGGCAGAGTTTCTCGGAAGTAGCTGTGATCTGCAATGGACCAGTAACTATGGTTGAAAACTCGATTACTCCGTTGCATTGTTTTATGTCAAATATGAAAACTCCAAGCAAGTTTTTTTTTTCAATTTTTTCGTCAAGTCAGTTCACCAGTTCCTCTTTCTCTTTTCTTTGTCTAATCGGTATCGACACATTCGCTAGATATATATCTCAGTCAAAAATTATAAAGTCATCTGCTCAAGTAAACTTGACACGAGTATATATGTATTCCATTTGAGTCAATTGAATGGAATTGATGACTGAGTAGAGAGCAGTGGTGAGGTGTCATCCTTATTTAGGTTGTCTCCATCAGACAATTAATCACCACCTTGGCTTCTCAGTAATGAGAGCTTTGATCCAAGTTTTTTCTTCGCGGAATTTTGGCTGTTTGATCACAACTTTTAAAGTGTGGTCATAGGAAACACCCGTATCTTGGAAAGCATAGCCATGAGCTCTTCGGTAGGGTTTATTTATGCCCCCGCGCTAGAATCTTGCAGTGTTTATATTTGATTAATTCTTCAGGTAACATTATACACTGAGAGTTGCAATAGTTTAATTAGAAGGAAATCATAGACTTGCTTTTCTTTCCTTTGCTTTGAAATATATATATGCTCGTCAATCTTTGCCTTTCTTTCCCAACAAACCCAATTTTCTCTGGCCTCTGCTGGTTGACGCGGCAGGCAATTCCCTCGATCTCATTGTTGAGCTGCAAGTAAGCGCAGATCCTGATTTTTGGGGTCGATTAATGAATAACAATCCCATGCATTTAAATACTCCTCGTAAATCTACACGAGGCCAAAATCGGTAGGGAAGGTGGGTGAAATTTTCCGGCTACTTTAATCATCATTCATCACTCGTCCAATCGAAGAAACGCACGCACACATTTTGCACGAAGCTATGC
The DNA here is from genome assembly GCA_005191435.1 of Raddia distichophylla. Classification (NCBI taxonomy): domain Eukaryota; kingdom Viridiplantae; phylum Streptophyta; class Magnoliopsida; order Poales; family Poaceae; genus Raddia; species Raddia distichophylla. The sequence goes on from SPJY01020476.1 coordinate 72,858, forward strand.
ATTCTATGTTTTTTTATTTGCTTCAGGGGTGCGCATCAACAATAGAATAACGAGGCCCACGTTGTGATCGTACTGTAGCTCCTGTTGACCATGAATAGTGAGGCCTCTCTCCTCTTTCTCTCGAATCTCATTCTCTTTGCATGTCATTCACATTTCTTTGGAGGACGAGAGAAAACCAAGTTTCCACATTGACTTTGTGAGATCATTACATGTGTGGCCGCGATATATATGGACTAGTTGTGTGCCTAGTTCCTATCGCATTCATCGATCTTCCCAAGTAGATCCGACTCACTCACTGAGCGCTGCTGGCTCGTGATCACTAGCTAGCTAGAGAGCAAGCTCGTCTGCTCGTGTCGTGTCGTCCACGGTTGCCATACGGAATGGAGCAAGATGAGCAGGTGGTAGTGTCGCAGGTGTCGAACAGCTGCGCCACCTGTAGCAGCAACTCGAGCTCCGGCTCCCTCAACGCTGGCTCGCCGTCTCCGAGCTCCGAGGACTCCGGCGGCGGCAGCGGCGGCGGCGCCGCAGTCGGGAGGAAGCGGCCGCGCAGGGACCTGAAGCACCCAACGTACCGAGGCGTGCGGATGCGGAGCTGGGGGAAGTGGGTGTCGGAGATCAGGGAGCCCCGCAAGAAGTCGCGCATCTGGCTCGGCACCTTCGACAACGCCGAGATGGCCGCGCGCGCGCACGACGTGGCCGCGCTCGCCATCAAGGGCCGCGCCGCGCACCTCAACTTCCCGGAGCTCGCGCACGAGCTGCCCCGCGCGGCCTCGGCCGCGCCCAAGGACGTGCAGGCCGCGGCCGCGCTCGCCGCGGCCACGGTTGCGCCCTGCCGCGACGCTGCCGTTGCCGAGGCGGCGCCGGCGCCGGCGCCGGCGCCGGATTGCTTGGCCATCGAGAATGCAGCGCTACGGGATGACGGCATTGGACTAGACTACACGTTTTTCGACGTGCCGGAGGTTCTCCTGGAGTTCGGGTTCTCGCTGCCGCCGCCGCCGTGGCTTGGTTCGCCGTGGGATGATGTCTCCGACGATCTCTTCCTCGGGGAACCGTTGATGCTCTGGGAACACTGATCACGACGACAGGCCCAGCGCATGCACGGCATAAACATTCTTTTTTTTCTTCTTTCGATTTTGTTCCTTATGCTAGTATTACTAACCCTTGTACGGTGACGCTAACAAGCTACAGAAATTGAGCAATTTGTTGATTCCATTCCTCAATTCAGAGGTCAATAAAAAAGCGATATGATATACTTTGCCGCAATCAAGTTCGGGCCAAGAGGTCGCATTGCATATTTGCAGCATATCTCCTGTCCTTCTCTCCCATTTTACGTGTTGCTTTTAATTAGCAGAATCAAGTCCAGCTGGGTCTCCACACTCCCGCGCTTAGCGACCATGATTGACAACATGATACACTCATACACCCAACTTGCATGCATGCAGCGCACGAGGAATATTCTAGAACAATAAGCTAACTACCGTTCTGTCTCTTACTCTGTCCTCACTCAGCCGTCTGCCCCTTCCCCCGGGCCAATGAGCCCCTTCCATATGTGACGCCGCAGCGTTTGCAATCCCTTAACACAAACATTTTTCTACTATGCTGCCCAAGATTGTGTATTTGCATCCATCGCAAGAGATCAGTCGTCATAGCATATTAGGATTAGACGGTAAGGTGTGGTTAGTGGAACAAGGTTTAGTATGCATGGTTGGTGAGGCTGAGGCGCCGTTGCATGTGAAGCGCCCCTGCCTGCAACCTGCATGCATGCCTCAGCAAAAGCACCTTGGACACTTGGCGGTTAGGTGCGTACGTACGCATGACCGATGAGGCCATGCGTGCGTGAGGGCCGTTCCTCCGAGCGCGACGAAGCTAGCTGACCCGAGCCGGTGGTGCGATAACGCGGCCCTTTTGGTGGGTTTCTTATGTAGCTTCGCCGATTAAAGAATCGGCGTGCGAGACAGGGACCAACCACGGCGACGTGTTGCGCGATAGTTTGGGAGCATGTGGAGGTTTTAATTCCAGCCCGGATTTTCTAGTGTCCATCAGATTGAAAAAACAAACACCAAGCTTTGTAATGCATGCTTGGGGCGTCATAAAAAAATATAGATCGTAGTGATCCTGGAGAGAGAGAGAGCGCTAACTAGGTTGAGTTGGTTGCACGTTATTTTATAAAATTTTAGCAAGTATTGGGTAGTGTCTACTTTCACTATTCATCTATCTTTTTCTTTTTTCTATTTTACTTTTTACAGCACCGAGGCACTAAGTTATGACACTATTGGTCATACTCATAGTCATATACTCCCTCCTTTCCAGTATGTAAGGCATAATTTGTTTTCACTTTTTTTCCAATATATAAGGCGCAACTGCATTGACCGTTCAGAAGTTCCAGAAATACCCTTCGCTGTGTAGGAAACTAATTAATTCTAGAATCACATTATTTCCTTGCGTTGATATTTCCTTCCCCTGCATGAGCGCTAATAAAAAATCATCTCATTAATTAGGGGCAATTAATTAGGGGTAAATCAGAAATCACAAGTGCTATAAACGGTCTTCTTGGTATTCACGAAAATCAAATTATGCCTTACATACTGGAAATGAGGGAGTATACCATTACTTAGTCAGCTGCTCTCTTCTATGCCATTATAATTGCTCAAATATTACCTTGTTTGTCACTGTTAGACCATTTTTCGATAATCAAGCCGTCAAGACGCCAGGAAAGACCATATTGTCCCTGTCCGTGATTTTGAAACTTAAAAACATGATCAGACTAGAAAATTCCAAAATCTGACAAAATCTAAAAAATTTGAAACCTAGCAGAATCTTGAAATTTGTAAATTGACTATTATTGAAACTTTAAATTCAGCTCAAATTTGGAAATTTTAAACTTGTCGAATATAGAATATGAAATCTGTTGAGTTTGAAATTTTTAAATCAGACCAAATTTAGAAAACTTGAAATATGATTGAATTTGGGAATTTGAAATCTGACTTTTAAAAAAAATCTGATCGAATTTGAAATTTTGGAATCTCAACAACTTTAAAATTTAAACTGGAAAATTTAAATCTGATCAAATTTTAAAATTTTGAAATCTGACCAAATTGGAAATTTTGAAATCAGATCAAATTTGAAATTTTTAATACATCCAAATTAAAGAAAATTTAAAATTGGTCAGATCTAAACTTTTGAACCTTGATGAATTTTAAATTTTGAAAGTACCATGTGGACCCAAGTTGTCATACATATGACGCCAATGGGTATTTTGGGTATTATAAATGTTTCCAATGATGAAAATTAACGGACCATGAGAGCAGTGGCATGGAACATAATATTCAGTTAATTGCAATCGAACATAAGATGGTGACAATTAAGAGATAGCATTCATGACATAAACCTACTCTGCAATGGTACACTATAAACCTACTCTGCAATGGTACACGTATTATTATTTCTTTCTACAACAGTTGATTGCATGCCATCCATAGCAGTTTTTTACGCTGAAAATTGACTATTGAGCTATCGGTCAAACATGCTACGGAGCTTAGGGATATACGGCAGCATATTATATTATACTACTCCAACATAAACCCATCCGATATCCAAATTACAATTTCTTTGTGTATTGGATATTGGAGACTTGCAGAACAACCAATTTGGGAACCTTGAGGAAGTGTGTAATGTGTACATCCCGATTTTTTATAGGAAACAGAGAGGGAGGCTTGCATGCCAGGATAAGTGGAGCTTCAGAACAACAGGGAAGCGTCTTCAATTATGCGTCCGGCTTGTTTATTAGTGTAATCCTGTTAGGATAAATGGGCTTAGCTTATGTATTAGAGAATAACTAGCAGGGTGGTCTACACACTTGTGCGGCTACATTTGTTAGTTTACAATTATATTTCATTGAATCTATATTAAGAAAAAACATATTTAAATTTTGAGAAAAAAATACTGTAGGATACTCAAAAATTTTGGGTTTGCTAGATAACATTACAGATTCTTAATTTCCTATATAACGATATAAATTTGGTGCCTCTGCCGGTAGACATTTTCCACAATAATAATATATATTTTTACCATTATTTACCATATATCACCTTGCACAACTCTAAGGGCAAAATAAATCTTGCACTATTGTTTCTCTCTCATCTCTATCTGGTTATATTACTTTATTATTGAACGTATCTTCTAACAGGGTGTCGTATAGCAAACAGATAAATTTATAATGGTATCTAGCAAATCTACCTGTTTTATAATGTCCTGCAATAAATTTTTCCTTAAATTTTACAGCAATTTAATTTGTACCCATTATAATTGACAATGTATATTTTATTTAGTATGAACTGAAAAATCTATTTAATATTTACACTACTATGATTGTGCACCTGTGCGTCTAGTTATTTTGTCATTGATTTGTTATGGTATTTTAGATTTACCTAAAATCTTAATTAGGATCTACACCATTATTTATAGTCTGGATAATTAATTGATTATATAACTTATCTTTTTCGTTTGACGTGGGAATTTCTATCTACACTTATAAGTTTTTATATTAGTAGCTTTGTTAAGCATGGGTGGGAATGGATACTTGATAGAAATAGTTTAATCTTTTCTAATACATTTAACTATCATATGCTTTGGGATCATGCAGTTTTTATCGTTTTGTATCACTTTTTCTTTATAATATGTTAGAGCAATGATGGAGCTAGGGTGCATACACTCCCATTGATAACTTCTTGCTACTTCATCTTCAGTCTATTTAAGTCCACAACACTATAATTTAGACCCAGTATAATAAATGGTAAAGATTTATCTCCTTTTTTCAATTAATATGGGAATTTTAGTTTTAGAGTTAAAGTGGTCATCAATTAAAATGTTTTTAATCTAATTAAAAAAGTTATCACCAAACAGATCCACACAATTTATGTTATCAAGATAAATATCCATATGACAATTGGACATACCTTCATGAATTAATTATATGCTCTAGCAGAGATGTTCACCTCGAACGATTTCAACGGGTTGTAAGTTATTATTGATTAGCTTCTTGGCATTTAGATCAAATACTCTGAATGCCTTGGTTAAATGCAGAGCAACAATGGGCCATATCTACTCCTTTTGCTCCCATCAACTCTTTCTTGCTGTCTCCTCCCCTCCCTATATATACTCTCATTGATTCCTTCTCGCTACCTCCTCTCCTCCCCATACTCTCATCGACTTCTCGTTGCCTCGCCCTTTCTCCACACTCAAGCATATTTAAACTGATATAGCCTTTGTACATTCACTATATGCTCAATTTAGTTCTTTTATGATTTTAGGATTAATGCGGTGGTTCGTTGAACTTTGTTTTTTATATATAGCAAATTTCTGGTAAATCTTAAAAAGAAGTGCAGCTCGTGCGTGATTGCAGCTCCATTTTGCATGTCTTTTTTGCTCTCTAAGTTGGTATTTATAAATTGAAAGGTGGGTCATTTTGATATGGTAGACTTCTATCACCAGTGACTTACTCAAGCTACGGGTCATGTACGTTGCCCACAGGTTATCTTTTATAGATAACTTCTGGTACAAGGCAGAAAGCTAAAAGCGTTTTCTCAAGTCACTAGCGGGGTCATTCTCTTCCTTTCTTTGCCTATAAATACCAAAGAAAGCACCACACTTGAGGTATAACTTTTGGATCTTACCTTCTTCCTCCTGTTGTGTCGTCACATATAATTTGCTCCATCCATTCTTCAGCATGCACTAGAGAGCGAGAGAGGTAGGTGCGGCTCCATTTTGCAGCTCTTTTATGCTCTCCAATTTGATTAATAAAGAGAGGTGGGTCATTCTGATATGGTAGACTTTTGTCACCAGTGACTTACTCACACTACTAGCAGGGCGATCTCTTCTAAGTTGACAGTAGGTTATCTTTTACGCAATCTTTTCTCTGGCAGGAGATAACTTCTGCTACAAGGCAGAAAGCTAGCAGTATTCTGTAATGTGGCTTGTGGGGGTCATTCTCTTCCTTTATTTGCCTATAAATACCAAACAGAGCACCACACTTGAGATATAACTTCTGGGTCTTACCTTCTTCCTCTTGTTATGTTGTCACATATAGTTTGCTCCATCCCATTCTTCAACGCGCACTGGAGAGAAGAAGAGCAGGTCTCCGAAACCATACACTGTTGAGATCTTGCATTGGGAGACGGTGAATAAGGTTATTGGGAAGCGGCAGATGCAACTGCTCGCTAATGTCTACTTGCACTACGTTGAGTACTTCCTCTACACCGTCATCATGAGCTACTACGATTACACTGTACCTATTGTCGTCGTATCTTTCCTGGTCTAGAGAAGATTGGTATGTGCTACCTACCCATGTGGGTTATTTACTTGCTATGATTTAACCCGCCGAGTATTTATTCAAGAAATATGTGTATTACAACTATATACATATCTAGTTTATAGTTGTGTATCTTATGAGCTAGTTAAATAAGTTGATCATGATCTAATATGTGATTAAGTTAAACCTAAAAGCGTATTATATCCGACAAATCCAACACTGTTGCGATTGGTAAATTCAGATCAATGTTTCACACAGCAACCCGGGACCCTTGCTTAGAGACATGGCATCTTTAAGAGAGAGCTTAGAGACAGCTGAGTTGGAGCATTGTACATACCCTAATCACTTAGCAAATGAACTGGACTGTTAGTCATATGCCCTGCTATTTAATGGCGTGGCAGTACTAAGCAACACTCCAAATGAATCTTAATTACTAATGCTGTGTATAATTTGGCCCAAACTCACTTGGTGTGGCATCAACAGTCTAGAATCCAACCAGCTTGAGCCCAGTAGTGTGGAAATATCGTAAAAATGCTAATTTTTTTTAGATAATAGGCGAGTTGCCTAATGCATTCAAAGTAGGAAGAGGAGAATACAAAGTTCCCAGCAATTAGCTTAGGGCCCAAAACAAGAGTGGAAACAACAATAAGAGGTTACACATGGTTATGCTCAAAGGATACACTAGGCCACATCAACAAAAATGGCGGAAGCTACGTCCACGGGCCAACGACCAACATTTTGAAAGATTCGGTTGTTCCTCTCAATCCAAACATGCCAGCAACACAAGGATTATGATGCCATCCTCCCTATCCGAGGCTTCCCCTTGTAGAGAATCCCACCAATCACCCAAGGACGGTATGGAGGCACCCGTAACAGTTGTGGATGACAAACAATGCCGTATGAGGTGCCATATTTGCCTAACAAAAGGACATTTCCATAGCAAATGTTTATGGGATTCCGGGAAAGCATCACAGAGGGCACAGGGGTGGCTACAAGGCCATCCTCATCGCAACAAACAATCTGCAGTCATCAACCTATTTTGGATCGTAATCCATAAAAAGAAGAGGCACTTAGGCTGGACCTTCGCTTTCCAGATCCTCTTATAGTCGTGGTCTTGGAAAGATCCTGCAAACTGTATTTTATATGCAGACTTTACATTGTAGATTCTGTCACCGGCGGACTTGAAAAGCCACCTACAGACGCTTTACGCCCAATCATGTGGGGTTCCAAAGAACCTTGTCCTTTTCAAGCGGTACTAACACCACGTCTTGTACAGCCGTCCAAAGTCTGACGAACTCCATGATCTGCTGCGTACTGGAGATCCTTGTTAAGAGTTTCATCCATGAGCCAGACAGTATAGCATCCTACACGGAGAGGTGCACTCCCTTGGCTAAAGTGCTACAAAGCGGCGCAAGGTCTTTTGGGGTTCAGCCATGAAGCCACGGTGAGGTCCAAAAGTCAGCACGAAATCCGTCACCTAATTTGAGCTCAGTGGCCGCCCTGAAAAGGGCGATATCCGCTGCCGTGAAGTCCAGCTTTGATCCATGCCAATGTTTTTCATCAGCGTACCATAGCCACCTCAGTCTCAAAGCTCTCCCAAAGCGGTCAATATCAATGACTCCTAAACCTCCCATTTCCTTCGGCCTACAAACCCTGGCCCTGCTCAACCTTCCAAAGAAAGGCACGCATAATCTTGTCAATTTGCCGGATGGCCCATTTTTCCAACCTAAAAACCATGAGAGGATAGACCAACATAGAGGATTAGGACAGAATTAATGAACACAAGACGACCTGCTTTTGAGAGGAGGTTGGCTTTCCACTTCCCTAACCTGCGCCTGACCTTCTCAATCAGCGGAACTACATCAACCTTCTTTACCTTGGTAGGCCTCAAAGGCAGGCCTAGATATATAGGTGCAAGGGAAGTTTCGCACCTGAGCTGGGATTTCCTATGGGATCCATTCCTTTATCTGATTCGTGCACCTAATGGGATAGATCTCGCTCTTGGACCAGTTTGCTGCCATTCCTAATGCGCCACGAAAGATGTGAAGAATGGTTCGGAGCACCTGAACCTCTTCCCTGGTCGGCGTGATGAGAGACATGACGTTAGCATACAGAGATGCACGTAACCTAGAGACATTATGGGGCACTACTTGAAGCAGGCCACGCTCCTCCGCCAACTGCATCAGCCTAGAAAGCGGTTCCATGGCAAGAATGAAGAGAAAGGGGGACAGAGGATCACCTTGCCGTAGGCCGCATCTGTGGCCAAAAGCCCTACCAGGACAACCATTAAGAATCATCCGCGATGAGGAGGATCCCTAGATGGACACCCAGTCTCGCCATCTCTATCCAAAACCTAGCGGCTGGAGGACCTACCAGCTGATAGCGTCGAAAGCTTTCTCCACATCAAGCTTGACAAGGAGCGCCGATGCCTTTTTCCTATGGAGGTTTGCCACACTTTCCTTCACCCAATTACCCAAAGGAAGTTGTCTTGAATTGAGCGTCCCTTCACGAAGGCAAACTGGTTTGGGGAGATCAGCTCAAGAAGGCGCATGGAGAGCCTATTTGCCAATGCTAATTTTTGTATTCCATATATAACAAGTAGCTCATCAAAATTGGCACCTCACCTAATACAGTGGACCGTAGAACATCTAGCGAAAAAATAAAGTTTGGAGACATGTTTTACACTATATAGTAATATAGTATATACCACTCGGCAGCATCCCTTCAAAAGATTGCACACTTTATAGCCCATTATCTAAGACCTATATATATCAAGTGGGAGTCTACAACGATGCAGTAACATTCAGATTCCAAAGCGCCATCACTTGTTCGTGCTGTACTGTGGATAGGTTTGAAATTAAGTGTGTATAGTAGTTTCACACAAAGGTTGTTTCGAGCAAAAATGGTCTAACAATATTATCTTCAACCAAATTTTTTTTGTGAATTATAATCTAAAAAATAGGAGGTCTCGACAAAAGGTTTGGATGGCCGAGAAAAAACAAGATCTTCAAAGGTATCTACAAACCGTTTGGCCTGGCAAAAGACAATATCCCACCATAGATTATGACCCGAATGCAAAATTCGTAAACCATCGAATTAATGGAGCAAAAAAAAAAAAAAGAGTACACATGTACTCGAGGGCGGATTGCATGGCTGCATGGCATTCCTTTGAATCTTTGTTCACGGGGTACACTGGTACGTACGCACGTCCCCCCTTCGTCTCCGATGGGTAGCTGGGCGAGTCAAGCAATGTTACTTGCAAGTATCCTAGCTAGGAGCAGACGTACTAGGCAGAACTTAATTGAGCACTGCACGATCCGCATGGCGCCTCGGAGGGGCGGTACTAATTCGAGCTGTCAGGTACAGGGAACTAACCAAGGATCACTGAACACTGCCATGCCCATGATATAGCGTGCACGAAGGACGGCGAGGGAATATTGCAGAGGAGTAGAGGACTCACGAGTCACTGAAGAAGCACGGCACAGTACTGCGCTACTACAGGCACCCCATTGATCATCTGCTAATGTTAACCGGCAGCAGTGGTAAACCATTGATCATCTGAAGAAGCACGGCGAGGGAATGTTGAAGAGGACTCACGCGTCACGGAAGAAGCACGGCGCAGTACTGCGCTACTACAGGCACCCCATTGATCATCTGCTAATGTTAACCGGCAGCAGCTGTAATAAGTACGTGGGTAGGAGTACTTATCTTTTCCAGCCAGGCCGAGGCGACACCGAGATGGAGCCGTACGCTCCGCTCTTAATGATACAGTAGCGTTATTACTGGTGGGTTCTTGCCACTAATACGATCGAGCCCTTGACAGTTTGCAAACTAGGCAATCATTTGTACGGCCATTCATATGATTAATTGATGATCCTGACTAGCCAGGAGGAGTGGTTGCTGTAAGCTGCTACCGTCTTCATCAGCGATCGATCAGCGTTTGCATGGACTGGCAATTGGTACGCGCTGTGACTGCAGGGACGATTGCATACTCGGACTAGACTGTGACCTTCTCGGTTATGCAGATTAAACTCCGCTTATTTGATCCGTGAAGGCATGGTTACGGTTTGCGAGTGTAGTCTGAACTTTGATTCGCTGGAAGTGTTCTTTATCATGCGAGCATCTGCTTCAGACGTGGGAGAACGGCAGAGGGCATCATCCGAGCGACCCGGTGAAACGAGAGATCCTGGGTTGGCTGTCGCTCCGGACGCGACGCGAGAGTGGAGACGCGTGGAGCAGGAAGGGCCGGATCCAATGGGCCACGAGCGTCGTCCTCAGCCAAAACGAAGCCCATGACCCCGTCGATCATCGCTCGCATGCACGTTGTACGACTGTACGAGCACGACGTGCCTTGTCGGATTGACGGTGCAGATCGAGAGTTGCGCGAGGATTCGGCTTAGCTTTCACACTAAAAAATCGTTGTTCCAGTGAGCCAATACTTCGGGCCTAGGCGTGGCTTCTTTTCGTTTGGGTTGTTTCTGTGCGTTGAAATTATCAACGTTGAAGCATGTTTTCACATATTTTTATTAGTGTTTCGGAAAATTCTAAAGCTAATGATTGAATTCGGATTTTAAGAAATTTATCTTCACTATAGGAGATCACTGCACGAATGACATATTTTTCAACGGTCCAGACAATCGACGGAAGTTATTATTGACGGTCGACCGTCAAAAATTGGTCGTCATGTCCGAGTGGTGAATGCCTTGTTTTTCAGATTAAATTAAATTAAATAAAAATTTGCTATTTTCGTACAAGACAAACAATGTAGTTATTTTTTACATATTTGAACTAAATTTTTTAACAAGACGAATGGTCAAAGGCTTGTCCAAAAGTTAACGGCGGCTTCTTTTTGTGACCGGAGGTTTAATATTTAAGGATAAATTTAGGGATCTATCTTCTTCTCCAAATCCAACACCTCATTCTCAAAATTGTCTCAACTAGCATATGCACATACACAAAGAGAGAGCATCAAGCAAGTGCGCGATCAACCAGCCGACGAGTAGCAAATAACGACCATCAAGTGAGCCAGCCATGCACAGTGACGAGAAGCAAGGGATTAGGCGGCGAGGAACGAGTCAGTCACGTACTGGCAGCGAGCACAAGCGGTGAGAAGCGAGCTACTTGCGAATGACAGGCAACGAGGAGCAAGCCAGCCATGCGCAAACGGCTAACGAAATGGGGTTGCATTGTGCTCGCTCGCATTCGTTTTTTTAAAAGGCGCAGCGTCCAAGTGATTCGTACGTATCCAAGTAAGCAATTCCACAAGATTAATTATAATATTTTCTCAGTCTAAAAATATAAGGATGGTTTGACTTGCCGCGGTCTTCAAAATTGGACTTTGATGCTTAATTTGTCTAGCCATATATCATTTGTAATAGTAACAAAATTATGATAATTAAAATATTTTCAAATACGAATTCAATGATGTTTATTTGTCTGCCACAAAATTTACAAATCGATGAATAAATTATTGGTTAAAAATTTAGAAGACTAAATTTTGAAATGCGAGTACATCTTGCACTTTTAGATTCATCTTATATTTTTATATGGGAAAGAACAGGCATATTTAGACGGAGGAAGGGCAGCTATAGCAGCAGGCATCCCATTGAATCCGCCCATTCCATATAATCCAATTAGCGCGCGCGCAGATCGTGTTCAATGGATTTCTCCAAGAAAAATTCATTCCAGCTGTGCGTAAAACCGAGTAGCTGACTAGCTGTAATCATTTCAAATAGAGAGAAAGCAAATATAAAAGAAAAGGAAAAGAAAAGAAAAAAGAACAGCCACGTAGGCCCCAACAACCGATGAGATCCTCCTCCCTCTTCCTCACGTCCTATGTTTTCCCAGCACGCGCCACGTCGCCCAGGCGGCACGCCATAAAACCCCGACTCTACTCCTCCCACCTCCACTCCCAGTCAGCCTCCTCCTCCCCACCTACTACTCCACCACCACCGCCGCCGCGGCAGCCATGGACGACAACCACGAGCCCGCCTCCCCGACGTCCACCGCCCCGACGTCATCTTCGTCGTCGTCGTCCTCCTCCTCCTCCGCCGCCGCCGCCGCTGCGAAGAAGCGGCCGCGCAAGGACGGCCGGCACCCGACGTACCACGGCGTGCGAATGCGGAGCTGGGGGAAGTGGGTGTCGGAGATCAGGGAGCCCCGCAAGAAGTCGCGCATCTGGCTCGGCACCTTCGCCACCGCGGAGATGGCGGCGCGCGCGCACGACGCGGCACCCGACGTACCACGGCGTGCGAATGCGGAGCTGGGGGAAGTGGGTGTCGGAGATCAGGGAGCCCCGCAAGAAGTCGCGCATCTGGCTCGGCACCTTCGCCACCGCGGAGATGGCGGCGCGCGCGCACGACGTGGCCGCGCTCGCCATCAAGGGCCGCGGCGCGCAGCTCAACTTCCCGGACCTCGCGCACCTGCTCCCCCGCCCCGCCAGCGCCGCCCCCAAGGACGTCCAGGAGGCCGCGGCCCTCGCCGCAGCCGCCGCCGACTTCCCCTGCGGCGCCAATGCCAAGAGCCCCGGGAGCATCTCGGACGCCAGCGCTGGCGCCTCACCGCAGCAGCCGCCGCCACCGCACGCCGAGCCGGATCCGGATGACGCGCTGTTCGACCTCCCCGACCTGCTCCTCGACCTGACGTACGACTCGTCCTCGGGCCTCTCGTGGTGCGCGTCGTGGGCCGTCGACGACGACGTGGCCGGCGTCGGCGTATTCCGCGTCGAGGAGCCACTGCTATGGGAGTACTGATCAATGGCGGCTGCCGCGCGAGTTCTTGGAGCAGCATCCAGTCAGTTCCTTCACGAATCACGCACACCGCTTCAGTTCAGTGTTAGATCGATCAGAGACTTGTAAATGCCGTCTCTTTTTCTTCTAATTACCACCGCTCCTTCGTCTCCTTTCTTCTCCCGTAAGTTCTGAATTTTGATTTTCCATGTGCTTGGTCTCCTACTCCTCTTTACCAAATTTGGGGGCGGGCTCATGTAAAGTTAGTTCCTTTCCTTTTTTTTGCTTGATTTGGGGGACAAGAATATGTATAATTAACAAGCATCTTATCTTCTACCACCCCTTTTGCCCTGTTTTGTTTAGTGGTAAAAAAGGTAATCTCGCAAGATTTGTGCCAAGCGGGCAGCGAGTGCAATCCGGTTCCAGCCTTTCCCATTGTGACGGTAAGATTCCGCCAAGTCATTTGAGCGGTCAGCTCAGCTCCAGCTCCGCCTCCGCTCATCACCGCGGTCACCCTGCACGGCGCTTCAAGCTTGCTCTGCCGCAGCGGTGGCGTGTGCGCGCGAGGGCGTAAAAGGTCGTGAAGACGACTGGTTTCCGCGTAAAAACGCGGCTTCCTTGGTACGACGGCTGCGGAAGAGAGATAAAGTGAGGCCGTACGGTTTACCGAACTGAAGCGGTTAAAAACCGAGCCTGAACAGTTTTATGGTTTTGGTAGTTCGTCGAGAAAATCAAGAGGTTGTTTATATCGGCCAGACAGTGTGTTTAAAAAACTAAATTATTTAATTTATAACTTCTATTTTAAAATTTTTGAAGCAAAATGAATTTTTTAGAAAAATTGAGGATTAAGCAAAATAACCTTTCATGTTCGTTTTTATAGGTTCTCAAAATTCATCTATTTTAGCATTTTAGTCATGATAATCAGATATACTATGGCTCCATAACAATTTCTAATGTTATTCTCAATTGTGGACTATTCCATTACTATTTATTCAGTTTTAAATCATTATTACATTTTCATTACTATTTATCAACTTTTTAAAATTATTATTTATTTCTCTTATATTTTTAATTCCTATCTTATTACTATGTTGGGCATCACAACTACTCAACAAAAAAAGAACAAATGATAGTATTGGACACACCTGATTGATCGATCAGTTTTGCTCTATCCATTAAGCATGGTTCTGGCGACGTGGCCGCTGGCGATTGCCGCGGCGATGGTGCGTGAGCAGTGCGCGCTGCCGGTTGTCCGTCGTGCAAGAGAGTGAGAGACCCTGTGCCCGTGCCTGCGGCGAAAACGATCCTTTTGGGGGAAGCTAGCCGCAGGCTGCTTAGCCAGTTTGATCACAGATGACTAACGACACAGCTTGTTCCGGGGTTAAACGCAAGACCAGAGATTAGAGAGAGGAGTGATACTCACAGCTTAATGGCCTGCACTGCCATTTCAGCTTTCTTAATTAATCTCGGTCCTTTTTTTGGTTTTGCTTCTCTGGAGATTGATTGCGTTGCGTGACCCTTTTGTTTTGGCCAGTGCCGCGGGTCCGCGTTGCGCCGAGGACTGCAGAGCTTGGCCCCGTGCTCGCACGTCTAGTCGGGAACCAGAGTGGTTAAAAAATCGTTTACAATGCTGATGCTAGGTCTTGACGCTAAGAGAGTTTTTTCCTGCGATGCGAGTTTAGACGCAACCTTCTTTTCATTAGTTTCATGATGAACCTTTGTAACCGAAGCCCTTACAGATGATTGCTCGCAAATGCAAATTCAGGCCATCACACCATTGAGGACCAGACTGGTAGGCAATGCGCGCGGTGCACCACGTTCGAGTCAGTGGATTGAAGGAAACGACGAGTGTCTCACCGAGGGGGGTTATTTCAGATTTCTTCGGTGCAAAAGCCTGCAAGTAGCAAAAGGACCTGTTCTTCGGTGCAAACCTATGCAAGGAGCAAAAATCAGATTAACCGAGCCCAACTAGTCAGTCCAGTGATACGACGTTTTTGCATTGACGCATATTCTAACAAGTGGTACCAGAGCTTGGTTGGCAAGTTTGGCTATGCGAAAGATCTAGGGGGAGACACGAGGTTTATGTATATACAGACACCGCAGAAAACACCTCATCGGCGCAAGGTGGAGCATGGCGATGATCGACGATTCGATCGGTGGTGTCGGACACTTCGGACAGAAGGCTTGTACCGCTCGATGGGCTACCATTGGCAGGGATTGACCAGACGTGGCGTTCGGACCGACAAAGTAGCTGGCGAGGTCAGCGGGCGATGGCGACGACCTCGGCGTTCACGATCAGACCGGCAAGCGCAGATGTATGCCGGATAGATTGGAACAACGGAGCAGTTATGTGACCGGATGTTGCACAGGAGGCGCTGCATCACGACACTGGAGGTAAAGCTGTGGCGTGGATACGGATAGCCAGGGTGTGGCATGTTTTGCCGTGCAGGGACATGATGCGCGGTGGCGGGCTAGGAAGCCTACTCGAGGACTCCAAGATTAGATCTAGAGGTGCAGATTCAAGGGGAGTCAAACAAATATCCAAAAGAAGAAATCAACCAGAAGTCGGGTACAAAGTTCGTGCAAAACACTGGAACGACTTTAAGATAGAGAGACCATATTCTCCAAGGTGGAGTTTGTTAGGTATTGTGTCGAATTTGTGTACGAGTAGGTTGCATGGACTCTGTGTTGTAATAGGCAGAGTTGGTTTAGAGTTAGAGTCGGACTTTAGCCGGGCCTACACTATATAAAGGGAGACAACCCTAATGTAACCAGGTGAACGACTCATAATAGGAGCATAGGCAAGAGGAGGTCAGCGGCCGGCATGTGGCCGTGATCTGTGCAGCCGGTATGCTGCGATATTATGGTTTGAGAGGAGTGCCCAAACATCGTGTCTTCTGGTGTTGTTCATGATCTTGCATCGGCGTATATCCTAACATCTAGCAAACGAACAGGAGGAGGAGCCAAGCCGGTGACCCAAGCCAAGCCGAGAAGAGTCAAAGCCAACCGAAGGCATGCGGGGAGATCAAACCGATGAGCCGATTCTAGAACCCCAAAAAAGCCAAGCTACAATAATCAAACGAAGAGAGCAGGCCGAGCCGAGCCGAGCCAGAGAACCAAAAATTAGAGAATGAGGGAGCCGATCTAGAGGGCCAGAAGAACCAAGATTTAGGAGAAGAACAAACGAAACAAGCTGAGTCGAAGCTAGGTGGGAGGGTTTAGGAGAAGGACCAACAAAACGAGCTGAGCGGAGCCAGGTGAGCTTAGAGCCGCCAAAGAAGATAGAGAAGGAAAAACAAGCAACTCAAAGTCAGGTGAGCTAAGAGCCACCAAAGAAGACAGAGAGAAACAAGGGAAGGTCCAAACCAATGTGAAGGAGAGAAGGAAGAAAAAAAATGAGGAGCCAAAGTTATGTGGGCTTAGGGCATTCCAAATGCTACACCCAAAATGCCCTTAACATATTACTGTAGCAATAGATAGGGAATAAAATATAAGAGAGAAAAATATAGAGAGAGATATGTTAATAATAAAAAGTGGATAAATAGTGATGAGATAGGGGACATATGAAGATGGCAAGAAGAATCCAAGGTCCAATTTGAGGCAGGAGGGTGGCAGAAGATAGAGATAAGAGTAAATAGGAGGTGGTAAAAGATAGAGAGAATAGATATATGTTTTTGTTGGTCTATGTTGAACAGGTTATGTAAAGAAAAAATAATATTTATTTTTGTTTCAATAAAATAGAAATCGGGTGCATCCCTCTTTCGAAAAAAAAAAAGGTCATCACACCATTTATCTATTTTTGCTAGAACTTCTAAGACGCAAAATCTTTTTGGACTGTGTAAATGTTTTGATCAAACTTGTGTGATGAGGAAAGGCTCAACGTCTTGTCCTCTCCGGAATAATTAAGATATCATTAGACCATTGCACAAGCAAAATAAACGACACACCGTGATTTAGATACATTACAAGAAAATCTATCTAAAAAATTCAGAAGTACTCATTTCTTTGTCTCTTATCTTGTATACAAATATCATTATAGAAAAAGTATCTATTTGGTCGCTAAACTTTCACTCCAATTCCAACATGGTCCCTAAACTCCAAAATCAACAGAATTGTCAAAACAAAACATAATTGGTCCTTGACTGGTCAAATGACAATTTTGGTAATTTAGGATGAGTTTTGCTAACTATGTGACGACTTGGAGTTACACGTGGCGGTTATAGGGACGATTTGGCCTTACATGTAGGATTTTTAAACCAGTTTTTACTTACGAAGAATGATGATGTTGGTGGAGTAGGTGTGACGTCGACCAAATAGCTAGGAGGATAAGTGTCAGTGGTAGAGAGACGACATCGGTGAGGCCAACAGTGGTGGAGCATGGGGGTGAAGGGGCTACGTTGATGGAAAGGATGGTGGCACCAATAAGGAACGATAGCTTCATCAGCCGAGGAGGAGGACAGTGCCATGCGGGGGAGGACGTACGGCAAGGCCAATGGAGGCGAGGGAGAGAGAGAGAGAGAGAGAGAGAGAGAGAGAGAGAGAGAGAGACTAGAGTTATGGTTAAGGTGGTGCATGCGGATGGCATCCATGCGTTCACGACTTCACGTTAACAAAAACCACTCTAAATAGGGAGCAAGAGTTTATGGACCAAACAGGTTTCTTTTCCCCCTTTATTTCTTAAAAAATAGGTACATTTGTCTTTAAAGAAATCTCACGGAATAATGGTGCTAGGACTTTTAGTAGGTTTTAAAATCAACTATTTCATAATGGATTGTATCCAATTAACATTATGCAAAAGAATTGATATAATATAACTACGAAATGACGCTAAAATAGTTGTCAAGAGTGCCCTAGTGTGGTATTGAAAATTTTGTTTCATTTTGAACATCAACATAATTCTTAAAATACAACTTCGAGTCTTTGACTAAGAATATTAGAGCTTTCTTAGCAGGATCTCTAAAAAAAAATATTTATATTTAGAGGCTCTCATTCTCTGCCAACAAATTTAGAGATTTTTACTCCGAATTTCTACGATTAAAAATTGCCTCCCCTGCTCGTGAGGCTTCGTCCTCGCCTCCCCTTGTGCCTTCGCCTGCGCCTCCACCGCCACCGCCGCGGGGGTGGCGGCCCCGCCCTACGTCCCCATGCCTTCCTGCTCCAGAAACCCCTCCCCTCCTCCTCACAGATCTGAGCCTCATCCCTTCCAGAAAAGCGGCAGTTGATTGAGGATCCAGACACGTTCCTCCTCAGCCTCTTCGTTCCAGATCCGGCCGCTTGCATCCCCTTCCAAGTAGATCCAAGCTTCCCCAAGCTCTGTGGTGCTTCCGCCACCGCCACCTCGGCCCCTGCTGCGCCCCTGCCTGAAGAATAAGAGGAGCTTCGCAAAGGTGGTTGCCAGAGGTGGGCAGGCATTGAAGAAAGTTCGATTTGCCTACCCGTCCCACCAACCCTCCTGCCTCATTCACTCCAACGTGCTTCTCCCGATGCAGCAGAGGATGCCGACGCCCCCTGGCAAAAGGTACTCCCCAGGTGTCATTCACCTCCTTTGCCTTCCCCACGCAGTCATGCCCATAGCTCCTCCCCACCGGCCCCCACCTTCACTCACTCACCAACCAAGCGCAGCGTTGCTTCCGCTGCCTTGGCCGCAACCATCGGGTGGCCACGTGCCAGGAACCTCTTCGATGCCGCCGTTGCTGGAGAAATAGCCATAAAGCCTTCTCCTGCCCAGCACGCCTCCCCCTCTCGCGCCCGCCTCTTCAAACCTTACCTACTCGCCCCGCTCCGCCTCTTCGCCCTGCTCCTTCCGCTTTGCCCCCCAAACCCCCCTCATGGCTCGGGGTGATCCTGCCAATCGCCCACACCGCTCGGCCGGTGTTCTCCACCGCTCCGGGGAGATGCGGGAAGCAAAGGCTGCCTTTGAGGCGCACTGCGCAGTGGTGACCATCCACTCTGGAGGTCAGGTGGACCCGGAGAGCTGCCGGGATGCGATGAGAATGGCAGCCTTCTACGCCGGCCGCGTTACCCGCGACCACGACGAGCTCCTCATCGCCAAGCACTTCCCAGAGCCGTTCATGGTCCGTTTCCCTGTTTCTGAGCAGAAGGAAAGGGCCATTCACTTTGGGCGCTCGTGGTTAGCTTCTAGCCATGGCGGCCTCACCTCTGTGAGGGCCTCTCGCCGGTGAGGTACAGAGTCCGTCTCTTCCTTGAAAATGTGCCTCTTTTCGCTCGGAATGAGCAGATGGCTCGCTTAGCTGTTGGGACAGCCTGCGCTCTGTAGGGCATTGAGAAGCGATGCCTCAGTTCAACCCGTGATGTAACGAACTCGCTGAATGTTTGGGCTTGGTGTGCCAACCCGGACCGCATTTCTAAGGTGCATTATCTTAGCATTGTGGACTCACCTAGTGGAGCTGTGGCCGAGCATCACGTCAAGGTAGCATCTACCTCTAAATTTTTCATTCACCTGAGCACTATCGAAGATTACTCTGCTGGACCGCTAGGACACACTCACGTCTCCTACCTGGTATAGGTGTTTGGCCGCGCTGATGGAGATCTCCCGCCTCCCCCTCCGCCACCGAGGGACTCGCACCCTCATCCGTCCCGATACGATGAGTCCGACGACGACGATGATGTTGACCCTCGGCACCAGCGTCGTCGCCGTTCCCGCTCCTGCGTCGCTAGGGCGACAAGAAGCGTGGTGCGTAGCGTCTCGGTCATGGGGCGAGGGTGCACTGCTTCCCCTCAGGGCTGTCGTGATGATGGCCAGTCAAGCGAGAACTGGCGGCGGGCTCTCTCCCCCCACCAGTAACCAATTGGGTTTGGGAGACCGTCGTGGTGAGCCAACCTCCTGCTGTTCCCTGCTCCCCTACTTCCCCGGCTTTCCTCCCTCCATCTTCACCTATCGACTTCTCTTCTTCGGCTCATGGGGACCCCTCGGTTCTTGGTCCCCACCCCACCTTAACCTCTTCCTTGCAGGTTTCATTCCACCAGCTGCCTCCTAGACCGCCCGCCTTGACCTCCTCTGCCAGGGCCGTGGATGCTGATCGTCATCGCCTCGGGCGCGCCGCACTGTTGTGCCTCTAGGAAGGGGCTCTTGGGGGGCCTTCGCCACCCCCGGCCGAGCCATCGTTGCTGGTCGCAACGGCCGAGCCATCATCGTTGCCTGCCATGGCTGCTACACCCCACCTCTGAATGTTACCACCCTGCAGGTAACTGAAGCTGCCTCGGCTTGCCATCTCAACCCCACGGAATCCTTCATCGCCAAATACACTGCGCCGTCTTCTGCTCCTGTGTTGCAGACTCCTCGTGCTGTGAGGGCCTCCTCCAAGCCCAAGTTCACGCTACATCCTCGCCGCAGCAGCAGGATCGCTGCCCACAGCGATAGCAAGGTACCCGCGGAAGCTAAAGCGAAGTAGCTACTAGTCCATAAACTGTAGCCTTGGCTCAGATCGGGCCCCGTCATTCCAAAGTTCGGTCAAGCGACGATGAAAACCTAAAGGCCTTCTTCAGTGAGGAGCTGCCGCCGGCAGCTGTGGAAGCTCTCGCGGTGGTCGCCGGTGTTCAACTGCCAGGGGATGTCACCCTGGGTGCCACTCCGCCAGCTTCTCCCAGCGGGGCGAGTCGGCCCTCTGTTGAGTTCTCCGCAGCATCTGATTCGGACCGGCTGGACCTGCAGGCTCCCACGGTGCCCCCTCCTGCGACATGTTGATGGTCCCCCCCCCAAGCGTCGTGATCCGCTGCTCTTGTTGGCTTCTTTTGGAGTTTTAATGAAGCCTGCTAACTATTCGTGGGACGGGTGTCCCCCCTTTTGTTGTATTAACTCACTTCAGTGTAATCCCTGCCTTAAACTTGCTATAGGCAACATTTTGGGTCTTTCAAACTTGATGGTTTCAGCTCTTCTCGTGATGCATGGTCCGGCTATCTTCTTCTTCGTCGTCTTCATCACATTCATCGGCGCATCCCTAGTCTCCCCATGACAGAGCACCTGCGACTCCTCAATTGGAATGTTCGGGGTCTGAATGTGGGCGTTCGACGATCGGTACTCCGTGACCTAATCGCCGCGACACGTGTAAACATCATCTGCGTCCAAGAATCCAAGCTTGATTCCACAACCCAGCAGATCATCGTCGAATGCACCGGAGCCGCTTTTGCATCACAATTTGCCTCCCGGGACGCGGATGGGTCCCGTGGCGGCATCCTCCTCCTCGCTCACGAAGACTTCTTCCTCCTGGACTCCATTTAGAACTCTTCCCATTGCCTCACGGTCACTGTCCGTTCTCGCCGGGACAGTTGTTGCTGGTGCCTTACTGGTGTCTACGGGTCGCAATCTAGAGCCGAAAAGTTCTCCTTCCTCAACGAGCTTATGGATCATGCTCCAGATGACCTTGCCCTTCCTTGGATGGTCATTGGTGATTTCAACATGATTAGACGACCTGAGGACAAAAGCAATGGCAACATAGATTCTACGCTCATGGGCACCTTCAACCAAACCTTAGACGCGCTCTCCCTTAAGGAGCTGCCCCTCGCTGGCAGAAGGCTTACTTGGTGCAAACAGAGGCAAAACCCTACCCTCTGCAGCATTGACCATGTCTTTTGATCCGTCGATTGGGATTTTCTACTCCGCGATATCTCCCTGCGGGGCCTCCCAGTTACCATGTCCGACCACTCCCCCCTCCTGCTTTCGGTGGTCGACCGCGTCAAGCCAGCTCATCGTTTCCTTTTTGAAAACTACTGGGTCGACCTCCCTGGCTTTCAGGACACTGTCCGTTCCGCCTGGGATCGTCGGGTCGCCGCCTACAATCCTCTTCGTCGCCTCCACATAAAGCTTTCTCGCACCACAAAGGCCCTGTCCTCTTGGGCCCGCCAAAAGGTGCGCTGCACGGCCCTCCACCTCGCCACTGTTCGGGTTCTGATTTTCGTCCTGGATATTGCTTGGGAGAACCGTCCTCTCTGGAATTCGCCCTCCTGCAAGGCCTCGGGGATCGCCTCCTTGGCCTCACGGCCCTTGAGAAATGCCACATCCGGCAACGCGCTCGGGTTCGATGGCTGCGGTATGGTGATGCTAATACAAAATTCTTTCATATTCGGGCAAGCTCCCGTCGTCGCAAGAACCATATCCTCTCCCTATCCTCTCCTCTGGGGGTAGCTGTGTCGCAAGAAGACAAGGAAGCCGAGTGTTGGCGTTTCTTTTCACAAAAACTCGGCCATCATGAGCCCAGGTCCCGCTCCTTTGATCGGGCCTCCCTGGGCGTTCCACAACATGACCTATCAACCCTTGACATGCCCTTTGCCGAGGATGAAGTGCTCCACGCCATCTCCTCGCTCCCTGGGGGGAAAGCCCCCGGCCCAGATGGCTTCACCAGCACCTTCTATAGAGTTTGCTGGTCAATCATCAAACAAGACATCCTCGACGCCTTCAGCCAGCTGTTCTCCCTGGATGGTCGTAACCTAGGTCTCCTCAACTCCGCCCACATTGTTCTACTTCATAAGAAGGAGCATTGCGAGGGGCTTCAGGACTACCGTCCCATTAGCCTCACACACAGTTTCTGTAAGATCTTTTCGAAGCTGCTAGCTAATCGCTTGGGTCCATTGCTCAACAACCTTATTTCTCCAAACCAGAGTGCATTCATAAAAGGCCGTTGCATCCAAGACAATTTCCTCTTCGTCCAGACCACCCTTCGGCGGTTGTACTCCACACATACCCCAACCCTTCTCTTCAAGATTGATTTCGCCAAGGCCTTTGACACTGTTCACTGGGGCTACTCGCTCGAACTCCTACAATGGCTCGGGTTCGGTCCCCGTTGGCGTGAGTGGATCTCCCTCTTTCTTGGCTCTTCCTCCTCCTCAGTTCTCATCAACGGACGTCGATGCCCTTCCTTCTTCCACGGCAGTGGAGTGCGCCAGGGGGACCCCCTTCCCCCATGCTATTCATCATTGCAATAGATTCTATTCAGCGCATCATTAGTATTGCTGAGGAAGCGGAGATCCTTAGGCCTGTCGGCGCTACTCCGTTTCGCCTTCGCATATCCATGTACGCCAAACGATGCTGCCATCTTCCTGCGCCCTGATCGTGACGAGTTCTGCACCTTAATAGACCTCCTTTCTGCCTTTGGCTCAGTCTTGGGCCTCTGCATCAATCTCAACAAATGCTCGGTCACCTCTATTCGCTGTGATGATGCCACCCTAGACCTCGCTCTTGGTCAGTTCCTGGGAATCCGGGGAGAGTTCTCTTCCAAATACTTGGGACTACCTTTACACTTCAAGAAGTTGGGGAGAAGCCATTTCCTACCGTTGGTGCATAAGGTTCGTGTCGGGGATTGAATTACGGCCCATTGTCATGGCCCACTCCCTGACGGCCCATTCGAACAGCCTACTAGGGCCTAGCTCCCTAGAAGGTTCTATCAGGCCCATGAGCATCCTGCCGAACAGCCTCCGGGTTGGCACGGTGCGTAATGGCCTAGGATTCTTGTTTGAGTACGGCTCGAACAGAGTTCTGCGCGGCTACGTGAAGACCCGGACGTGGTTTCCCGGATTGGATTAGGAGTCGTGATCCCCAAGATTAGGAGATTACCTTATCTACCGTAGGTAGTATTTGGCATGTACGAGTTCGTTACGATCTCGTAGTTAGCCCGGCCCGATACTCCTTGGTAGGTCGGTTTGCTCCGCACTATATAAACAGGGCCCCTAAGGCGTTTAGGAGGACCTGGCTAGAGTTTTCGTCTCTGACTTAGAGCTCTAGCACTTTAGCACTTCGCATACACCACAATCTCGCCGAGACTTGTCCGTCTCGTCGAGCCATCTCTTGTATTCATCTTTGATATATAAGAAAGGCTGGACGTAGGGCTATTATCTCTCCCGAGAGGCCTGAACCAGGATAAAAACCCCTGTCTCCCTGTTCGCTGTTGTTCGTTCTGTTCGGCGTGTCTCCTATCTCAATCTTCAAGAACCTTAGTTGACTTGGGTCGATATCCCAACCGTCGACAGTTCGTGATCGGCTGCCTTCGTGGAAGGGACGTCTCCTCTCCAAAGCCAGACGTCTCACCCTCGTAAATGTTGTCTTATTGGCCCTCCCGACCTACTTCGCTACAGTCTTCACGTTGCCTAAATGGGTCATCAACGAGATTGACAAAATCCGTCGCTCCTTCCTTTGAAAGGGTTCTGATGGATCTGCGACTGGTCACGCGTTGGTTAACTGGCCGATCGTTTGTCGGCCAAAATCTCTTGGGGGCCTGGGAGTCCTGGACTTGGATCGTTTTAACCGCGCCCTCCGTCTCAGATGGCCTTGGCTCAGCTGCGTTGACCCGGATCGGCCGTGGGTCGGGGCTGACCTACATTTGTCCGGGTCTGAGATTGCCCTCTTCAGGGCGGCAACACATTTCACTGTGGGGGATGGTCGCCCCACCTCGTTTTGGAATGACCGTTGGCTGTTAGGTGAAACGCCAGCTCTCCTAGCGCCGAACCTCTTCAAGCAAGCTAAGCACCGCTCCAGCTCTGTGGCACATCTTCTTCCAAATCACCTTTGGCTTCGGCACTGTGGGCCAATCTTATCACCAATCCTCTTCGCAGAATTTGTCCTCCTTTGGAGCAAGGTTCGCCAGGTTACCCTTTCTGATTCCCCGGACGTCATCCTCTGGTGGCCTTCCACCTCTGGAAAATTCTCGGTCAAATCGGCCTATTCTTTGCAATTCTCTAGCAGCACAGTTCATCCCCTTGCACATGCTATCTGGTCAGCCCAGGCCCTAAGCACGTGCAAATTCTTCGCCTGGACAGTGAGTCACCGTCGCATCAACACTGCTGACCTTCTCGCTATTAAGGGGTGGCCCCATCATCAGGCGTGCTGCCTCTGCAATGGCCCCCCAGAAACGATTGATCAGCTGTGTAAGAGTGCAGTTTCACCGTCGCCGTTTGAAGGGGCTTGCCGCCTCTGGGCCTTCCCACGGATTTTCTTGGAGGTTTCTGTGACGGGTGGTTTCTTCGGCAGGAGGGTCTTCCTAAAGACGTCTCCCGCCCTCTGAATGGTCTCATTATCGTCGCTATTTGGGAAATCTGGAAAGAGAGGAACAGGAGAATTTTCCAGGGTCAATCCCTCACGACTTGCCAAGTTGTTGCCCGTATAAAGGAAGATGTTGCTGCTTGGGCCGCAGCCTGGGTGACCCCCACCGCATACCCGTGTAGCTTCCTTGTAATCCCCGAAGCTCCCCCTTCCCTCCGGTCCTCCTTACCCCCTCTCGTTCTGTAAACTTTGTATAGTTTTTCTCCCTTAATGATTCGGCAGTGCTCCTGCCTTTTAGCTCAAAAAAAATAGAACTATTTAAAACCCCACAAAAATAACTACAAAACATTACATCATTTGGCCACATAAAAATAACAAATTTTCATTTAATTTAATTTAATGTGAAACAAACAAGGCCGTGATGAGCTCCTGTGCACCAACCAAATGAATTTTTTTGTGGGAAAGGGAAGATTTTCCCCCGCACATAGGCTTTTATCCCCTCCCCTCACCCTCGAGCCACAGATACTACTCCCATAGTCCCATTCTCCTCTCCAATCTAGGGCTGGCAACGAGCCGAGCTTGAGCGAGCTAGGCCCTGGCTCGCTCAAGCTCGTTCACTGACGAGCCGAGCCGAGCCGAGCTCGGTCACCGAACGAGCTAGGAAAAAAGCTCGGCTCGGGCTCGTTGAAAGCTCGGTCCGGCTCGTGAGCGCTCGCGAGCCTGACGAACAGTATAATATGTGCTCTTTGAAGTTTGAAGAAAGGGTGTTTCAGCGGTTTCGATGGAGGATCGCCTTTAGGATGAGATTTTGAGAGCTTTTTTGGACGTATATCAGGGGTATGTCCAGTCATAGACAAGTGGATGGATCAATTACAAGTGGTATGAGATGAACTAATACCTAGAAGCCCATGAATCTACGAGCCACGAGCGAGCCACGAGCCGCTCACGAGCTGGAAAAAAAGCTCGAGCTAATTGACCGAGCTAGAAAAAAAGCTCAAGCTCGGCTCGTTGGCCTACGAGCCGAGCCCGAGCCGAGCCAAAAACCGAGCCGCTCACGAGCCGCTCGCGAGCTCCGAGCCAAAGTGCCAGCCCTACTCCAATCCTTGTGGCGGCGAGGGGAGAAGAAAGAAAAACACAACGGCGTCGTGGCGCGCGGTCAAAAACTCGGGAGCAGCGAAGTCCCGCTAGGTTCACACGGTCACACCTCGCCCGTGCCCGCCGCGCCGCAGCGAATCCCAGAGGCGGGCGCGGGCGGGTGGCGCCTCTCATCAACTGCAACGCGAGCGCTGGGAGAAGTCCGATCTCGGGCGCGCTCGGCCGCCCGATCGGTGGATCCGACGGCCGCGACGCGCCGCGGCGGGCGCGCGGACCAAAGAACATGAAGCATTCAACACCCACCACGGGCGCATGTGCGGTGCGGCTTGGCTCGGCTAGAGGAGGAGCCGAGCGGAGGCGGACGGCGGGAGACCCAACTACCCCAGGCCCGGCCAAGGCGGGGGGCCCACGGCCACGGGCGAGCCACCGACGGGTGGGCTCGGCCCAGCGCGCCGAGGAAACTACGCGTGTGCTCGCGGACGGCGCAAAAAAAGTCTCGTTTTTACGCAGCCCTCTCACCAACAAAAGCGGGGAGGGGGAGCGGGCCGAGCCCCCTTATAAAAGACGCCTTGACGCACAACCGCAACCCTCGCCTCGGTCACCACGCAGCCGCCCATCTCATTTCCTCTTCCCCCCGCGCCGCCGCCGCCGCTCCACGGAGCAAGCCCTCGCCGCCGCGTGGGATCGATCCGGGTGGTCTTGTGCTGAGGCGCCTGGTCCGGCTCGCCGAGGGCTTGTGGTACTGACCGCCGGCGTGGGGTGCCCGGGCTCCACCACCGGCGGCTTCACCCTCCCCGCCGCGAGCGCCACCCCAGCCTGCTCCGTTTGCGGGGGTAGCCGGGGCTCCGGCCTCGGCGGCTTTCAAAGCCCCCTCCTTCACAACAGGATCCAAAATCCCGTCCTAGAGTTCTTCTACCTCCCCTTCCAGAACTTCCTCTTTTGGCATCCCTGACCATTCGAAATCCAAATCGATTAGTTCTTTTTCTTTCATCTTTCAGATTTCTTTTTGGTTCTTGTTCTTGATCGATCGCCCACCACACACACACCATTTTTTTTCTCATCTTCTGATGATGTTGCGCTGCTAACGCCAACGAAACAGAAATTACAGCACAAAAGAAACAAAAAAAAACTAACTTTTTCTGTGGATTCTAGCGTTCTCCGGTTGTGAGTGACGAGATGCCTGCGCTCGCTGTGGACGCCGCGGCGCCTGTGGCGCACGCCTTCGCCTGTGACGCGGCGCGCTTCCCCGCGCCGCTGCTGGGCCCCGCCGCCACCGAGCCCGAGGCGGCGGCGTGGTCGGCCGACCTCTCGGCGGCGCTGTACAACGTGGACGGCTGGGGCGCACCCTACTTCTTCGTCAACGACGACGGCGATGTCGCCGTGCGCCCCCACGGCGCGGCGACGCTGCCCGGGCAGGAGATCGACCTCGCCAAGGTGGTGGCCAAGGCCGCTGGCCCGCGCGCCGGCGGCGGGCTGGGCCTGTCGCTGCCGCTGCTGGTGCGGTTCCCCGACGTGCTGCGCCACCGCGTGGAGACACTGAACGCGGCGTTCGACTACGCCGTGCGCTCCAGCGGCTACCATGGGAGGTACCAGGGCGTGTACCCGGTGAAGTGCAACCAGGACAGGTACGTGGTGGAGGACATTGTGGAGTTTGGCGCGCCGTTCCGCTTCGGGCTGGAAGCCGGATCGAAGCCAGAGCTGCTGCTCGCCATGGGCTGCCTCGCCGCGCGCTGCAACCCGGACGCGCTGCTCGTCTGCAACGGCTACAAGGACGGCGAGTACGTCTCGCTCGCGCTCCTCGCCCGCTCCATGGGGCTCAACACGGTGATCGTGCTCGAGCAGGAGGAGGAGCTCGACATTGTCGTCGACGCCAGCCGCCGCCTCGGCGTGCGCCCCGTCGTCGGCATGCGCGCCAAGCTGCGCACCAAACACGCCGGCCACTTCGGCTCCACGTCCGGGGAGAAGGGCAAGTTCGGCCTCAGCGCCGCCCAGATACTTTCCGTCGTGTCCAAGCTCAAGGCGCTCGCCATGCTCGACTGCCTCCAGCTCCTGCACTTCCACATTGGCTCCCAGATCCCAACTACCGCCCTGCTCGCCGACGGCGTCGGCGAGGCGGCGCAGATCTACTGCGAGCTTGCCCGCCTCGGCGCCGACATGCGCGTCATCGACGTCGGCGGCGGCCTTGGCATCGACTATGACGGAAGCCACTCGGCGCAGACCGACATGTCTGTGGCGTACAGCTTGGAGGAGTACGCTGCGGCTGTGGTGGCCGCCATCGGCCGCGTCTGTGACCGCAAGGGGGTGGAGCACCCCATCATCTGCAGCGAGAGCGGCCGCGCGCTGGTGTCGCACCACTCTGTCCTCGTCTTCGAGGCCTTCTCAGCGTCAGCTCCGGGCCACATTGACCCCGCCACGGCCTACCTCCTCGACGAGCTCGCTGACGACTGCCGTGCCGACTACCGCAACCTCATGGCGGCGGCAGTGCGCGGTGACTTGGACACCTGCGCGTTGTACGCCGACCAGCTGAAGCGGCGCTGCGCCGAGCAGTTCAAGGAGGGGGCTCTTGGCCTGGAGCACCTCGCCGCCGTCGACGGGCTCTGCGAGATCGTCGCCCGCGGCATGGGCGCTTCCCAGCCGCCGCGCACGTACCACATCAACCTGTCGGTGTTCACCTCGCTGCCGGACATGTGGGCGATCGGGCAGCTCTTCCCCATCGTCCCCATCCAGCGCCTGCAGGAGCGCCCGGCCGTCGCCGGCGTGCTCTCGGACCTGACCTGCGACAGCGATGGCAAGGTGAGCGAGTTCATCGGCGGGAGGCACAGCCTGCCGCTGCACGAGCTCCCCGGGCACGGCGCTCGCGGGTACCACCTCGGCATGTTTCTCGGGGGCGCCTATCAGGAGGCCCTCGGCGGCCTGCACAACCTCTTCGGCGGGCCGAGCGTGGTGCGCGTGTCCCAGAGCGACGGGCCCCACTGCTTCGCCGTGACCCGCGCCGCGCCAGGCCCGTCCTGCGCCGACGTGCTCCGCGCTATGCAGCACGAGCCCGAGGTCATGTTCGAGGTGCTCAAGCAGAGGACTGACGGCGCCACCGCCGCCGCCCTCGCCCGGGCATTCGGCGCAATGCCGTACCTCGTGTTCGACCCCGAGGCGGCGGTGATGGCCGGCGGGGAGAGCAGCGGCATGAGCAGCGACTCGGAGGGGTCGGCCGCCGGCGCCGCCGAGGAGGACGACGAGGAGTGGGAGTTCATGCGCGGGCTCACCGTTTGACGGCGAAGCGCCATGCCTGTGAGCCGTCCCCTGTATTCCCTATCATCCCACTGGTGAGGTGATGTTGCGATGGTAATCTCCTCAGCCCAGTGCTGTATCGTGTCCATGGTCGTAGTCGTCGGGCGTCTCGTCGCCGCACTAGTTTCGCCGGAGTTCTTGGCGCCAGTTTTTTATTTCTCAAGCGTCAGTGTCCACTGTTTCGCTCCTTTATTCTGGGAATAACAAGATGAACAAATAAGCTTCTTTCGATGATTACTTATTATTCAGTTTGATTCTTGGTAAATTCCATGCGTGTGCTGTGGCTGGCTGATTGCAATGAGATGAGGCATATAGGGGTGCGTGCATCGTGCAGCTGCCCATCTCCTCCCACCTCCGTGACTCCATCTGCAGAGTTATGTTTTAAATACCGAAGAATTCAGACAATATATATAGAGAGAGGACTTGTACAAAGCAAAAAAACATTTTGAATTTTTCAGACATACATATATGTCTCTGTTGCTTGCTGCGATTCCTCTCTCGTTCGTTTGCTTGGGGTGGGGGCGAACCAAACGGCTGGAAACCTCGTGGGCGCGGCCACCGTTTGACGTTTGTCGTCGCATATTTCACAGAGAGAGAGAGAGAGAGAGAGAGGGAGAGAGGTGCGTGGGGCAAGCTCAGCTGCTCAGCTCGAAGTCACCAAAGGCCACTCGAACACTGCGACGTCTCTGCCTACGTAGGGTGCGTTTGGTTTGCCCGTGCAGCACCAACCAGGATGGTAAGAGGGATGGGATCACTTGGTGGTCGATGGACACGTTTTATGGCTCTGGGTGGTTAAAGTTTGGTCACCCTGTCCAGGATGATCCAAAAAGACGTTCTCTCTCCCTCTCCTCTGCTTCTCCACCTCGGCACCGCCGCCCTCCACCTCGGGTTCCCCGCCGCCGGTCGCTCCTTCCCCATAGCTCATAGGCTGTTTGGATGCCTGCATCTAAGGAGTTTTGTATCTAGAAATACAAAACTAGGGTGTTTGGTTGTCTTCTCACCCATCTGAATTAGGCTCTCCAGATGCAATTACCCCCTCCGGGCCAGGCTCTGGAGCTACGACCAAATTGGGCGTTTCCCCAGAGCCAGGCTCTGCGGATGCAGCAACAACTACGTGCGCGACACATTTGATTCATTTATTTGCTATATCTTTTGATTAGTATTTTCGATTACCGAACCGATTTTAAAAATGGGTTATTGATATTTTTTTGAACAAAACGAGACCACACTTGCCATATAAATTTTAAAAGTTTAAAATTTTTATTTTTGAATTTATTTATTTATTAGACTTTCTTTTGAAATTTTTTCCCGGTTACAGACTTTGAGATACATCCAGGGGGCTGTAGTAAAGGACCGCAGGCTCAGCAGAAACAGCGACACTACTAGGGTGAACGTCCGAGACCACTCATAACACCACCCTAGCCACACACGGACTAACAAAGATCATCTCCTGCCCTGGCCTATCAGGCGCATCCATGCTCATCATGATGTAGCAATCAGCAGGGAGATAGATCACTACAACCTAACAAACAAACAAACAACACAGGCACGACGACCGGCACCAAACACAGCCCGACGAAACAATCCCAGAACCCCCATGACGTCGGCGCCGACGCCTGGAACCGTGCCGCTTCCAACCATGACACCACGTCGCCGAGAAAACAGGCAGAGCCCAAAACAGCACCTGCCCCGCCAAAGCACCACGCTAGCCGGAAGCATGCCCGATCTGAAAAGAAACACCGGTGCCGGCGAAGAAGACACCAGCACCACCCGTCGCCGTCAACCAAAGCCGACGACAGCAGCCGCCATGGCCGATCCCGGAATAGGTGCACGAGCTGTGGAACCACAAAGGAAAAACAAAAAACAAGATACAATCGTCTTCCACCTTCCCCGACCACGCCAAACCACCATCGCTAAACCGATCCGTCGGAGTCGTCGAAGCCAAAGGGGAGAGAACGTCGGTCGCCAGCAACCAAGGAGGAGGACACCGCCCTCTCCCGTCGCTGGTCGTCGCCGTCACCACGGCGTCGCCCGCTGGAGACCACCGTACCGCCGACGGTGTAAGTATCCTAGGCCCAGAGGGGGGGTGAATCGGCTC
>SPJY01020481.1:0-24018 GCA_005191435.1 Raddia distichophylla
AAATCAACAAATTATCGAATTCAAATTCATAAAACAATATTAAAAACCCTTAAACCTAATAAAACTATTTTATTAAAATAACCAAAATATAACATTTGCACATGATTAGAAAATTATAAAATTCATATATAAACTATAAAAAATCTCAAACTCATTTAAAAATCATATAAATCAATAAATCATCGAATTCAAATTCATAAAACAATTTTAAAACAAAATTTGCGCATAATCATAGAAAACTACAAAATTCATATGTAAACTTCGACGATTTAGAAAATTATAATTGTTTTATGAATTTAATTTTTTGATTTTTTGATTTATATGATTTTTAAATGAGTTTTTGATTTTTATATTTTTCATAATTTCCTATGATTATGTGCAAATATTATATTTTAGTTGTTTTAATAAAATAGTTTTTATTACGAATTTAGGGTTTTTAAAATTGTTTTATGAATTTGAATTCGATGATTTATTGGTTTAGGATGACAAATGGTTATTTATAGTCACATATTATGTTGACTAGACAGCCATGCCATCAAAACCACCATCTCCATACCACTTTGGACCTAACTGAAACAGAAACGCAACTTCAGGTACCCAAATATCTAGTTTTGAAAGTTTTGGACCTAAGTGAAACTTCGGGACAACTTTAAGGACATGTGGTGCAATTTACTCTTTAAAAAAATAGCGCAAACATGCAAACATATAAGTCATGCTTAAAATATGTTTAACGATAAAACAAATCACAACAAAATAAATATTATTTACATATATTTTTTTAATAAGACGAATGATCAAATAGAATATTCAAAAGTCAACAGTAAACTATATAATTTGGAACGGATGGAGTAGCTTCCTCCTTTGGAAAAAGTAGCAGGCAAGCAGCTTAGGCAAAATCCACGGATCGATCGTTTTCCTCCATCAATTGAGCGTACGTACCATCCAGTCATGGAGGCATCACTGCCCTGCATGCATTGTTCCCAGTAGCTAGCTACAGGGGAAAGGGCTCCAAGCTACTGGAGCCAGGATATTCCTGAGGATAATGCTTCCGAGTTCCAACTCCTTGGCTTTTATCTGCGCCTATCCTCTAGTCTTAACATCCCAGAGCAAACAATTGATTACCCCACCATCATAAACAACGTAAGGTAGTGGAGTCTGCTTTTAATTTCTAGACATTTTTTACGATGCAAGAATCCTGGAGGAGGTAAAAAGCGTGAGCTCTGTGAAATTTCGTATTGATTTCTACGTTAGTGACAAGGTCTAAACCATTGTTTCCACGTCAAGTCGATTGTCCGAAAAAATCCTCAAAATTTTAGTCGATTTCACTCATCTATAAATTTGCTAGAGCTTCTTGTTGCCGACTTCGCCTCAAGCGCTTCTCGTGCTAGCTAAAACTGTCGCTGGATTAGGGTCTAGGGTTTGTTAGAATAGAAGTCAAATATGTGTACAAGTGGTTACATGTACTCTAAATTATAATAGGTAGGAGTGAATCGTGTTAGAGTAGGACTCGTATTATGACCCCCTATATAAAGGGGACAACCCTGGTGTAACAAGTCATGACGATCAAACTATAGAGCAAAGCACATAGGGTCAATGGCCGACATATGGCCGTGATCAGGGTGGTTCGGTGTGCTTATACTAATTGAGGAGTGTCCATAATCAGAGCATTGTAGACATAGTAAGCAATGCCAAATTATTTTACCAAATATTGTGTCTTCTATGTCATCAAGATCTTGTATGGCGGTTAAAATCATAACAGGGTTCAGCTACCCCTATAAGGCGATCGAGGTTTTGGGGCTGTCTCTGGCATAGGATTAACGAAAGGTAGTAGCCATGCATGATTGGTTGAGACATCAACAAGAAAATGAGGGTCACCACGAGGTGGATCCAATGGGAGGAGCCATTGGAAAAGAGGAAGGAAGGTAGTTAGGGGCTGAGCAGTGGAAAAGAAGAAGAAAGGACGATGCCACAGAGGAGGAAGAAGGGTACAAGGTCGAGCAAGGACACCTAAGCGTGTTGGACACTCAATCCTGTTACAATATTTGCTGACCGACACGTAGGGTTTTTTTACCAAAAGCGAAGAGCGATTTTTGGCCCTCTTCAGCATTATAAAAAGACCCCTTAGTGACGTCGCTCAACACGATTCACACTCTACGCATGGTTGTAACACACTTAAGTTGCTCGAGAGAGCTCCATCTTGCTTAGGTAGCTTCCCTTTGTAATTTTATTCCCATAGTAATGGATGGTTGAATGTAGGGTTTTTATCCCAATAGTGGAAGGCTCGACCGATCGGTATTCGCATTGACGCTTGCCCTTAAGGCTTGCCAGTCTCCGAAGATCGGCACAAAACGTGGTTTGTTGATTCGTAGACCAATAAGTAAGCTCGGCGCTTGGAGAACCCGGTCCCCAACCACCGACACTTAGATTATACCTTGAGTTACCAAAACAAAATTGTAAAAGAAAGCACCAGTGGCCGGGTACCACCTCCTCCCAGCCATTAAGGCGTTGTTCGTTCCGGCGTGGCGTAGCGTCGCGTCGCGTGCGGATTTGAATTTCCGCCGACGCGCGTGCGCGAGGAACGCTACGCTACGCCAGGGAACGCTCAAACGCGCACGCTCTAAATCTTACTTCATCAATGGATCTGGTTGGAGCCTTGGAGGTACCAAGAGGTAGCAAGTCCTGAGCTAGAGCCGGCTACCACTCTGAGCAAACATCCTCTTCTTTCAGTACCGCAGCAACTCTGGCTCTCGAGGCTAATTAATCAGGGCCTAAACATGACGATCATGAATCACGATATGCCGCTGGATATTCCCCTGCACGGCATGCAGAAGAGAGGGGGTTGCAGGAAAGAGAGACCCTCATCTGAGAAAAAAATTTATTTTTTAACCTTTTTTAAAAAATTATTTTAATTTTAATCCCCGGGCTAAAGAATTTGCAAATCTAACCCTTTTGGCCGCGCCACCCCGTCTGGCGCGGCAAATTCATGCTGCCACGCCGACGGCCCCGGCGGGCTACCGATAGAATGACAAGTGGGGCGGTCTTGCCACGCCATCCCGCTTGGCGCGGCAGCATGAATTTGCCGCGCCGGGCGGCTTGGCGCGGCCAAAAGGGTTAGATTTGAAAAAACTTTTGACCCGGGTTAAAAATAAAATATCTATTTCAAAAGGGTTAAAAATAAAAAATTATTCCTCATCTGGTGCCCATTGGCTGGTGGTGGACGCAATCATGGCCGGGTGCAAGCTGCTCCCCGCCGCTGCCTTCGCCTCTATCTGGTGTCTGACTAGGCCCCCACTGCCCAAAAGAGGCGCCCGGTTGATTTAACTGATCGCTCGTGGACTTCCCTCCAAAGCAGCTGCACTCACGATGCGCCGCTTCCACTAGCAACAATTAACGTTGGCTATAAGCAGTGCTACCAGCAGCGGATAGTGCCCTGCACTTTTGTGTTTCTAGAGGGATATGCGTGCACCCAAGAATTCACTGCCTATTGATGCTTCTCTAGATCACGGGAGATTAAAATCGAATTAACTTTTAATGTTTGAGAAGCTGAAGGCATTCGGAAAGGTCAAAAAATGTTAAAAAATACTAGTGTTGAGGTCTTTGTAACGAACCACTAAAAACTCTATAAAAATAATTACAAAGTGCTACATGCAATATATGCCTTACTTGGTATATATGCTTTACAAAATAATTACATGGCGGTATAATTTAGTCTGATTTAAACTTAGTCAAACAGGGTCATATTTGGTTACCCGAGTGATTAATCAGAATGTTTTGTACCTGAAGAGACGGACGTCAACGATTGAGATCTCTCCGGTCCATTGTGCAAAATTGTTTGATGGGTAAGAAGAACACGTGAGATCTCTCTCGTCTAATGACTATAATTTCATCATAAGCAATACTATGTTAGAAAAGATATTAAGAGTTAAATTGTATTTTTAAAGTCTGCGCCAAGACTCGTGGGTCTTATAAAATTGAACAAGGGAGTAATAGAAAGACCAATCA
Source organism: Raddia distichophylla (assembly GCA_005191435.1). NCBI lineage: Eukaryota > Viridiplantae > Streptophyta > Magnoliopsida > Poales > Poaceae > Raddia > Raddia distichophylla. Next base: position 4,003 of record SPJY01020481.1, read on the forward strand.
AAGAGCTGGCCATAATTTTTTTTTGAAGGCACGCTGGCATTCTGTATTAAGCAGGGGGAAAACTGTACAATGGGAAGAAATCCCAGGGAAAACAAAATAAAGGAAAAAAAAGAAACACCACAGCGCAAAGCTGCGAAGAACACCACCACCGAGGCACACCACAACACATCCACTGAAGCAAACCACAACGCGACAACGATCAACTACAGGAAAAGGTACGACCGACAGTAACCAACAGTGCCAAGATGGAAAACAACGCCTCCAACGAGGTAATGACGGTGAGAGACCGCCGCCGCCGCCTACCGCACCAAGCTTTCGCTCAACATGGGGTGCACAAACAGTAATGCCTCCAACGAGGGAACGTCGTCAGGACGACGCCATTACTGGCCCAAAAGGGTAGGGTTTTCACCCCTTGCGCCCAACCATGCAAATCTCACACTAAGGCTAACGAAGGACACACCCAACCAAAGCGAAAATCGTCGGTCATGGAGCCAACCCCGGATCGCCGATGCACCGCCACAGCACGACGACAGCCAGAGACGCCGCGCCACTAGAGACCGCCAACTTAGGCAGAACAGGTCACCAAGGCGTCGACCCCCAGCCGCCGATGCACCAATCCTGCCAAACATCACCGGAAGCAGCAGACACGACAAGTCCTGGACAGCCGGCCAGCCGAAGAGGCCACCAAGGCACCAGGCACACCGAGCGAACCCCGAACAGCCGATGTACCACCTCAGCAGGACGACAGCAGATCAGAGATGCCGCACCACCAGAGACCGGCAACGTAGCCCGGACAGACCACCAAGACGCAAAACCTCCGTCGGCCGCCGATGCACCATCCCACCACATCGCCGGAGCTAGCAGCCACGGCTCCCGAACTGGCCAGCCAACCGACCGAAGGGGCCACTGGCACCGGGCACACGGAGCCAACCCCGGAATGCCGATGCACCACCATCGCACGACGACAACAGATCGAAGACGCCACACCACCAGAGGCAGACAACAGAGCCCGGACAGGTCACCAAGGCGCCAACCACCCATCGGCCGCCGATGCACCATCCTGCCCCGTCGCCGGAGCTAGCAGCCGCGGCGCCGGATCTGGGCAGCCAGCCGGCGAAGAGGCCACCAAGGCACCAAGGCGGACCGGTGCCGAGACCAACATCGCCACGAGGCGCTGCCGTGGCCGACTCCAACCACCTCGCCCAGATCCGGGCCGCAGCCCCCGGATCTGCGCCGCCGCCGCCAGATCCGCGCCGCCATGGCCGGATCCGCCGGATCCAGTTCAAAAGGGGGAACGTGCGGGAACGAGGCGTTGGTCTCTGGCCTTCCGCCGTCCACGACCGCCAGCCCGTCCGCACGGCCCTCCGCCCACAGCCGTCCCCATGGGCGTCGCCCCGCGCCCTCGCCGGAGCCCCCGTTCGACGCCGGCAACATGGGACCGGATCCGGGCAACCCGCCGCCGGATCCGGCAGCTTCCCTGCCGGATCTGAGCCGCGAGAACCAGATTTGGCCTGCACCTCGTCGGCGAGAAACCCATCAAAGGAACACCCTGGAGAGAAGGAGAAAGGGAAAACGAGAGGAGGGAGAAGAGGTCCCGTCGCCGCCGCGAGCTGAAGAGGTGGAAGGCGGCAGCGGCGAGGGGGAACCGCGGCGGCGGCGAGTTTCTTTCTGTGCTCGGCGAGTCGCCCCCGAGTGGCTCCTTGGAGCGGCTCTGGGGGTACCGGACCGGCTGCCCCTCCTGGCCATAATTTTCACTCGTGCCAGTGACCTGGAGGGAATTAAGGGCCTGTTTGGTTCTCGCCTAAAAGTGCCACGCCTAAGGTTAGCAGGTTGCCACACTTGTGGCGTGACTAACTTGACTATTGTTAGGTGGTGTTTGGTTCGTGACCACAACTAACATTAGGCTAGGCAAAAAATTGTGTTTCACGTTTGGTTCTTTGGAGAAAATTTGACTAAGCTAGTGTAGGCATTTCATCGAGCATATGCAAGGCATCAGAAATGATGGAGCATACAAAATTTACACCGATCGGTATTTCATCCAGAACAAAAATGATTGAGAGAAGCACACCGAGCATTAGCAATGAAGCTTGCTCCAATACATACTACAAACAAGCTATGCTATGGCAAGCTTGTACAGAAATCATCGACGAGCAGCATTTAAGAGCAGCGGCTCGGAGGAGTGTGCAGCAACAACGGCGAGCAGCTCCTAGCTTTCTTCTTCCCCGGCGATGGCTGCCCCTGGCTATCTTTCCCACCATCCCACCATGGCTGCCGCGCCGCTTCCGCCATGGCCGTCGTCGCCGCTTCCGCCACGACCGCCTTCGTCGCCGCCTCCGCGAGAGCCATGCGCCATGGACTTCTTCCCCGGCACTTCCAAGTAGCTGCTTCCGCCATGGCCCTCGTCGCCGTCGCCGTCGCCGTCGCCTTCGCCACAGCCGTCGTCGTCGCCTCCTCCGGGAGAGCCATGCGCCATGGCCTTCTTCCCCGACGCTCCCAAGTTGCCGCAAGAAACTGTGGCGCTCGTTTTGAGCGCCACACCTTAGGCAAAAATTTCTACGGCAAATGCATTTGAGGCTGCCTAAGAAGCTGTGGCTTCATAATGTTAGTAACCAACCAAACACTTGCCTAGGCACTTGTGGCACGCCTAAGCTTAGTTGTGGCAAGTTTAGGCTAGCAACCAAACAGGCCCTAACTCTTCAGGCGCACATAGCGACTTAGCGAGTATAGACCAAGTAATTCTGTAACACCCAACGTTCATAACAGTATGCTGCCCATGCAAACACTATTGCTTCTCTTTGTCAAAAAAGGGGATACATAACCCTTATTTCCAAGTATACTCCCTATGCAAAGTAAACACGGTGCACTTTGCTTCTGTGTTAGCTAACGTTTGACAATGGAACAAGCTAGGGAATATGATGATTAATTAGCAACTGGGAGGAGAGCACAAACCTTCAGATCACCAGCCACCACCACCCTACACTACGCGCTCCATCGAGGCGCCGCTTCCAGCTCCAGGCTTAGCCGGTCGCAATAAAAAACAAGACGCCTCTTTTGGAAAAGTAGTGGGCACGGCCAGACATGACTTGACCTGATCGCTAGCTATTGGATTTCGACCTCACCATGTTCTTCCTCGTTGCTTTCTTTCTACATGAGAGAGAGAAGGATTTTTTTTTTTTTGAGGGAAGAGAGAGAAGGATTTGCTCGACTTGTAAGAGCATTCCCAGCAGGGCCTCTAAATTTCCCTCTATCGCTACAGTAACTGCTAAAGTAAGTGCTACAGTGCAAATTCCCTCTCACATGCATCAAATTCCCTCCTGCTGCATTTGAAAATTTTTGAAATAGAGGGGCATTTGGGGGGTGAGATGGGGATGCTCTAAGATCGGCAAGCTAGGAATATTACTTTTACTTTGCAGTTCATGCCTTTCACCTCTGAAAGGATTGGAGAACATTTTCCGGAGAGGGGCTAAAGCCAATACTGCCTCATCTCTTGATTGCAAAGTTGCAACGTTTAGTTCGATATGATGCCCGCCTTGTAAGATCGGCAAGCTAGGAATATATATTACTTTTACTTTGCAGGTTCATGCCTTTCACCTCTGAAAGGATTTGAGAACACTTTCCGGAGAGGGGCTAAAGCCAATACTGCTTCCTCTCTTGATAGCAAAGTTGCAATGTTTAGTTCGATATGATGCAAGAAATGTGTTTTCCCTTGCCGCAAGGTTACTTCCCGGCATGCACGGTTCCAAATCCCATTGAAATTGACGATTTCCCATGAGTCGTTAAATCATCCAAAATTGAAAATAAAATTTATGTTTAGAAATTTACACAAAAAAAGACCTAAAGAATTTTCCACTAAAATGGAACAACTAGTATCACGTAAAACATACCGATTTCCCAAAACCCAAACCAAAAGGTTTCCCCCCCTTAATTTCTCGTTCAAACCGAATGGTTTCCCATGAAAAACAAACAATTTTCCCATCAAACTAATTGATTTTTCTAAGAACCCTTGCATTTTTTCTTTTTATGCTCAAGCGTCTGATTTAATTTTTCAAATTTTAAATTTTGTCAAATTTCAAAGGGAAATCGTGGGTCCTAGCTACCCGATGCAAAGATCGCGCGTGCACATCAGCCACATATCGAGTTGATTGCAATGGGCCAGCATGCATGCATGTAAGGTACATAGCTCGATCCGCATGTTACATCCGAGCTGACTGTCTGCCACTGATCCTTTTGCATGCATGTAAACTCACTCTCTGCAGGTGTTAACCAACATGTAGTACCGGGTACGTCAGGATAAGGAGGAGAGTAGTATAGCAGGAGTACTGACCACCTTTTGGAGACGACGTACAGTCCAATATACAATGGATGCACTTGGGTGTCGTACAATCGGGGAAAAAAAAAAGAAAACATATTAGTTAATTTGCCCTTTAAAGGTAAAGTTAACCTTCATTAATTGTTGGGAGTAGAAGTTTTGCTCATTAATCGAGTAATCTAATGGTTAATCGAGTAGCTCTATAGACTTTCTTAAATTAAAATATACCCTATAAAAATAGACGGAAGGAATACTATGTAGATATTACTAGCATTGATCCCATGAGAGGTAAGGATATTTATTTGATTATCTTTTAAACTGAATTTTGTGTTACTAGCATTGATCCCATGAGAGGTAAGGATATTTATTTGATTATCTTTTAAACTGAATTTTGTGAAAACTCAGTTTAAGATGTGAGGACCTGCACACACAATTGTACGCATTATTGTACTACCACAAAAACATTGTAATGCATAGTATGTGCATGCAGTCATGCATGCGCCGCCTATCATGTCCATTGTTTGATATTTATATCTTTTTAGAGCAGTACGTGCCAATACTGTTATAGAACAAAATAGAATAAAAAAACTGATGTATGCTGTTGAATTGTGCTAGATTTACTCTACGTTAGGATAGCAATTAAAAATGGTCTCAATCGTCTAAGAGCAAGCAAATTAATGAATCACGCGTCCAGCTTAAGAGTGCTAGGCATGCGTGTAGAATTAGCAAACGAAGCAAATGAACCACGATGCAAGCTTGTGTGCACGCACTCTGGTGGTGCGGAGGTCGACATCGCCGGCGGCCGGCGAGGCGCGCGGCCACCGGACTATGACCGGAGCTAGCACCGAGGAATTAACAACGTTGTCAATGGGAGCCAAGAAATCATAGCCATTCAAAACAATGGAAGAACGGCTGTGATTTTGCACCTGCGTGTGTATATATCGATTCAATGGAAATTGGTGCTAGAAATCGAGCAAAAGCTATCGAAATCGATGAGATCAGAATGGAGGCGGCGAGGGATGAGATCGATCGAGCCTCGTGCATTTATTAAACTCACATGCTTGCCAAAATTAACACAAGCCAAGCTCCACGGATTTCAAAGCCGCCGGGTGTTCACGCACGCCAAGAAAACTCCCGTACGCATCTCTCATGCTTGTGGCATCGAAACAAGAAGAAAACTGTGAGACAAATCCTACAAATCTCACGAACAAAATTGGTCCCGGGTGGCCGCCTAGGCGGCGCCGTCGCCGGCCGGGGAGGCGGCGGCGGCGGTTGGCGCAAAGGCGAGAGGCTTGGCGCTGGCGAGGAAGTAGAGCTTGGCTCCGCCGGGCATGACGGCGACCTTGGGGGGCTCCCTGTCCAGCGCCACGAGCGCGCGCGCCGCCGCCGCAGCCGCCTCGTCGGCGGCGCCTCCCCCGCCGCCGCGCCTCGACGACCCCGACCCGGGCTTGCGGCGCGTGCAGACGAGCACGACCAGGGCCACCGCGATGAGCCCCATCATCACCGCGAACCCCAGGAACAGGTACGGCGTCGGCGTCCTCCACAGCCCCGGGTGCCCCGCGCCACCGCCGGCGCCGGCGACACTACCCGTCAGCTCGACGCCTCCCCGCACGGGTCTCATCTCTCTCCCTAGCTAATTATATCTGTCTTTCTCCGGCGTGCAGATCGAGCTGCTCTGCCTCTCGCCGTGGCTGTGAACGGTGGCGAGGAATGGGTCGGAGAGGCGAATATATAGGGGAAGGGGAGGCTCCCAGGTGGTGTGTCGCTGGCGAGCTTGCTGCTGCGGGCGAGCGAGTGCGCGCGCCGAGCTAAGTGGAATCCACCGCAGCTGAAACCAGCCAAAGCAGCTGGGTTTTGACGGCGGCCAAGGCTTCCTTTGCATTTCCGTTTGGACGTGGCGACCCGCCCCCGCGTTGGTTTCGTCGTCGTCGGCCATCCTGTGCAAAGAATAAAGATTGTGTTTGGTTTCATAGCCAATTTTATTGCTGTTGATCGAGCTTTATTAATAAGGGACCGACTAATGAACAGGCGCCTGCATCCACGTTTTTTTTGCAGGCGCCGATCCCAGCCGTTGGATCAAGATCCGACGGACAGCTCCTTAGGCACGTGACCCCCCCTCTTCTTCTTCCTCAAGCGCGTCGCGTGACTCCTCCTCCCGATCCCCTTTCTTCTCCTGCTCCCGCTCCCGCTCCCGCTCCGCGCACCTCCGCCGCCGCCGCCTTCTCCGACCACCGCCCCGGCCGGCGGCGCCCTCGCCGCCGGCCGCTCCGCCGCCAAACCTCCCACCACCAGCTGGCGCCGCCCACCCTAACGAGTCGACGGCGGCGCGATCCCCCCGCCATCTACTGGCCCAACCGCCATCTCCCCCCACCCCCGGCTCCGGCGGCGACGCCGCCACCTCCGCCGCCGCCCTCACGATCCCACCCGACCGCCGGGCCTGCGCCTCCCCCCAAACCCAAAATCTATAGCCGGGGAGGACCCCTACCCCCGAACCCTAACCTGAGCAACGTCGGCGACTGGAGCTGGAGAAGATGGCAGCGCCGCCGCGCCGGTGCTGGAGAAGATGGCGGCGCGCCGCGCCGGACTTGGAGAAGAAGGCCGCGCCGACGCCCAGGTGAGTACAAATCGGTTGGAATCGGGTTGATTTCGCCGCGCCTGCACAAATTCCCCATTTGCAGGCGCCTGCAAAGTAGCAAATTCGTATTAATAATTGGCATCACCATTAAAAGATTAAGAATTTTCTAAGTAATAAATTGGTTCACCGTGAGTAAAAAAACTTGCCGGCTAATAATCAGACGACCGAGACTTATTTAACTCTTAGACGATTTTCTTCAATATCTAGATGTTTTCTTATGACTGATCTATGGTTCTCAAAATCGAGTGAGAGTTAAATAAATCTCGGTTGTTTGATGTCAAACCGGTCCCTAAAAAATAAATAACATTGCAAAAGTTGCCAATGAACAGAGGGAATCTTGTCAGTTAATGGTAGCAATTCAAACACAAGTCAAATTTAATCAACGCTATCAACAACTTGTAAGGTAAATATTGGTGACAAATGGCTATGAACCAAACACACCTATTGGTCATCTATCCAAAGTCACAATGAGACAAGTACACAGGGTTCGTAATACAGAATTATCGCCCAGCTAATTAGAGGTCTAAATTATAACCCTACTCGACCTTATAGCTGAGTGGAGATCGGATGGGTCTAGGTCCACATCTTCCCCAACCAGGCATCTATCGTTGGGTTTTAATCCAACGGCATCCATCTCCTTCCTCGCTAAACCCTAAGCCATCCGCTCCCTATCTACCGCCCCTATCTTTACTTGCCGTCGTCAGTCACCCGGTCTCTTCGCCTCTCTCACTCCGCCTTATCCCCTTCGAAGTGACATGGCAATGACAGCCCCGACCACTTTCACACTCCGCATCCTATCTTTTCCCTCACTCACGCGCTCCAGCTGCCCACTTTTGCATCAGCGTCAGCACTTTGCTGGCTCCCTAGATTGCTCCCCATGGCGTACATGACAACTATATTGAGGGGACACGGTGGCCGGTAGCACGAAGGGGTCCGTACGAGAGCCAGTGGCAGCAAAGGCTAGGGGGCTCCCCATGACTATAGGTTGGCTACACAACGGGTCGACGGCGGCACGAAATTGATGGTGTCGTTGGTGGCTGGAGGTGCCAATCGATGGTTTCTTGCTCACCATAGACCAGGTCAGACCTCCTCTTTCAGGCCAAGATGGATGGATCAAGCACTAGCGGGTTTGGTTAGGTTCAGGTTGGGACAAAAAAATGGGTGTCCACTATGAATCAGATCAGGTTGGGTGGAGACGTAACCTAACTTGAACCACACAAACCTCGACTTGACCAACAAAAACAAAATACAGCAAAATGTGAGCCGATAGGTTTCTGAGGTTTAGGCCTTGTTCTTTTCAACGTATCGTGTGCCGTTGTGTATTACTGTAGAAAATTTTATTATTTTTGTATAGCCTATATGTTGTGATAATTTGTAACGATTGTTTTGTGGATTTTAGTAGTCCTTCCGAAGATCCTAAAACTATTGGCTAACATTTTCAAAAATTGCAATGATCAACACATAAGTGTTGCAGATGAGAAAAAAAAGAATTGGAATCTGTCTTTTAGAAGATGGATGGATGGTGTTTCTTTGGATCATTGCAGGGAAGTAAAAGACGAGTTGATGGAGTTGGAGCTTTGCAATGACAAGGACGTTTGCATCTGGTTAGGAGGTGGAGGGGCCCAGGGCTTCTCTGTGAAAAACATGTACGAAATTCTTTGGGGTTCTCCCAGATGCAAAGAGAGTGAGCGCCTGTGGAAAGCAAAGCTACCCCTGAAGATCAAAAGTTTCCTCTGGCTCATATCCAGAAATGCTATCCTCTTTATAGAGAACTTAAGGAAAAAAGGCTGGGGAGGGGATCCTAGATGCAACTTTTGTAATAGTATTGAAACCACGGATCATCTATTCTTTGGGTGTGCCATTTCAAAGCTCTTATGGGAGATCATATCCAAGAGTGTGGGTATGCATTGGAGACCTGGGTCTTGGGACCAGGCAATTTTGTGGGAAAAAGAGGTTGTGAAGGATAAGAAATGCCTGAACTTTCTCTGCATTGCTGCGGCTTGCTGGGGGATCTGGAACAAAAGAAATAAAGTTTTTTTCGAGAATAGGATTGTTAAGAATCCTCTGACCTTTGTTTATACCTTTTGTACTCTTTTACATCTTTGGTCAGGTTTGCTTAAGACGGACGATGGAGCCTTGGTCGTGATGGGCCTGAACATGATCTTCAACACAATTCGTGAGGCAAGCCAGGTGAGGGATGCGGAGGGCAACCAGTACTGATCATCCGTCTGGTGTTGGAGGGCCGCTTTTGGTGATCTATGTGCGGGGTGTTTCCCCAGACAGGGTGTTTGTGGTGTTTTATCTTCATCATATACTGTTGTGGTGGGGGGAGTTTTGTTGGCTGAGTTAGCCAATCTGTGCTGTTTATCCCCTTTTGGTGCTGCTGAAACTATTGTAACCGAATGCTTTCGTTTCATTTCATCATACACTGTTGCGGTGGGGGGTGTTTTGTTGGCTGAGATAGTCATTTTGTGTTGGTTATCACCTTTTGGTGCTGCTGAAACTTTTGTAACCGAATGCTTTCGTTTCATGGGAATGAAAGTGGGGTCTGGCCCTTGTGCAAAAAAAAAACAGAGGGAATCTTGTCAATTAATGATAGCAATTCAAACACAAGTCAAATTTAATCAACACTATCAACAATTGGTAAGGTAAATATTGGTGATAAATGACTGTGAATCAAACATATCTATTGGTCATCTATCCAAAGTCACAATGCCACAAGTACATAGGGTTCATAATACAGAATTACCGCCCCAGTTAATTAGAGGTCTAAGTTATAACCCGACTCGACCTTACAGCCGAGTGGAGATCGAACGGGTTTAGGTCCACATCTTCCCCAACCAGGCATCCACCGTTGGGTTTTAATACAACGGCATCCATCTCCTTCCTCGCTAAACCCTAAGCCATACGCTCCCCTACTGCCCCTATCTTTACTCGCCGTCGTCAGTCACCCGGTCTCTTCGCCTCTCTCACTCAGCCTCATCCCCTTCAACGTGGCATGGCAATGACAGCCCCGACCACTTTCACACTCTGCATCCTACCTTTGCCCTCACTCACGCGCTCCAGCTGGCCACTTTAGCATCTATGTCAGCACTTTGTTGGCTCCCCAAATTGCTCCCCATGGCGAACATGACAACTATATTGACGGGACACGGCGGCCGGTAGCACGAAGGGGGTCCGTATGAGAGCCAGTGGCGGCAAAGGCTAGGGGGCTCCCCATGACTATAGGTTGGCTACACAACAGGTCGACGGCGGCACGGAATTGATGGTGTCGTTGGTGGCTGGAGGTGCCAATCGATGGTTTCTTGCTCACCATAGATCAAGTCAGACCTCTTTCAGGCCAAGATGAATGGATCAAGCACTAACAGGTTTGATTAGGTTCAGGTTGGGACAAGAAAATAGGTGTCCACTATGAATCAGATCTGATTTGGTGGAGACGTAACCTAACTTGAACCACACGAACCTCTAGACTTGACCAATAAAAACAAAATACAGCAAAATGTGAGCCAATAGATTTCTGAGGTTTAATCACCGACTACCGAGCAGGTTTTGGCGAAAACCATCAAACTGGTGGTAGATAGCGGTTCCTAGGATAGGTTCGGTTTGTCATTTCCTAAAAGCCGGCGTTGCGCCCCTGGGCACGCAACGAATAAAGTTATTTTCGTCGAGATATATATATATCTATGATAGACGTCGCTCGCGAGGCGATCGACGGGGCGGTGCGTCAGCAGCTAGCATGGGAACGAGCAGCTGGCTGCAGGCCGCGTTTCCGAGTCGCCGCATTTCATTACTCCCTCACATACAGCTGGGAGTGCAGCAGCAGCAGCAGCACATTTGGGTACGATCAACGTACACTGGTACACAGAGTCCACAGGCCACACAGCTAGCAAACAGGCGCATAGGCCTGGACGCAACGCAACCTCCGGCGTCGTGTACGTCCGTGCTCGTGCGTGCCTGCTTCCGAGGCAAGCGAGCGCGTTGCATTGCACCTCGTTAGATTTAGTAGTAGTAATCTAAAAGATTCATGGTACTTGAAAGTAAATTTAAAGAGATTGAAAATAGACGTACTAAATTGCGTTGTTGTTCTCTAAATTTGCAGCAAATCTTATTTAGCCTCGTGGACTTGAAAAATGTAGTGTTGGCCCCTCGAACTTATCTCCGTTTATAAGATTGCCTCAAAAACATTAGAAGCTGATGTGGCAGTTAAATGTCGATGCGACCGTTAAATAATGATGTGGCACGCAACATATGTATATTTGTCATGTCTACTTCATCTTCTTCTCCATCGTTGCCCATCTCTCTCCCCTCATATCTCTTCCCAAATCTTGTGGCGGGAGGAGGCCATGGCGACGAGCTCGCACGGGGATGGTGCCGGCGGCGGCAAGCTCGCATGGGGAGGAAATCGTGGCGGCGCTCGCGCAGGGAGGAGGCCAGCATCGGCGAGTTCGCATAGGGAGGAGGTTGTGGTGGCGCTCACGCTGGGAGGGTGCGGGCAGCTGCGGGCTCTCGCGGGGAGGAGGCCAGCGGTGGAGAGGAGGCCACAACGACGAGCTCCATGGAGAGGAGGTTGTGGCAGCGAGCTTGTGTAGGGAGTGTGCTGGCGGCAGCGACCTCGCATGGGCGGAGGCCACCATGGATAGAGAGAGGGTGCCAGCTAGACATTTGGGGAGGGAGGGGGAGACATGGAGAAGAAGATGAAGTGGAAATAACAAAGATGCATTTATGGCCTGCCAATCATTATTTAACGGCCACATCATCGTTTAAACAACCACGTGGAAAACCACATCACGGCTTCTAACGGCTACCCTAATGGTTTTAGGACAACCTTGCAAATAGAGAAAAGGTCGAGGGGCCTACATCGCAACTTTCAAGTTCATGGGCTAAATGAGATTTGCTAGAAGTTTAGGGGACGACACTGTGATTTTCTTTTGAAAATATATTAAAAAAAGTTTTCAAAGCTTTGACGAGACCAGTAAAAACTTAATTTAAAGGTGATTACAAAGTTGTGTTGTACAATATAGAGAAATGATAAAAGCTTAAGACATAATAGATTTTAATGTCATTAAGCTCGAAAGAAAATGCAATCAATGCAGTCCCACGCAGCTGTGTAGTTCTGTGTAAAAGAAACCTGCAGTTCGCTCACAAAAGAAAAAAAAACACAATGCATATATCTTGGCTGAATATAACGGATGAACAACACGGAGTACGGGTACAAACGGATCGGATACGAGTCACTACAAGAATCGCTAGGAATCTCAATGGCCACAGAAAATCTCGACGGCCATACTTACGTACGTGGTCGAGAGAGGCAACTTAATCTCGACGGCTAGGCCCAAGCCGTTGATATTGGATGTCTGTCTCAATGGTTCTCGCCTGGCCGTCGATATTAGTTCGCTTCAGCCCGCTCTCGTCGCATTTCGGCTTTTGGCGTGCACGGGAAAACCATCCGTCTCGATGATTTCTCACCCCGTGTCGCGTCTGCCGGGTTCCAGTTCTCGACGATTGTCTAGAAGCCATCGAGACGATAATCTCGACGGTCGGGTCATCGAGACAGGCCATTTTTCTCTACCTGGCAGTTTTGAGAGCTGAATCTTGACGGGTGGCTGTCAAGATTGTGTTTTCTCGACTGTTTTCTAGGGCATTCTCTACGGCTTTGGCCATCAAGATTTGTTGCGATCCGCATGGTGAGTGGATAATACTTGTCCCATATCCTAATCAAAAGAAGACATTGGCGGCCAGCAAATCAGAAGACAACATAGTGCAAATGCATGGTACAACTTACTCTTTTTTTTGTGTGTTTAATAAGATTCAATTTTTCTAGCCAAACCATTTTCTATTAAAAACCGGGGGTTTACGTAGAAGCCTTTTTATTCTATTTAAAACAATGCATATCATCAGCCATAAAGGGTGTGTTTGGTTCCGCCATCTTGGATCAGGTCCAGGACGAAGCCAACTTATCAATTGAGGACGGATCGGTTAATCCAGCTTGTTTAGCTTAAATCTGGATAGTGGGATTGATTGATCCAGCATCATTTACTTTCAACCAAACAACAGAGTGAAATGGACGGTCCAGGTCGATGCGGGATGACCAAACCAAACACGTCCAAAATGTGTTATGCGATCTTCGAGTTTCCACTTTCTAGTTTCCACACATTGACGCTTGTCGCAGAAAGGAATTAAAAAGTGATCGAAAACCCAAGGCGACGTCGTCCGGTCATCGTTGATTTCGTGGAGTAGGTTTGAGCTTTTGACATCTGACGTGCACATCCACTCGATCACACGCCCTGGATCGACTCTGGGGTTTGATGTTTGCTGGGAACATATAGGCCCTGTGTTTTCAGCTTACAATAAATTAAATTAAATCAAATATTTTTTTATTTTTTACAAGACAAACAACATGGCACTTTATCGTTATTTTGTGGATTTTAAATAGTTTTAAAACTAACTAAAATATTTTTTATAATTTTTTACATTCTCCTAAGGTTGTTTTCGAGGGATCTCAATTTTTTTAGATTAAAATTTTGAGTAACTTTAAGGGCAACGCCAGGCGTTGGACGTCCGGCCCGTCTGGACCTGCTGACGTCAGCAGGAAACTTGCTCGACAGTACAAAATCCAAGTTTCGGTAGGAGATATACAAGTTTCAGTGAGCAAAACCTAAGTTTCTAGGAAAAAAACGAAGTTTTGAGATCGTGAAACCTCAAGTTTCGTGCAACTTGGCGATGAAACCTAAGGTTTCAGAAAGCGTCTCGAGAGTAAGACAAGTTTCAATAGTGCAAAGTTCAAGTTTCGGTAGGCAGAGATTCAAGTTTCAAAAGTTAGACAGAAAGTTTCGGTAGGAGAGAAGTACATTTCCATGAGCGGAGTCCTCCAAAGTTCCAGATCCTCTGGCACGGTGATGGAGACAACGGCTGCTCCGGCGCGGCGACGACATCTCCTTTTGGTGCGCCTCCTGCGAACGAAGAGAGAGAGAGAGAGAGAGAGAGAGAGAGAGAGAGAGAGAGAGAGCGTGGGTCTGTGCGTCGGGGCTGCTGCTAGCGCCGACGCTAGCCTGAGACACACCCTCTCTCCTCCACCTCAGCTCAAAATCGTATGTGAAGCTCTTATAGTCTGCTGAGGTGTCCCCGTTGGAGATGCTCTTATGCGATCTTCGAGTTTTCGGTTTCCAATTTTTCACACATTGACGCCTGTCGCAGAAAGGAATTAAAAAGTGATCGAAAACCCAAGGTGACGTCGTTCGGTCGTCGTTGATTTCGTGGAGTAGGTTTGAGCTTTTGACATTTGACGTGCACATCCACTCGATCACGCGCGCTGGATCGACTCTGGGGTTGATGTTTGCTGGGAACATATAGGCCCTATGTTTTCAGCTTACAATAAATTAAATAAAATAAAAAATTGTTATTTTTTTACAAGTCAAACAACATGGTTCTTTATCATTATTTTGTGGATTTTAAATAGTTTTTAAAATTGACTAAAATATTTTTTTATAATTTTTTAGACCCTCCTAAGATTGCTTTGATGGATCTCAATTTTTTTAGATTAAAATTTTGAACAACTTTGCCCTGTTTGGCAACAAGATTTTTTGAAACCATGGTTTGTGTTTTGTTATGATCATGAAATACTATGTTTTTCAAAATCATGGTTTGCTAGCACAAGTGAGAAAACTTTGGTGTGGAGTGGAGTCTACAAAACTTCAAAAAACATGGTTTTGTCAATACCATGGTTTTTAAAATAGAGTTTTCGAGGTTGCTTCCAAACACCTTATGGTCTAAAATACCATAGTATTTAAGAAAACCATGATTTTACATAGAAATTACAAAATAACTCCACTTCCAAACGGGGAGCTGAAAAGAACAATGCTGCGTACACGAATTCCAGGGGGCGCACTCCATCCGCTAGGGTGGTTGGTGTACTTGGTGATGGCAAATGGTGAAAGGGTATATGGTGCCAGGCAGAAGTGGTGTTTGCTTTGCTATAAAGCGAAATTGATGCTTCATTAGTTTAACCTAATTAACCAGATCATGCATGAGGGGGGCAAAGCATCACCCGGATGCTTGTAGCTCTTGAGTTCATCCGAAAGCTTAATACGCCCGGGAGTTCATGAGCTAGTTTGGATTCTGCGTCCCTTTCTCGTAATTTATCTGTAGGAGACCTAATAATTATATATGCAGGGTTCGAAGACAGGGATTTTGGTCTAGATTATATAAAAGTAAGTTAGGCGGCAAGAGATCATGCACGGTGCAATATATAGAACACAAATTTATACGAGCAATAAAAGGCCTAAAATGTACGCTAATTACCGGGAGGGTGGGTTCGGCCCTAAAACAGGTAATTAACACACTAAATAATCTATCTATCTGTCTATATATAAATATAAAGGAGGGAAAAAAGAAGCCACCTCATTCGTCCACATCACCCAGATTATTTCAGTATTTCGATCAACGGTGGGACCAAATTATAACGGCCTAGATCGATCAAAGAAATTCTCACATAAATCATGAAAAAAAAAGATCTATGACTAGAGATAAGCTCTAAATCCGATCTGATATATTAGAGATAGATTATAAGTTATAGATAAACTCTATATGCCAAAACAAATCTAACCGCGCAAACGCGCGTGCCACCTAGCTCGTTTTTATAAATTCGTATGTTGCTTAAATGAAGAGTTGTCTATATAAAAACATGTGTTTCAGGAATTTTTATAACTTTTTTCATATAATACAAATTCATTTGAGTATATTAAGATATCGAAAAACACATATTACAAGCTCATGCTTTAATTTCGCCTGGATAGGGGTGTTCGTCATGCCATGCCAGATTTTTAGACCTAACCCGACACGCCATTCTGTTTGCAACACGTATCATGACTCGTTTCTTTTTATGTCGGATCGTGCTTTAGCCATAAAAATTATTATGTTAGCGTCTAGAAAAATTCCGACCCAGTTTCTTTCCCTCGAAACGGCATGCACTACACGTTCTTGTGTGCATGCTCGACCGACCGACGACCACGGCGGTGGATATGGCCGTAGGTCAGGTCATTGTGTGCGCAGGGGCGGATCCACCACTAGGGCTGGTGGGGCCGCTGCCCAGGCTTGAATTTGAATTTTAGTCTAATACATACCCTTGATTCTATATAAAGAAGTCAATACTACAAACCTAAAACAACAATATAGCGCAGTTGGCTAGGCTGGAATGCTAGCTTCCTTGAGGTGTTTAGTTCGATTCTCATGCGCCTTTTTTGCTTCTAGCCTTCTACATCTATCCACTTATAAATAGAACATGTGGATTTGATTTTTTTTCTTTTCATCCAGTATAATACAAATTCATTTGAGTATATTAAGATATCGAAAAACACATATTACAAGCTCATGCTTTAATTTCGCCTGGATAGGGGTGTTCGTCATGCCATGCCAGATTTTTAGACCTAACCCGACACGCCATTCTGTTTGCAACACGTATCATGACTCGTTTCTTTTTATGTCGGATCGTGCTTTAGCCATAAAAATTATTATGTTAGCGTCTAGAAAAATTCCGACCCAGTTTCTTTCCCTCGAAACGGCACTGCACGTTCTTGTGTGCATGCATGCTCGACCGACCGACGACCACGGCGGCGGATATGGCCGGAGCCCGGAGGTCAGGTCATTGTGTGCGTACAGCATGACGTACGTACGGCTTCAGCCATAATCCTGTGTCCGCCACTGTGTGTGCGTACACCGCAGGACGTACGGCTTCAGCTAACGAGTGCAGGACGCGCATGCATGCCATTTTCTGGCTCGACCGATGCTCGATTTTGGCAGATTTTTTTGACGTGATCACGGACAAAACGTGACTACGTACGTGAGTGCCCCGGCCACGAGCGAACAGGTGCGCGCGGCGCTTCGGCGACGTGATGTGTACGTGTCTGCCCTCGGCAGCATCCATCGATGCTGCTCGATCGCGTTCTCCATGTGGAAGAGAATTATAGGGCACTGGCATGAGGCAGGCTCGCATGGATGAAAGCTAGAGCCCCGGGGCACTAGAGGTTTTGTTCTTTCACGTTGCGATGCAGAAATATATAAAAAAACCTTTGGTGCCAAATCCAAAGCACCTGCAACGTATATATCCGCACACTCGCACATATTCATCAACAATTTGACGTTCCATCACATGCACACATATTCTACATCCACATTAAAAAAATAATTTAATTGAACCACGTCGATATATCCAATTAAACAATGTTTGACATAAACAACATGTACTGATGCACACTCATAGTTTCATCACATCGAGTCGTCGCCATGCATGACAACATACGCTTCACTTTTCACTTCACAGTAAAAGATTCTTTAAGACAATCCCGATGATAATCTCAAACTAGAAATATTGTCCACTATTTATAAGTTATAAGAGCATCCCCATCTCACCCCCCAAATGCCCCCCTATTTCAAAATTTTTCAATTGCAGCAGGAGGGAATTTGGTGCATGTGAGAGGGAATTTGCACTGTAGCGATTACTGTAGCAGTTACTGTAGCGATAGGGGGAAATTTGAGGGCCTTGCTGGGGATGCTCTAACTATTTGCACCATTCATTCGAATTTTTTCTTTTATATTTTATTCGCATTTACAGGGCTCCTCTACATTGAAGATGGCAGAGAAATCGAGGTTCATAGCAAACAGAGGGAGTCCAGATTCTCAGGAAGTATACGTGAGCTGATATGAACCATATGATGGAGCGGTGCGTGCGTCAGCGGCATGAATGAGGCGGCTGGTTGCAGATCCATCACTTGCAGGTCGCGTTTCCGAGTCGCCGCATTCATTCACTCCTAGGAGAGGAGCACATTAATTCACGTATGCATGTTCACAGTGGATGCATGTACGTATAGAGTGTGGAAGGTTCGATGCTCGAGTCTAGATGGCCGTGCCGTTCACAGCTGGCAGTAGCATAGCAGGCCTGGACAAGCTAGCTCCTGCAGGCTCCAGCCCGGTGCATGTCACGTACGCACGTGCATCCCGACTCCGCAAGAAAATTTCATGCAACAGGTGATGCAAAAACGGCTATGCAACAGGTGCTAGATCTTCTCCATGTTTCCTTAGCTGCACTTGGCCTTGGCCCAGTATTAGTCCTCCTCTGTTTCATCGACTCATCCTACTATTCTGAAAGCGCGGGCAGCAGCAGGAAAAAAAAGGTGAGGCGGGCAGCCGCGGCGGCGCCGGCGCCCAGGTCGCTCGCCTACTGCCTGCTGCACCGCCGCCCAGATAGCTCGCCCAAGCCCCGACGAGCTCCCTCTGGTTCAATCACACGCGCGCCCCAACTCCATCGAGGTAAGGATGAGCTCCTCCCTCTAGGTTTTTTGGTAAAATTTTGGCACGTATCCATCTCTTCTTAGCAGTGTTCTTATCAATCTTTTTTTTTATCAATCTCGGTATCTCTTATCAATCTCTTGTTTTTTTATGTAGAAAGAATCAAAGCATCCTTGCTTGAGTTAAACCTAGAGCCTAGAGGGAGTTTGATCCATGGAGGGTTCAGCCGCCGTCGAGTTTGAAGATGGCCACAACTCGTTGGATACACCGCCGGTGCTCTCGATGACGGCCGATGATCAGCATGCTAGGGTTAACCGACGCATAGACTTCTCTTTCACCGAGGTGGTCTCACCAATTGAGGTAATCAGCATTTAAAATATTGATTTTCAAGGTGAAAAAACTCTTCAGCATGTGGGATCAAGTTATTTTTCTTTTGATCAAAATGTCAATTTATTATGTAAACTGCAGGGGGACAATGAACATGTTGATACTCCGCTTGTTCCTAAAGTTGGAATGGTTTTTGAATCTGAGGATGATGCATATGTGTGGTATAACACGTATGCCAGAAAGACTGGGTTTAGTATTAGGAAGAGCTTAACAAGACGGCGGCCCGATAAAACTATATGGCAGAAGCATATAGTTTGTAGCAATGAAGGAGAGCGAAGTACCAACAACGAGACTTTGAATGAAAATGCTACTACGAGGACCGGTTGCAATGCTCGTGTTCAATTCAATATTTCTCGAGAGGGTATTTGGAAGGTGCAAAAGGTTGTTCTCGAGCAAAATCACTATCTTGCTAGTCCAAATAAGGTACACATGTTGAAGTCACAACGACATATTGAAGATGCCGACAAACAACTGATTAGTCAAATACGGGAAGCCGGAATGACACCATCACAAGTGTATGAGTTTTTTAAGCAGTGGTATGGAGGAGGAGTGGAGAAGGTACCATTCACAAGAATGGATTGCAATAATCAGATTGGTCGTGAGCGTAGGAAGTATTTGTCACACAATGATGCCCAAACACTGTTGGAATACTTGAAAAAGAAGCAGTCCGAGGATCCTTCCGTTTACTATGCCATACAGTTAGATGAAGAGGATGGTCAGATAGCAAATTTCTTTTGGGCAGATGGTCAATCAATCATGGATTATGCATGCTTCGGTGATGCTCTATCATTCGACACCACATTTCAAACTAACAAGTTTGAAAAGCCTTTTTCCCCACTTCTTGGAACCAACCATTATAAGCAGACAATTCTTTTTGGGGCTACACTGTTATACAATGAGACCATTGAGTCATTTGTTTGGCTATTTGAGTCATTCTTAGATGCAATGTCCGATAAGCATCCTAGCACAATCTTCACATATCAAGATGGTGCCATGTTAGCAGCAATTAGCATCGTATTTCCGAACACAAGGCATCGCCTTTGCTTGTGGCATATTTATCCGAATGCTGCCAAACATCTTAGTCATGTAATATGTGATCATCCTCATTTTCTTGCTGATTTTAAGAAGTGTGTCTACGAAGAAAGGTCAGAAGCACACTTCAACAAGTTATGGCTTTAAGAAGTGTGTCTATGAAGAAAGGTCAGAAGCACATTTCAACAAGTTATGGCATGAACTGTTGAGTAGTTATAAACTTGAGGAGAACACATGGCTGAAAAACCTATATGAATTGCGGGCAAAGTGGACTGCTGTGTTCCGTGACTCTTTTACTGCTGATATGACCTCAACTCAAAGGAGTGAAGGCATGAACAATGTTTTCAAAAAATGGTTTCGTAGAAAACTTTGT
>SPJY01020497.1:0-11502 GCA_005191435.1 Raddia distichophylla
TAGGGCTGGACGAACAGATTTGCGGGTGGAGTGTGGCTATTTGACGCTGAGCGTGGTTGGAATTAGGGCTTGGGAAGGAAAGGCGTGAGAGCAGAAGTGGCTAGCCGCAGCCGGCTTGGGTGGCAGCAGCCCCATCCAGCTGATGAGTAGCGAGCAGCACCTTATACTCTTCAGGGCATTGGATGAGAGCTAGCTTTCTTTTGATGGTGCGAAGCCAATCTTCAGCATCCATTGGCTCGTTGGCATGCGTGAACATTGGAGGCTTCGCTCGCAAAAAGTCTGCGAGCTTTATTCCGCGGTGATTCTTGACTTGCGTCCGCTCATGGAGCATCTCGCCCAGCATTTGGGCTTGGTAAGCCATGACTTGGCTGAGGGTCGGATCCCCCGATAGAGGTGCCAGAATGTCCTTGAGTCCGTGGCCATGTCCTCGGCCACGACCTCGGCCTCGTCCAACATCCGCAGCGGCACCAACACCACGAGCTCGACCGGCTCCTCTACCTCTTGCCATCTATAGTGTATACTAACATCATACTAAAGCCCATCATCTACTAGGGCGGATGGCTCTACGACTAAAGAAGAGTTAGTCTACACGATCTAGCCACGGCGACGACGAGAGTAGATGAAATGCGGGGGCGCTCGCCTCAGCAGGAAGTCTAAGCCGGTGGCGAAGGACGAGCTCGTAGATGGTCCTGGAGTCGGCGGTGCAGGGGCAGCGTCGCCTCCAGTGTCGGTGTCGGTGTCGGAGTCGGAGTCGACGTCCATCGGAGGCTGCTCTTGTGGGACCTCGGAGGTACACGGCCCATGGAGCGGTGTCCCACCAAGGCTCGGGATGGCAGCGTCCTCTTCCTCACCATCGTGCGAGGGTTCTCAGGCTCCGACGGCAGATAATCCAGCCCCGGAGGTTAGAGCGAATGGTCCCGCTGGTCCTGCTGGGCCATCATCCGTCGTGCCTCCTCCTCCCGGAACAAGTGATATGCAGACCTCGCCACGTCTCGCTGACGTCTCGTGTAGGTTAGAGTCCTGTAATAGTGGTGGAGCCGTCTCCCCACCACCCTCAGCTCATTGTTCGCAGCCCAGAGCGACGAACGTAGCAGCCTAATCTCCTCCAGCGCTCCATCGACCACCTAAGTGGTGCTGTCGTGAAGGCGCGCTAGTCGGATCAACTGATGCTGGATCAGCGTAGAGGTGCGACTGAATCCAGGGGCTGACCTCATATGCATAGCCGTAGGCCATGCATAGGCCCCCCCGAAGATAGACACTGTACTCCCTCTGGAGTTCGGCGGTGGCCTCCATCGCGACATCGTTAATCGCTACCTGTAGATGATCTCGCGGCATCTCCGTGTCATAGCTGTGTGCCTCCATGTTATCCCCCTCGTAGTAGATGACTACCCGCACAAGGTAGGTAGTACGAGGAAGCAATCGAGCATCCCTCCATAAGAACCTCGGTCTCTCGCTATAGGAGAGAGACCGGCACAGCTGCTGCAGACCTCGGACCCACTGGCTCCAGTAGCACGGGTCCACATAACCGTGGGTCGACCTCTCGTCGGCGTAGTAGTGCTGGCGGCAACGATCCATCTACAGAAAAATTTTGACAATAATTTTGTTAGAACAAATATAGTCACAAAAGGAAAAAATATATATAATTTTCCCTAATTTCAACCTCTAAGTCGTATGGGTCCTACAGTCGCAGGCTGTGATACCAGCTTTGTCACCCCTCAATTTTAACTTACGTTGAGGGTCGACGATCCCATGCACTAGCCCCTGGATCAGTATGCTAGCGCGGAAGACCACATAGCCGATACAAGCATACATCGATAGATAAATCCCTGAATATTACAATTATTGTTACACCCTTAGGCGACTTTAGTAAGGTGGCCCATACACGCCTTAGATTACAAAAGAATAGTTCAGAGTTACAGCGGTCTCCAAAATATGTACCCAAAAGAATCATCTACCGGCTAAGTCCAGCCAACCGACTGAAGCAACCTCTAAGACTCCTCGGGTCCACCATAGTCATGTCCGTCGTCTTCGTGACACTCATAAGGGTCATCTTTGACTCCATCAACTAAAGAAGGTTAGAAGGCGAGGTTAGCATCATCCAACGTTGGCTAGTTAACACTTTCCATAATGCATATAGTGTAGGAGGCTTTATTTGGAGGAGAGGGTTATTTTATTTGCGTAAAGCCAAGTTTTAAGATTTTTGGAAATATCTTAACTAGCACCAACTAGAACTTGTCTTATTGATATAAATCAGGGGTTTTCTATCTTAACCATGCATCCACACCTGTCGATGTTTGATACCAGACAGATTTGTCTCGTGGGAGATTTCGTAGTTCGGTCAGGGGGAATTTTCGCCGCTAGATCGTTTTAAGAACACATGCTCACAGGGAGGCACGGGATTTACCCAGGTTCGGACCCCCGATGCGGGTAATAGTCCTACTCCTGTGAGGGTGGTATTTTCTCAGATCTAGAACGCTCTTGCTCGAGAGCTCTTACAGCAAAGTGTGTGTGAATGGCTTTGGATCCAACCCCCCTCTCTCTGCCCCGCTCCCTTTTATACTAGAAGGGGCGGACAGCTGGTCAGAGAAAGAGAGAGAGAGAGTACGGCGGGGACGGCCCACTGGATGGACTCCGGTCACCGCACCGCCCACTTGCTTCGACTGATGTCCGCCTCATAAATGGCTCCCTCCGATGGCTGGGCCAGACGGGACGTGGGGGGCGCCTGGCACAGGCGCCGCTCTGTCCCTGCCACTGCACAGTGATGGAATGACCACTACAGTGCGCCGGACAAGCTACAGTACAGGTAATCATCCCTCTTGGTCTCGCACGCCTGAATCTCCGCATTTAATGCGGCTCATACGCTGAACGTTGAGGGGAAGCCTTTGCTGAGAAGCCTTCTTCTTCTGCACGGGTGCCTGCTCGGCTAGGCCGCCACGCGTCCTGCTCGGCTCGGCGTGGGGGTCTGGTCGCTCGCTCTACGCCGAGCTGCCACGCGTCCTGCTTCTGCCATGGCGTGGTCGTCATGTACCGACAACACCCAACTACCAACAAAACACACCAACCATCTCACCAATGACCAATCCTCGACCGTACACACAACCCCGCTTAACCAATCACCATACCAGCTTAGACTTTTCCGGACTTTCTTCCGGTTGCCCCAACATTTCCTAGTTCCGCCATCATTCCAAGATTCGACAATACTGGTGTGGACCACACATGCCATGGCATGCCCACCCCGGCCTAGTAGGATTTCCAGTCCTTACTAGCCGACCGTCACCCTGGCGATGTGTGGCCATTATCATCATCGGTGATGACCAATGCCGGTCCCTATCGAGAATGGTCCCAGAGAGCCTCCGCAAAGCACTCGCAACTGGTGATCCAAGACCCATACTCCGTGCGATGGCCACGCGTTGTGTTGGAACCATCCCTCAAATGGCAGCGATCTCCCCGCAACGCGTGTTACTCCGCGCTCCTCCTAGGTAAGCCCTGGCTAAACCCAGCACTAGGCATCTCGTGCCTTAAGCATCCCTCTGGGGCCAACCCACCAACTAGAGCACGCCTGTCAATGTCTGGGAAACGCGCCGACTGTGGGCCGCGAGTCCACAGGCCGGGAGATGAATTTGTAATTGGAATGAGGCCCAACGACAACCCTTCTCAGCAGCCCGGGGTGGCGGCCAAGCTCGCGAGGACTCTGGCCGCGCGGTCTTCCCGGACTGTGCCTGGTGCGATCTGGGATCCGAGTACAGATCCGTTGTATGGTGAGATTAAGAGGGTGAGAGGTGAGGCGAAGGAAATACAAAGCTTGCGAGACAAGTGTTTTTACCCTGGTTCGAGTCCCCATTGTCGGGTAATAACTCTACTCCAGCACTCGTTGCTAATCTAGTGGAAACAGTACAAGAGCACCAAGACCGGACTAGGAGGCGCGGGCCCCGAGCTTACAAGGCAGTTTCGGACATTGAGGTGACTAGAATCTACTCTGCTACGACTGCTGTTACTGCTAAGGAAGCTTCAGATGCTTGTGTTTTTTTGCCCTCCTAGACTTGGTCGTTATGCTGGGCAGGCTTCTCCTTTTATAGGCGCGGTGGGCTGCTCAAAGCTGAAACCGCGGGCCCTGCGCCTATCCATGCCTTGTCCACCTTTTGTGGCAGCGCCCTTGTCTCTTTCCCGGGCTCCGTCCTATCTGTGGCCTCCAAAGAGAAGCTTGTCTGGGCAGTACTGGACACGTGTTCGTCTCGGTGTGCCGATACGGGGAAGCACCCTGCACAGGGAGAAAGCACTTTCCCTTTATCCCCTATATGGCATTGACCGGTCAGAGCCAGCCTAGCGCCGCCCGTTGGGGTTGTCGCGGAGCGCGGCAGCTGTTGCCATTTGCCTAAGGGACAAGCGGCATGGCGAACTGCTCGAGCTGCTCTCCCCCGGGCTACCAATACCTCGGGGAGGTACAATCTTCTCGTTCAAGGCCGAGGTAAGCGTGGTGGGGCATGACAGCTGCCGCCACCTGTCCAGAGGATAGGCGAGCTGTCCGCGGGGTCCTCTCTCGGGCTAAGGATAGCCCAGGAGGTGCGCAACACTCCTGGTTAGGACCAAGGGAGGCGTGGTTGTCTTAGCCAAGCCCGGGGATGGCCCCAGTGGGCTAGATGTTTCTCCTGGTACGTCCAGGGATGGCCTTTCGTTCTCTTTCTACGCGCTGCAGGCCGGTATGGATTCAGCCCAAGGCCCGTCTCGAGATGGGCCGGTTATGAATCACCAACATCCAGCCCCCGAGCCTCGAGCGGATCGCGTGGCGAGCCGGTCTGAGGATTAAAGAAGCCCAATCTTTGTGCGCCGCGCGGGAGATCTGGCTAGGGTTTTCTTAAAGCCGATGGGGGCGAGTGGTCGAGCATTGAATTTGATTTAATGGCAGAGTGGGGCAGTTACGTCTTCTCGGGCACGACCCCCACGATCTCCACTCCGACCATTACCATCCTTGGTAAGGTTGTGTTTGGGGATCTTCTACCGCAGAACGTCCCCTTTGTCTTCGTCTTCATCTTGCTCTTCGTCTTCCTGCTCCCCTCATCCGGTTTCTCCGTCCTCCGTTTTCGGCTACCATGGTGTTCATTGGAGAGAGCGTGCTTACAAGCGAGAGGATGGCGGAGTTGGAGCAGGACTGCTTCGTGAGGCCGGGGTCTTGAGGCTTCCCGGCGCAGCCTGGGAGCCAGAGCCCGAGCCTACCGAGCTGATCTACTTCGAAAGCTCGGCTATCTGTGGGTTCCGTGCACCGGATTCGCGGTTCGTGGCTGACTTCTTCGCCCTTACGGAGTTGCGACCGAAGAATTTGTCCCAGAAGTCGTAATTCATTTGTCGATCTTCGCACACTTGTGCAAGGCGTACTGCGGGGCGCGACGCTCGGTGAATCTCTTCACGCAGTACTTCGAGCCGAAGCCCGTCGACCATCATGTGGGCAACGGCGGGGTCTTCTATCTTACCACGCGCTGGGCTCGGGGCAGTAGAACGTACCCGGACTATGAAGTTAAGACGAAAGTAGACAGTTGGGCCCGGCGGTGGTTCTATCTGAACTATGGAGGTTCGGAGTTGGAGCATTCTTCAGCCGCACCGAAGGCGCCGATCTTCGTGCATGGCGAGCTCTTACCAGAGGAGCAGGCAGTGGTGTATGAGATCGCGGAGTTCGCCAAGAGGAACTTGACTGGCTATGATATCGTCAATAGCTTCGTTTGGCACCGGATTAGCCCGCTGCGGCGCTGCGAGCGGTGCATCAGCGAGATGGGCGGCCGGGATGACCCAGACCGAGACTTTCACCAAGGTGAGCGCCTGTCACGATGCTCTATTTGAATTTTGGGTTGGCGCGCGTGGTGATCGTTTGTGATGCTTCGCAGAGCCGCTGGCCCACGATGCTGCAAGGATCATGGGGATGCTGCTGCCATGGAGAAAAATCCTTATCCCGGGAGGAACATAAAGGACAGATTGTGCACGGTATATGACTGATAGGTGTTCGATTGAATTCCAGACCGCGTGCGCCCGTAGGGTCCTGACGACCTGGCTTTGCCGATTCTTCGTGCGCAGCGAACGTGGAATGTGGCCAAGGAGGCCACGAAGGCTACGGGCTCGGCAGGGGAGCCCTTGGATGTGCAGCCATTGGCAGCGCGCTCGCCGTTAGGAGGGTCATCGGCGGGGCACTGGCTTTGCCGGCGGAGACGGGCGAGGGGAGCTCAGCGCCGGCTTCGACCGTGGCCGGCGCGGAGATGAGGGCCAAGAAATGCACGGTGCCGGCGCCTGTAAGGATTTTTCCGTGCGACGCAGGCTGAGTGTTGGGGGCTCAGCTGGTCTCACGCTTCGTTTTCCATGCGGGTCCAGGGCGCGGTGCTTGCAAAAAGGAGGAGGTATCGGCCTGCCCAGGACAGCGACGACGAGGATGTCGCTATCGCGGAGGGCCCGGCACCGGTGACGACGTCGCGGCTAGGGTCCGCGAAGAAGGGCGGCGTAGCCCGGCCCGGGATGAAAACGGCCGCGCGGACTACAAGCCGCGTCGGCGGGCTAGAGACGGGGCTTTTCCTGCGCCCTACCCCAAGGGTGTACGTGGGCACAGAGCTTGAGCCAGCGCGTAAGTTCCTCACGCTACCCGTTATCGTCTCGCTTTTGTGTTTAATCGCTCCAGATATTTCTAATTCTAGTGCGCGGCGCCGAGGTGGCAGTTGACGTGCGGCCTCCTTTCGCTGAAGCCAGGGCGATTGAGGGCGAACTAGTCGAGCCCGTGGTGGTGTTGATGCTGGCGGCACGAGAGGGAGGAGAAGCGCTTCTGCCTGGGGAAGAAGGAGAGGCACTCCGGTCGCGGCTGCTGGAGGCCGGCGAGAGGTTGTCGACGCAGCCTGAGGCGTGGGGCAAGGAGGTGCGGTTGATCCGCGGGATGCCATCGGCCTGCCTGCCGATGGCGGTGCTGGACACGGCCGTCGAGGTCGCAGAGACAGTGAGGGTGGATGCTGCCGCCTGGGAGTCGCTGTTAGTTACGCCTTGCGCTTCGAAGGGCGCACGGTGCACACCGCCAGGGGATCGCCGACCTTTTCAATACTCCGATCGGGGACGCGCCTTCAGCACCCGACCGACGCATGCTGCTGGCCGGTTTGGACTGGCCGGTGCGCGTGCTCACGCTGGCGGGTCAACTGCACATCTCTGTGCCCAACGTGGGCCCGCTGGCATCCGTAGGCTGGATCTCTGCCACCCGGAGTGGGTGGTGAAGGGAAATACGGTTTTGTTACACTAGCAACGAATCAAATCCTACCGCTAGAACCCAGGACCCCCTGCAAGTAATTGATCACAGATCGAGTTACCTTACGACGCGCAGTGCAGCGGAAGATGAGTCGATGAAGCCGGTTCAATCGATCTGCGCGTAGTTGTACGAAAGTAGTCGTTCACGGCGATCCCATCGCCTCCTCCTTTCTGGTCAGCAACAAGCCACGAGGTGCGCCGTGGCCGATCCCCATGCCGTGGAGGTCGTCGACGAGCTCCGCGTGCTTGCCGAGATTCGCGACCTCTTCGCGCAGCCTGTCTTGAAATGGACGCCCCGGCCTCATCCGGAGTCCTTTTCCGATGATCTTGGACACTACGGACAAGCCCTCAACGAGAGCTTTCCAACGCATCCAGGCCCATCACGAAATTCCCTCTGGATCCACGGTAATTTGCAAAACAAGGTCGCGGCTAAAAACTGGACGCGAACAGATCACGTCGTCTTCTTCGGTTCGTCTTGCGGTTGATCAAGCCAGCGCCCCAAGTGTTGCGCCTCTATAGGAATACACACATCCGGTGATTGGAACCCACCCATGGCGGCGTGCTAGTGCCGGGCGCAGGTGAGGGAGAGAGGTGACGACTAGGGTTTGGTGGAGAGGGAAAACCTAATTTTCTCAGGACATTCTCAAGCCTCTCCACCGCCTCTTTTATATAGTCCCACCGTGGGCCCTCTACACTAGAGGCCCTAACCCGGTCCATGGCCCATGTCTTACATGGTCCATGTAGCCCACGTCATACGTGGTCCCACATATCATTGAGCTCACATCCGATGTGGCCTGTGATTGTCAATTGGGCATATAATTCCTTCAGGTGGAGCAACAGGTGAACGACCGGGCGTGGCGCTCCGTCGGGGGAGGTGTGCCGGACATGCAGATCCGCCCGGTCCCGGGTCTGACAAGGGGGATTTGCTGGCCCGTTTGGGCGCAATCTCCGTGGGCGAGCTGAACCTTGCTTGTCAGCGCGCCGAGGCAGCGAAGGCCGAGGCGGCACAGTTACTGCTGTCTCTGGAGGAGGCCAGGCAAGCGGCGGCGGAAGGCGAGGCGACTCGTCCTCGCCCAAGTCCGCTCATGGTGGTTGGCGCAGCCCCCACGTTTTTGGCTCCTGCGGAGGGCGAAAGCGCGGCGGAGGCAGAGCTCCGGTCGGCGATGGCCGGCCAAGCCCTAACGGAGGACGCGCTAGTCAAGCTTAAGGCCCAGCTTGAGGAGGTGCAGGCCGCTGCATAGAAGGCCGCGCAGTGGGCGAAACCCTTAGTAGAGAAGCGAGAGCTCGCACAGGAAGTCTCTAGGCTTCATGATGAGCTTCGGCGATCGCGGGCTGCCGCAGAACAAGCTTTCAGGGCCAAGACCGGACTAGAGAAGTCCCTAGCCGCCGCGGAGGTGATGCTTAAGGCCCGAGCTGGAGAAGATGAACTCTGGGCTCTTTCGGAAGGTGCGGACAAAACCAGGGCCGACCTCGCGGCCGCCAAGCTGGAGGCGGACGAGCTGAAGGCCGCGCTAGCATAGGCTCGGGCTGCCTCTGTTGACGGTTGGGATATCGGTCCCAAGTCAACTAAGGTTCTTGAGATAGGGAGATAGAAGACCTGCCGAACAAAACGAACAGCGATCAACGAGCAACAGGGAGACACATTGTTTTTATCCTGGTTCAGGCCTCTCGAAGCGATAATAGCCCTACGTCCAGCGCTTCTTTATATGAGAGAAGATTACAAGGTGGGACTCGACAAGACGAACAGGTCTCGACGAGATTATGGGTGTACAGGAGGTAATATGCGTCAATACGATGATGCTTGGCTGTCGTGGATGTCTTCTGGTGCCCTCTACACGCCGTAGGGGCCTTGTTTATATAGTGTTGAACAACCGACCTACCGGGAGATAATCGGGCCGGGCTAACCACGAGATCGTAACGAACTCGTACCATGCCAAACACATCCCACGGTAGATAAGGTATACTCCAATTCTTGGGGATCACGACGTCTGCTCCAATCCGGGAAACCACGTCCGGGTCTTCACGTAGCTATGCAGAACTCTTGTTCGAGTCGAACTCAAACACGAATCCTAGGCCGTTACGCACCATGCCAGCCAAGAATCTGTTCGGCAGGATGCACATGGGCCTGACAGAACCTTGTAGGAAGCCAAGCCCTAGGAGGCTGTTCGGTTGGGCTGTCAGAAAGTGGGCCATCGCAATGGGCCGTGATTTTATCCCCGACAGCTAGCCCCTGAGACTCAAGTGGAAAATCTCACTAGAGTGGGGTCTTCCTCTTGAGACTCCAAGTCACGAAGAGGGAAATTTTCCTGCTATAAAGACGTATAACAGGTGACCGAACAGGTTATGGTTCAACTGAACAAGACTTGTTTGGGACCGAACAAACCCGATCAGTACCGAGCAACTCTGTTGCGTCGAACAGGAAACAACATCTGTCCGAGCAGAGCACCCAGCCCTCAGTGCAGATACTGGAAAAAGTAGCTGTTGGCAGATCTCAACGGTAACTTCCGCTGCGCAGTCAGAACGGGCAACCGTTTTTACCTAGCCGTTGCAGTAAAAACTAGTCGTTTTGTGGTAAAAAATCGTTGCAGAGCTGCTCGTCTGGGGCTATAAAGAGCACCAGGACGCCCGCGGCTTAGCACTTCCGCTCTCGCGCGTCTTTCTTTCCCAAGCCCTTTTCCAACAACACCAAGCATCAAACAGCCACAGCCTACCTCCAAAGCTGCTCGTCCAACCAGGGGATTGTTATGGCCAAATTCTCAGGCACTAGCATGACCGAGGAGGATTTGAAGACCTTAGAGACGGAGGGACACATTGACGCCGGCAGCTGGAGGCTGCCCGAGGAGGAGGAAACACCGAAGCCGCTTGAGGACGAGTTCGTCAACTTCGAGCAGTTCGCCATGTTTGGGTTGAGGTCTCTCGAAAGCGATTTCGTGGAGGCCTTCCTAAACATCAGCGGGTTGGAGGTCGCAAACCTGAACCCCAACTCATTCCTTCAGATGGCCGTCTTCGCACACCTGTGCAAGGGCTATCTGGGAGTCGATCCATCGGTGGGGCTGTTCCTCCACTACTACACAGTGACGAGGAGCAGCTCCGCCGCTTCGGCGCTTGGGTGCTACTACCTCAAGCTCCGGGCTACCACCGACGACGCGCCGTACCCTCATCCACCACTGCTCAGCTCGATGGGGCCGTGGTGGATGAGGTGGTTCTACACCAAGAGAAGCGGCGATAGAAAGCTCGTCTTCACCGGGCATGCGCCGGCGAAGGGAACACAAATGCCGCGGCCGGAGCCGACCGGCGAAGAGTGGTATCTTACCCGGAAGATCGCCTCCCTTGTGGGCCTCGGGCTCACGGGTCGAGAGATCATCCAGGACTTCGTGGCGAACAGGGTCTGTCCACTGTGGAAGAGATCCTACCCTTTCTACAAGATAGTAGATTGGAAGGATATCACCAGGGAAAGCTCGGGTAAGTTCCTCAAAACGCTCAACCCTCTTTGGTGATTCATCCGAATAGGAACTAACGATTTCTTCTGCTCGGGCAGTGAAGCCAACCGACGCATGGGTGACCGAGCAGGTCGATGCCATGTTGAAGGCTGCCAGGAAGGACGGTGAGGTCAACGGCTAGGTGGCCTACACATGCCCAAGAAATGTGCTCGTCCTCTCCACAAAGGTAACAAACTAAGAATCCCCTCCGTGTTGCCAGAATTACACAATTATTGTGTGCTAACATTCGCCTCCAAATATGCAGGACGAGCAGCTCATCATCGACGGGATCGTTGATGAGCTCTCAGGGTTCGAGAAGGAGGAAGCGAGGAAGGGCAAGGCCAAAGTGGCCACGAAGCCCAAGGTGGCTGCCGAACCGACGCGGAGCTCGCCGCGTCATGGCGGCCGCCAACCTCCTACGAAGCCGCCTCGGCAAGGAAGCGTAGGCCAAGCGCGCACGCGGCCAGCCAAGTGGGAGACGCCCAAGTCTTTCCCTCCTCACCGAGCAAAGCGACGAGGAGGTACGGAACATGACCCTGTGGCTGAAGCGTTATGCACGGGCTCACTCAGGCCATATGGAACGACTGCAACAGATCGCTGAGCAGAGGAGGCTCGAGGAAGAGGTCGCGCGCAAGGAGACGCTCCTCGCGTTGCGCAAGAAGAGTGCTCAACTCACCAGAGAGCTGAGCTTGTCGCCGCGAGCGCCCAAAGGCCAAGGTGTTGGCTCTGTCGGCTGCCCGGGGTCTGACCGAACAGACGGCCC
>SPJY01020517.1:0-13196 GCA_005191435.1 Raddia distichophylla
GTACTGCCTACCCCTCGGCTTTCTCCAACAGTTCGCGGCTTGTATAAAAGGGGTGGAGAGAGAAGGGAGAGGGGGTTCCAACATTCTGTAACCGCATTTCACACAACCACAACAAGAAAAGAGCTAAGGCTCGGCAGGAGTAGGACTGTTACCCGCGAGGGGGTCCGAACCTGGGTAAACCCTGTGAGTCGCTCCTCGTCGTGCCCGACGCTCAAATCGAACCGAGCTCGAGCTGATCGGCTAGCAGGATAGAAAATCTGATAGGGGTGTGATCCGCAGTGGTTGGGCGGAGAACACGCCGTCACTCCACATATTACTTCGAGAAATATCTTCATATCGTCCTCGGTCACCAGCCCACGACTGGGCCCACCGGACAGATCAACTTCACCACCAAGTAACTGATGCCACAGCCTCCAGCTACCTCCGGTCCCTAGCTATGGTCAAAGCATCTCGAGTACACCACCTCATGTGGCCGACAAGTCACCGAACCTGGTCGTCTGCACCTTATCGACAGGTCACCGAACCTGGTCGTCTGAACCTGGTCGACAGGCCTCCGGACGTACCATCCTCAAGCTATCCACGCTCAACGTCAGCCACTTACCTGCCGACACCTGTATCACTGAGGTGAACACACACGAAACCAACACCTTATCTCTCCTGCCCGTTCATAATTGCATAAAAGAACCATTCTTTTTATGAAAACTCTTGTTCCAAACAAGCAAAGGTTAACTACAGAAACATCGTAAACCTCAACATACATGCACAAAAGGATCATTTGAATGCAATTATCCACACAATAAGTTCGAATACGAATCTGTCAGACACTGTCCGTCACCACCAGACACAGTTTCAAATTTCACTCCCCTTTTGACAAATTCTCTACCAATGTACTTCAAAATCTCACCAAAGTAATAAGCCATATATATTCATCATAACATCGGGGGTATCATCCACATGAATCTCAATACTCCCCCTTGATGAATATATTGTCAAACCTTTTCAAAAAGGATTTTGAAGTTTTGAAAATGAAAAGCAAGAAGTATTTGGAAATGCCAGGTCATGCTTTGAATAAAAATTGATGCAATTTTTCACCATACCCAAGATATAAGAATCAAATTCTCACAAGGGTAAAACCTTGCCATGTTCATTTTGTAATTAGTTAATGCATTTTTCAAAATGAATCTCCCCCTATTGGCAATATAGGCATCAAGATTAAGTGAGAAGAAAAAAATGCAACATGTAAACTATTCAAATTGAAGTTTGGCGCTATCAAGTTCAATAGATGCTAGTAAATGATTTTCATTTTTGGAAGACGTGGTGAGATACACAAACCAAATGCCGAGGCCTAAGGAGACATCAATATGGCACCAATAGAACACCATAAGCAACCTTTTGAAATCCAAGTAGCACAAAACGATTACTCAGATAACTAGCATTTTTTTAACCAAATTTTACAAATGTTTTTTTTTGTTTGCTTGATTTTAAAAGAAAGCTTCGAGCCTTACAAATCAATGGCCGACGGTGCCTAGCATTACACTGAAGGATTTACCCATCCTGGCTATCCAATTTCCTTTCAAGTTCATGCCTCTTTTGTGCAATGGCAAGCCGTCTCGTGAAGGATAATCGGAGAAACTCTACAAAACAAGAAATTGCAATTTTAGGTTTTTCCATTTACATGAGCAAATTATTTTGGCTAACACAAGATTTCACCAAGTTGCAAAAGTGCCTGAAAGGAAACCATAATAAGCTCACAAAGAAACAATCACTTGGAAAGTTAAGATCTCAAGCCACATCTATTTTGGAAAAATCAAAACATTTACATTTTATTTTAATCCTCACTATCCATTGAACTAGTTAGCACAAGCTATGGTGAGGATAGCGAAGGCATTTTACCAAGCCTAAATTCAAAAGCATAATAGATAAAGCTTCAAGAAACAAAAAGAACTCTATATGCTAATGCAAAATTTCCCGAAAACTCCCCCTCAACAAGTGACTCAACTATTTCATCCCGAAAGAATATGCATGACAAACAACAAAAATGAATAAGGAGCCGGAACACCAAAGAATGCACCGGTCCTCTCATATAGATAAAGGCAAGAATCAGAACAACACTAAAGCTCAGACTCGCTCTCATCTGCCCCACACGTCTTACATGGGAAGACAACACTACACCTCGGATACTAGAGACTCGACATAGACCTTGTCTATCCAGAGTTGATCTAATAGACCTATAAGACTTTGAGAATTCTATCTCCAGTGAGAGAATACTACCGAATACGCACGATAGCAACCTAAGCACGAGATCAAAGGTCTATGCAAAGCATGACAAAAGTTTAAGTGAAGAATGTGCTGACAGCCTAAGACAGATTAACCAAGCCCAAATGCACCCCAAATGCAATGCGGCAAAAGAAAAAAAATATATTATATATAATACAAAAATCTAGCTCCCTTTCAAGATAGGCTTGCTAATCTCACCACCCCACTCTCCCCGAAATGCCTCAAACCTAGCCTTGTCCAGTGGCATGGTGAAGATATCAGCCAGCTGGTGATCAGTGTCCACAAACTGCAAGACTATATCAGCCAGCTGGTGATCCTAAAGTGTTGCACTGGGTTTTTAACAATGTTGATTGCAGAGGTGTTATCACAAAGGAGTGGCACATTTGCTTGAACCAACCCAAAGTCCTTCAAGGTAGAGCACAGCCAGATCACTTGACTACAACAGCTAGCAACGACGACGTACTCAGCCTCAACAGTGGACTGTGCTACACTCGACTGCTTCCTAAAGGATCAAGAAATAAGAGAAGTCCCAAGAAATTGGAAAGTGCCAGAAGTGCTTTTCCTGTCTATTCTACAGCCAGCAAAGTCCGCATCTGAGAAGGCTCTGAGAGAGAGACAAGAGGCAGCAGAGAACCAAAGGCCAAATTCTGCAGTCGCACGGAGATAGTGGAAGATCCGCTACACTGTCTAAAGGTGAGACACTCTAGATGAAGCATGGAAGCAGGTACAAAGACACACAGGAAACTGTAAGTCCGGCCGAGAAGAAGTGAGGTAGAACAAGGAGCCGATCATGCTACGATACTCCTTCTGGTCAACTAGTTCATCCTTTTCATCAGGCCCTAAGGCTATGGTGGTCGCCATCGGAGTAGAGACTGGCTTGCAATCAAACATCGCAAACCAATTCAGAATGTCTTTGGTGTATTTGCTTTGTTGAAGGAAAGTGCCCTCTAGTGTTTGTCTAAACTGGAAGCCCAAGAAGAAATTTAGTTCCCCATCATGATCATCTTAAATTCCAAGCTCCTCACCTCTGAGAAGTCAGAAACAAGAGCAGGGAAGGAACCACCAAAGATTATACCATCCACATAGACTTGCTCCAATATGAAATCTGCACCAATCCTACGGGTAAACAAGGTCTGATGTACCTTACCCATCACAAACCTGTTGCTCACCAGGTAAGTTTTCAGTATCTGATACCAGGCCCTGGGTGCTTGTTTTAGCCCATATAGAATCTTGTCAAGTCTGTATACATGATTAGTATACCTTGAATTCTCAAACCCAGGAGGTTGCTTAACATATATTTTCCCTTTAATATATCCATTCAGGAAAGAACTTCTGACATTCATTTGAAACAGCTTGAAATTGTTGGATGCCACAAATGAAGAAAGAATCTTGATGGAATCATGTCTAGCAGCAAGAGCAAAGGTTTCATCAAAATCTATCGCATCGATTTGAGTGAAATCTTGAGCAACCAACCTAGCCTTATTCCTGACCACTACCCCATTCTCACTGTGATTGTTCTTAAACACCCATTTAGTATTATATTATGTCCCTTGGGGCATTCAAAGCTACCAGACTTTATTCCTCTCAAAATTTTCCAACTCGTCATGCATTGCATTCACCCATGAGGGATCAGAAAGAGCATGGGTTCGGCTCAAATGAAGCAACGAAAGCAGCAGACAAGCAAAGGTGAGTGAGCCATGACTTTGATCAGGTTACCATCCTCTCAGTCAAATCACCGATCATCTGCTCAGGGAATGGTTTTTTTGCATGTGTTTGAGGAGCCCTCAAAGTGGCCTCTACCTTAGGAACAACAGATGTTGGCTCAGAGCCACTGAGCGAAGATTCTATAAGTGAGAGCCTTAAAGCACAAGGTGAGATCTGAGTAAAAGTAGAAGGTAAAGGATGATCCTGAGAAACAACACTGGAAGTCGGAGGCGCCACTGGAGGTTAGGCTCCATGTCGGCAAGGAGCACAAACTGTGTCATTGACCATCTTGAGTTTGGGCAAACCAAAAATCAGATCATGGCTACTAACTCTGGTCAAGTAATCATGCCTTTATGATTGTCTTGATTGTCATATCCTTGTTAGCCTAAGAATAGTTTGGTAACAACTTTAACCCTACCTAATGGGTAAAACGTGCATAGACTTGCTTAGGCTTAAACAAATCTTCTGGTGACTAGCCATGGAACGGTGGACCGATATTCACCGGTCATTCATTCATTCATTAAAAAGGTTATGACATGTGACAGTTAGGGCTAATAGATGCATGTTGGGCTGGATGTTGATTGTGGTTATAGCTATGTGGTGTGTCGGTCCGGTTTGGTCGGTTGGTCGGGATAGTTCATGTATGGTAATGTCGATGACTGTTGAATTGGAGATGATGTGGTTGGTGAGTTCCCCTTGGATGACATCCTGATGGATGATTAAGGCACGAGATGCCTTATGCTGGGTTTAGCTAGGGCTTACCTAGGAGGAGCGCGCAAGAACACGTGCAGTGTGGCGATTGCTGCCATCTGGATGATGGTTCAACACAACGCGTGGCCATCGTGCGGAGTACGGGTGTCAGATCGCCAGTTGCGAGCGCTCTGCAGAGGCCCTCTACGGTGGTGACGGAGGCCACACCTCCCTAGAGTGACGTTGGGCTAGTGTGGGCTGGCAACCCCCTAGGCCGAGGCGGACAGGATATGGCAAGTGTGGCCCACAACGGGATTGCCAAATCCCAGAAGGATGGCGGGTTTAGGAAATGTTCGGGCAACATGAAGTTTGGTTTGGTCGAGGCCAAGGTCAAGTACGTGGTTGAGTTTGGGTCGGTCATTCTAAAAGTCGCTGGACAAGATCTGTCAGTTAGGGTTTGGGTTATGTGTGGTATAATGCTGAGCACCTGGTTGTTTACAGAACAATTATAATTGATGCTAGATAGGGTAATTTAAACACACATTAAAATCTGGCTTAACGTAAATAAAATAATCCCACTTCCCCAATCAAAGCCTTCAATCACTATGTGCATTAAGGGAAGTGTTAACTAGCCAGCGTTTGGATGACGTTGAGTTCACCTACTTATACTTTTTTAGACGATGGGATCGAGGTAGATCCATACGAGTATTAGGAAGACGATGGACATGACATTGGAGGGCATGGCGAGTCTTAGGGTTGCTCCGGTCGCTTGCAAGTCACATAGCCATGAAGATATTCTTTTGGGTAGATATTTTGGATAGCTGCATTACTCTGAACTATATTCTGTATTAAAAGCTAATGTTGATCGCATTACTGAAATCGCCTAAGGGCGTAATTTGGACATGTAATATTCAGGGATTCATGCGTTAATCATTGTATGCTTGTATCAGCTATGTAATCTTTCACACTAGTATGCCGATCCAGGGAGTAGTGCATAGCATTTCGACTCTCAAGGTAGGTTAATATTAAGGGTTGACATGCGTGGATGCACGGAAGCTTTATACAGCTCACGGTCTTTATTCTCATACTACTACTACTAGGCGTACATACATATGAAATAGCTAGTTATATATAGCTAGCCAGCCAACCATGGCGAGTGGCGACCGTGAAGCTCTCTCCTCGTACGCACGTCCGATCCGTCCTCATGCATGCCATGCCACAGCTAGTAGTACTGGCCGGCGCACGAGTCGTATGCCCTCTCCTCGCAGCCGCCGTGGCCGTAGTGCTCACGGCGGCCGAGGTGCTCGCCATGGCCGAGATGCCGCCCGTGGGCGCCGTGGCTGCCGCTGCGGCCGAGGTGGCCGCCGCCGCCGTGGTGGTGAAGGCCGGCGCGCGCCACCTCGTCGACCTCCTCGTACGCCTCCTTCCTGACGGCGTAGCGCTCGCTGCCGCCCTCGCCGTGGCCGGCGTACGGCCTGCTCCTCACCTCCCCGCAGTAGTCTACCTCCGAGTAGTACTGCGCCATTATCACTCACTAGCGTCACTACTCATTCGATCGTCGTTGGCAGTGAACTGCGTACGTGTGATCGATGTTCGATGTGCAATGCTGCGACCTGGTGCCAGGATATATACTGCGATTGGCCCTGCTTTTATGGCGTGCAGCAAGGTTTGTGCGATCGAGCACGTGGTAAGGGAATTTGCTCTGAAAGATATGCAGGGTGTAGTGTCTTCTACCCAGACGTGCCACCTGCCCGTTCAGATCGAAGATAGGAGAGAAATCGAGAGGCTTTTGATCTTTCTCGCCGGTGTGTACAATTGTTACGAGAATTCAAGTATTCAACGTGCAAGTTTATCTTTGTATCAATTATACTTTGATTCATAAACAGGACTTTGAAAACATCTCAAAATACCAATTGGAAAGTCAGATGCGCTCCCACTTCGCGGGGATCGGAGAGGTTTTTTGGCAACGGGATTACTTGCCAGCTGTTTAGACGCATTTCAATTCGTTTATGATTCTGAAAACACAATAATTACAGAATCGATATGTCAAGATACACGTTGATGAATCTTGCACAAAACAAACCAAGTGAAAGGTTCCAAGATGTGCTTATAGAATTACTAAAATTCTTAGATTGCGTATTAATAGACTAGATGGAAATAAGCTAGCCCAAGATATAGATGTATCATATTAGAAATTTAAAAGAAAGAGACATAGGTGATTTGTGGTAGCGGGTTGGCATGGAATTGCTCATATGTACTGTTAGGTGCAGAAAATAGAAAAACTCTGTGGAAGAACACTATTTTTATGTGAGATTATTTGGTTTTCTAGAGTGACTAGTGAGTGATCAAGTGTGTATTGTGCAGATCACTCTTGAGTTTTTTTTTTATTTGGTGGGATAAAGCCGCTTAGTGCTTGTCATTCTTGGTGCTCACCGACACATAGAGGAAAACGTCATGCTTTGGTGACCTGTCAAGGAAGCTTGTAAAGAACAAGAAACAACTTCTGGATTAGAAGCGTTTGGTTCAAATGGGAGCCGATCCTTTTAGGGACTTAGTCTCAACGTGGATTAGGGGAGACCGACAAGTCTCTCAACACCATGGTTAAAAGAAATTGTCATTTGTGGCTCACTCCCTTTACTCATCTACTCCATGTCATATCACATGTCTTGATTGTTCTATTTACATCTCTTGCCATGTAGACTTAATAGAATTGTGCTAAATTGTGTATGTGTATTCTAGCTTGTCCTTTAGACTTGTTCTCATTTTATGATTATTATTACCTAGATAAATTACTTATGTTCATATATTATGCCTTTAGCTTTCACACTTATTTAGGATCCGGACATGTGTAAATTAAACTTGATTAAAAATACAAATTTATGAGAAGTCCAATTCACCCTATCTCTTGGTCATCCAATTTTCTTTCAATAGCATTTGAAACGTTTAACATTTTGGTTTTCTCGGTTTACTGTTCTTCCTAATCGTGAAGCCACCTCATAATAAATGGAACGGACTAGTATAGTTTGAAAAGTAGATTAGGAATCTCTTGAAATCCAAATTATTATGCATTCAGGTTAGTCAACTTATTCCTTCAGCTCCTCCACCCTAAATTCCGGACATAGTCGACATTCGTGATTACTACATGCGCGCGTGCATAGTCGTTGCACATCATTTGAAACAGGAACAAGAGGTATATATACAATGGTAATTAGGAGAAGCTTTATTCAGGTCACGAGCTTATTCGTGGTGGCCACCGTAATAATGCATGCACACAGCATGATAAGGAGTACGTAGGCCTGCATGCACACATACGTACACACGACACGACATATATGACCGTACGTGCACAACGTTACACAAACCGTACATAGAATACGTACACGACGACGGCACGTACGAGCGCGCACGTACGTACGTTACCGTTCAGTAGTAGCTGATGTGTTAATTAGCCCTGACCACGAAGCTCTCCTTGCGCTCGTGGAACTCGCCGGTGGTGTTGATGTCCTCCTCGACCCTGTTATCGCTCACCTCCGAGTGGCCGACTGGCCGGAGCCGGAGCCATGGCGCCCACGGTGGCCGTGGTGGTGGCCGGCCGCCGGCGCCGCCGCGCGGGACGTCCTCTTTCACGAACGTCTCCTTGACGACGCGCTCCCGCTCCTGCATGCCGGTGGCGGCCTGGGAGTCTGGGACCTCACCTCCTCGGCTCCTCCTCCACGATCTGCTCGTAGAAGCAGTGTGCCATGGAGAGACTTCCTCTGTGTCTGTGCGTTAAGGCTTGAGAGCTAGTGCGTGCGTTAAGGCCTGAGAGCTAGTGCTCGCGATCACAATGCTGAGACACGGGCTGCGGCGGCGTGGAGGATGCAGGGGCAGGAGGCGGCGCCACGCTAGATCATGGCGGTCGCGGCGTGGTGCGTGGGAAGAGGAGGAGGCGGCGGCGTATTGGAGGCCTGGCGCTCGGGAGCCTGGGAGGATGAAGCGACCTCATTTTTTTTTCTCGGACGAAGCGATCCTCCCTGTAGAGCATCGAAGCGATCCGACTGACAGGGACAGCAGGATGCTGTTTTGGCCAACCAAATGAAAAACCGGACCGCGCTGGACGGGACAGTCCCGATGGTTGGTACCAAACACACCCTAAGTCACTTACATGCATGAGTTCGATTTCAGGGAATATTTTTTGAAGAGAGAGGTTATGATTCTTAAAATATATTTTTATATTTGAAGACGTATACGACCAACCGAAAAACTTGATGAATGCGACTAGAAAAACCTAAAAAATGGGAAAAAAAAACGAAATTGAATTTATTGATATGAATAGATGAAGATATGAGTTAATTAGCTAGGTTGGTGTTCAAGAAATTTTATGATAATACTTTAGAATGTTAAGAGCGGTAGACAAAACTTCATCGAAGCCACTAGTAGATCCAGCCAGCATACAAGTATATAACCACTAGAAGGGCACCCCGTGCATTCGCACGGTCTGGTCAGCTCAAGCGGCCTGGCGCAAAGGAAAAATGAGAGAGGAAGGAGGAGAGAGAAACTGAGAGAGAGGGAAGTGGGCGGAGAGGGAGAGAAAGCGAAGAGGAGAGGGAGAGAGGAAGGAGGCGGCACGGCGGTAGGCGACGGAACCGAATGGGGAAGGGGAAGAGAGAGAAAGGAAGGGAGAGAGAAGGGGAGAGAGAGGTGGCGAGGCGGTAGGTCGGCGGGGAAGCAGCGGAGGAGTAGCCAACGGCGGAGCGGCAAAGGTGGGTCCGACGACCCGGCGGAGGCGGCACGCCATGTAGGCAGCGCAGGCAGGTGGCGACGGAGATTGGGACGGCGGCGCGTCCGGCCGCGGCGCACGTGGACGTACGCGGCGACGCCTGGGAGCCGCGGCGGTGTGCCCGGCCGCGGCGCACGCGGACGTAGGCAGCGGCGTTGTCAGGCCGCATCGGCGACGGGGGTGGAGGCGGCAGCGGCATACAGCGTGGCGTGCACGGAGAGAGAGAGGAGACAGCGAGGCGAGGCGGGGAAGACGTGCGGTGAACTTTATAACAGTAAACTCATACGTGTCATCCAGAGGAGCGTCTTCTATACGTTTATATCTATATATAGATTTCCTAGTTAAAACTTAAGACTAGTTGCTTACGATCGCATAAGAATCCATCATGGAGTAATAATTGTGTAAATTAACGATTGCCATCTCACCTCCATGGCTTTAGCTAAGCGAGGTGGCTGCTTTAGCTTTGCATGCTGACCTGCATGTATATCCAAGAAGTAGATCCACTACTGAAAATTCCCAAATTCATGAGGGCTGAAAAAGAAACACGAGTGTTGAAAAGAGCGCTCGTAATAAAGCACACAATCACAAGCGCGAAAAGGAGGCCCTCGCAACAAACTGCAGGGGCCAGCTATTCGCAAGGGCCAACAGTGAGCCCTAGCGAGTAAGGACCAATAATTGTTCACCCTCGCGCCCAGTGTGCACGTGGTCCTTATTCACGAGGGCGAACAGTGAGCCCTCGCTAGTAAGACACCAATAATTGTTGTCCCCATTCTGTGTGTGCACGTGGCCTCCTATACGCGAGGGCTAATTGTGCGGCCCTCGCGAGTAAGACTACCTAGCAACTACCCGCGAGGGCACACAGTTAGCCCTTGCGAATACCTCCCATTATATAAACCCCCACATGCATTGTAAGTTTTTGTCATTCTTCCGCATTCGCTACACACTCTCCACATATTCAAGACGGGAGGTAACTTCTTCCCATGTTCCATTATTATTGTCGAATAGCGTGCTCGCATTTTCAAGGCACATATTCAAGGTAGCGTACAAGGACACCCACAACCCTAAGAGCGACTCGTATAGGGAGAAGAAGCTGGACCCTGAAATCATCTACACGCATAAGGGGCAAAAGTCCCAGGGTCGCTAAGGGATGGGCTCGGACCACATCAGGTGATCGTCTTGGCTCTTTATTTATTCCATGCCTTTGGCCGCCACTAACCAAAACATTTTGTTGTTCGTCCGGTGGGTTCATGCGCGATACAAGGTCCTACCACGCCGCTAGGGATAGGGCATATGAGCGGGAGCTGCAGAGGGAGACGGAAAGGGTGGAGGAGAGTGAGGAGCGGCACAATAAAGAGCTCCATGACTTCACAATACGTATGGAAATGACGCAAAAAGCAGCTCAAGAGTGGTGGGAAAGGGAACAAATGCAAAGGTGGTTTGAGTTCACAAGCCGTCATTCAGGGCACAACTTCGAGCAGGTATTCCCTAAACACATTGCATACCCTCATTTATTTGCATTAAACCTACATTGCTTGCGAATATACAGGATGGATCGAGCAGGCAGGCAACTCATGGTGGCATTGGCTATGCGTCTTATGGGGGCCACGACCCTTTGTTCAGCCTCAAGATGCGGTAAATTTTGTCAATTCACCATTAACTTATCTAACCATTATTTGAATAAAAAAAACTCAAATTCTATGTTCTTGCAGGGCTCCACTCCTTCAAGTCAGGCTCAGGGAGTTGATCAGGACGCAGGGCGCGAGTGGGTGGATGCATGGGCTGGCGAGTTTCTAGACCTACTACAAACCAGCCCATCGCTCTTCCCTGCACCGGACATCGCTCCTTCGACCATCCCTCTGACGGACAGAACTCCTTCAATCTTCCGTCTAGCCAACGGTACCCTTCGATCTTCCTTCCCTCGGACAACAACCAGTGATGAATGGATGGATGCCGTGCATGGAGAACTTCTGTATGTCATATGTGTACGGCGAACTTATGTGTATGTGGAACTTATGTGTGTATGTCCTATGTGATTGTGATATGTATGTGTGGATGTCCAATTCTGAATGTGGATGTGGATTGGTGAACGTTGCGGCTATGATCCGAATATATAAGTGTTTTTTCTGCTGTGAATTATGTTTAAAATTCAAATTTTAAAAGATTTAGCTATTTGCGGGGAATTGACGCTAGCACTGTTACACGAGGGCCGGCCTTTGTGATTAGTTATTTGCCAGGGTCCCTGTTTTGTTTGCGATGATTTTTGGTTGTCGCGATTAAGGTAGATCCTAGTAGTGATCGTTTGCCGTTGCAAGCTGACAAGCATTATTTCGTAGGTTCAGCTAAAAGGCATTCAGCTGTATTCAGTATTCCCTCATGATTATCAAGCAAAAGTCCTAATTAGACCTCTCTCGTCTTGGAAGTCCACCTTCGATATAAGACACCAGTCAGGTAAGAATATACTTATCTCTTGGTAAGTGGGAATATATACTTGCGTCTCGCCCTGCGCATTTTATTATTTCACTTTTTTTTTAAGAATCCATTTTATTATTTCATTTGGGATGGAGACTAGACGATGCTTCTCCAATAGATGGCTGACACCTGACAGCTCGCTGTGTATGTAGGACAAAAGAGGTACCAAAGTTTGTCCATGATGAAAACATCGAGAGATGCAATGCATTGCATCATCGCTCACCAAATTTCCTTTCTATCAGGCGTTTCATGACCGTGCGCCGTGGGTTTTACACCGACTTCTTTAAGTCCGAGGGTTCCCATGGTAGATTATTTTTTAATTTTGTACTTATCTGTTTGATAATGTGTGTTTTATTTACTGCTAAGTTGACTTTGAGAGTTTCTCAAAAACAGCTTAGAGAGTCCAGCACAATATGTTCGACTTTTTTTTAAGCTTTATGACACATTTTCGAGGAAAAAAGAAAAAAATACCAAAAACATTTATGTTTTCAAAACCAAATATATGTGATTTAAGGAGTCCGGTGCACTTCGTTTGACTTGTTTTAAAACTTTGTAACATATATTTGAGAAGAAAAATAGAAAAGTACCAAAACTTTTAGAATAATTTCTCTGGCTAATCATGACCATTGGTTGTGTGCCATGATTTATGGGTAGTCCACATTCTCTCTCGCATGATCTTATGTAAATAAATTCTTGAAACTTTAGAACCAAAGTGATCGGTTTCTTTGGCCTTGTTTGTTTCAGATTAAATTAAATTAAATTAAAATTTGTTATTTTTGTATAGAGCAAATGTTGTAATATTTTGAATTTATTTTTGTGGGGTTTTAAATAGTTCTTCTTAAAGTTCACAAAATATTTTTCTATAATTTTTAAAAAATTTTAAAACGTCTTTCGAGTGGGTCACAAATTTGCTACAGTAAAACACATAGGGATGGCAATAATACCCATGGATTCGGGTACCCGCGGGTACCCAACCCGATGGGTACGGGTATGGGTGCCATTTCATACCCATGGGTATTTGGGTACGGGTACCCGAAATTATCGGGTATATGTGTATGGGTATTGTTTTGTACCCATGGGTACCTAGTGGATACCCAAAAGAATTATAAATTAATTAATTATGCTTAATATAATTTAGTATTTAGTAGTTGTTACTTCAAATCTTCAAATTTTAAAATTGTTTGTGTTCTTATATATCTTAATGTCAGCAAAACATCATATGTTTAAGTGAAAATATACTTTGTTGTTGCTTGTTAGGCTCTTACGCATCATGTCTCAATAATTTGTACCTATGGAG
>SPJY01020517.1:13230-43475 GCA_005191435.1 Raddia distichophylla
ATTTC
Organism: Raddia distichophylla; assembly: GCA_005191435.1. NCBI lineage: Eukaryota > Viridiplantae > Streptophyta > Magnoliopsida > Poales > Poaceae > Raddia > Raddia distichophylla. The sequence continues at coordinate 13,236 of SPJY01020517.1, forward strand.
CATACAATATTCAACAATATAGATGTGCAGAAAAATTGTTCAACTTTGGTAAGCTTACCATCTTGTTGAAAAGGTGATCCTATCTAAAATTGGTAATAAACCAAACATGGACCATAGCACTTGCCAATAGTTGGTATTCTGGAATGGCCATGAACCAAACAACTACCTTTTAATACTTACCATTTGTTGGCAGCATGATGGCAACAAACCAAACACAACAAATTTGCCATTGATTTGATCATGCCATCAATTGGCAACACTATTGGATTGGCATGGCCAACCATAGCCATGAACCAAACAAGCCCTAGGAGACCGAGAAGGGTGCGGCCTGTGGGCTTTTTGCTCCGCTGCGTTTTTTACGCCCTTTATTGGGCTTGGAGTTTGTTGCTTGTTGCTACAACCTCAGGAATACAGCCCACCTCATCTCCGCGCTCGGGCTGTTCGGCCCGGGGCAACGCAACATGCAATGAAGTAAGCATGTGCATGAGTGCATCCGTGCATGCAATGATGTATAAATCGTGCGTCGATGCACGAAATCTTTATTCAGCTCACGGTCTTAATTATTCCCTTACTACATACATACCATGCACGCAACCGTGCATACACACTGACACATAGATACGTATACCGGTATACGTACAGCGTAAGTACGTATACATGCATGAAGTATAGCTAGCTAGCTAGCTAGCTAGCCATACATCGCGACCGTGAAGCTCTCCTCTCGCCGTGCTAGCTCACGCATGGCAGCTAGTACTGGCTCTCCTCGCAGGCATCGTAGCGGCGGCAGCCGCCGTGGCCGTAGTGCTCACGGCGGCCGAGGTGCTCGCCATGGCCGAGATGCCCGTGGGCGCCGTGGCTGCCGCTGCGGCCGAGGTGGCCGCCGCCGCCGTGGTGGTGATGGCCGGCGCGCGCCACTTCGTCGACCTCCTCGTACGCCTCCTTCCTGACGGCGTAGTGCTCGCCACCGCCCTCGCCGTGGCCGGCGTACGGCCTGCTCCTCACCTCCCCGCAGTAGTCCCCCTCCGAGTAGTACTGGGCCATTATCACTCACTAGCGTCACTACTCACTCGATCGTCGTTGGCAGTGAACTGCGTACGTGTGATCGATGTTCGATGTGCAATGCTGCGACCTGGTGCCAGGATATATACTGCGATTGGCCCTGCTTTTATAGCGTGCAGCAAGGTTTGTGCGATCGAGCACGTGGTAAGGGAATTTGTTCTGAAAGATATGCAGGGTGCAGTGTCTTCTACCCAGACGTGCCACCTGCCCGTTCAGATCGAAGATAGGAGAGAAATCGAGAGGCTTTTGATCTTTCTCGCTGGTGTGTCCAATTGTTACGAGAATTCAAGTATTCAACGTACAAGTTTATCTTAATTTTTATCTGTCCATTAACAGGACTTAGAAAACTTCTTAAAATACCCTGGAAAGTCAGATGCGCTACAGCGCTGGCCGCTGGCCGCTGGCTTCGTTTGACATGTTTATAAGAGCTTTGTGACACATCTTGATCTATAAACAAAAATCAAAGTACTTGATTTTTAATTCAGAGATAAAAAGATAATCAGGGGAAAAAACAGGCTGGACAAACGTGTGCAGGTGCAACTGAGTTTGGAACGTGGACAATTGGCATACATGAATGAAAAAGAAACAGAAGGGACGATAACAATAACATACAGAACGTATATTGCCGTGCTCTAAAGATTCTACGCTCTTTCCTTCTCTCTCTTTTTCCGAATTATCTGTCTGCATTAATTCTCCCTGTGCCACACAGTACTGACGCTGCTATGTGTTGACAGTGTAAAGGCACAAGTGCACAATGTGTGACCACGTCGCTGGGAGGAGAGGTTTTTTGGCAACGGGATTACTGGCTAGCTGTTTAGATGCATTTCAATTTGTTTATGATTCTAAAAACACAATAATTACATAATCGATATGTCAAGATACACGTTGATGAATCTCGCACAAAACAAACCAAGTGAATGGTTCCAAGATGTGCTTACGGAATTACTAAAATTCTTATATTGCGTATTAATGGACTAGATGGAAATAAGCTAGCACAAGATATAGATGTATCACATTAGAATGTGAAAAGAAAGAGACATAGGTGATTTGTGTTAGGGGTTTGGCATGGTATTGCTCATATGTACTGTTAGGTGCAGCAAATAGAAAAACTGTGAGGGAGAACATTATTTTTATGTGAGATTATTCAGTTTTCTGGAGTGACTAGTGAGTGATCAAGTGTGTATTGTGCAGATCACTCTTGAGTTTGTTTTATTTTGTGGGATAAAGCCGCTTAGTGCTTGTCATTCTTGGTGCTCACTGACACAAAGAGGAAAGCGTCATGCTTTGGTGACCTGTCAAGGAAGTTACTACTGTTGGTGCTTGTCATACCAGAGAACAAGAAACAACTTCTGGATTAGAAGCGTTTGGTTCAAATGGGAGCCAATCTTTTTAGGGACTTATTCTCAACGTGGATTAGGGGAGACCGACAAGTCTCTGAACATCATGGTAAAAAGAAATTATCATTTGTGGTTCGCTCCCTTTACTCATCTACTCCATGTCATATCACATGTCTTGATTGTGCTATTTACATCTCTTGCCATGTAGACTTAATTAATAGAATTGTGCAAAATTGTGTATTGTGTATTCTGTCCTTTAGACTTGTTCACATTTTATGATTATTATTATTACCTAGATAAATTACTTATGTTCATATATTATGCCTTTAGCTTTCACACTTATTTAGGATCCGGACAAGTGTAAATTAAACTTGATTAAAAATACAAATTTATGACAAGTCCAATTCCCCTATCTCTTGGGCATCCAATTTCTTTCAATAGGGTTTGAAAAGTTTAACATTTTGGTTTTCTCGGTTTACTTTTCTTTATAATCGTGAAGCCACCTCATAATAAATAGAACGGACTAGTATAGTTTGAAAAGTAGAATTAGGAATCTCTTGAAATCCAAATTATTATGCATTCAGGTTAGTCAACTTATTCCTTCAGCTCCTCCACCCTAAATTCCGGACATAGTAGCAGGAACAAGACGTATATATATACACTAGCGGAATATACGAGCTACGCGCGTCAGCTAACCCGTTCATATATCAATAAAGTCAATATATACGATGTGCGTAGGACAATATACAATACCCTTTTCTTACGGCGCTTAATATACATAGTTACGTCCTTGTTCATAGTGCTCATCTCATTAGGCACAATATTATAGGCCATGCAGTGCGACTGGTGAGTAATTTTACAGAGATATATACAGGCAGAAGAACTGATGTGATCAGGGGCCACATCATTCTATCTCTTGTCAGAACCATAACCGATACTGGGCATCAAGGTGCATCCCTTGAACTTTGTCCTGACAGGGAAATTAATACCCATTGGCCTGCGCCAGCTTGCCTATAAAACAAAGAGGAGTGAAAAATTGGTCAGTTTAAGCACAAGGCAAGCATAGCTCAAGAGGCAAGCATCAACATTTCAAAAATGAAATAAAAAGCTAGCAGGACTTCACAGTAGTGTGATATTTTGTCTATCAAAGCATAGAAGGAGATATCTTGTGAAGCTAACCCAACAAACTAATCATAAAAGAGTTATGAAGTATCATAACAAAAACATTAAATTGAAATTATTCCATAGAAGAAGTTATGCAATCAGTGTAATGTTATCAAGCACATGATCATACTGTCCTATTATCATTAGATTTCTTTATAATGTATATCCTTCTTATTTTTTTAGAAGGTTCTTTGTATTAAAATAGCCACATTCTGACATTCATATGCAAGGAAATTGATAAAGACTGACAGTGTGCATTCCTGAAAACAATCTCACGGGTAGTCAATCTGCAAGCACAACTGGAGTTTCTCAAAGCAAAGGCAACACAAGGTTATGGAGATGATTCTTCAATCTCAAGCTCTCAAAAAGACATCCACGAAAATATGCTTATGCATTGCCTGCAAGATGAGCAACTCTCTTTGCATCCAACAATACCAAGTAACTTTCCAGTGAAGAGTGACAATCAGTTATACTTTGCAAAAAAAACAGCACACTTCTACTTCAGTTCAATCTCCCCAATGCCACAAGCTAGATTTAAGCATGCCTGACTACACCAACACCAATCCTTCTTGTGCTGTGCGAGGGAATGGGTATCATGACATGCAGGACCTTCAGTCAGTAGACTACGCATATCTCAACCAGGCATGACACACTGATGCATTTGTAGTTGTCGTACCACTTTGAATAGTTCTGGTAGCAGTAACTTACAGATGTGGATCAATTTTTACGCCCTAAGAATTACCAAGATAAAACAGAGCATGACACAGTGTTTGTGCTTTTGAAAATACCAAAAAGTATGCCAAGTTTCACTTTCATAATTAGCTAATTTACATATCAGGTATCTGCACGACAGTAATGTAATTTCTCAGAGGCATTAAATATAACTTGGATTCTTTCGCAAATAAAATCATAATTGCATTGACCAAATTACAACATGGGAGGAAATGGGTACTACATTTTGCTTTCCACCTATAAATCTAGTGATCGGTTTACCTGAATTCAGGAGATGTATACATCACTCCACTACACCAAGGCAACCCAGCTCAAGATTATGAAACAACGACGCACAAAAATCACAACCTAGACCTACCTAACTGGACAAATCAAAGGGCAAGGGAGAACGAAATTTTGAAAGAGCTCCTACCTTAAGGCACTTGTAATAGTCGCTCTGGGGCCTCTTGAACTGCTTGACCCGTTTCTTCACGATCTTCTTCGTCAGCAGCGGCACAGCCATCTCTTCTGATCTGTCGCAGAAAACCAGCACACGGGAGCTCGAACTGGATCAACAAAACCAAATCAACGACGACGACACAGATGCTGGTCGGGGCGGTCGACCGGTAGGGCCAGCGAAAATGGCCCACGAACGAAGATCTGGACTCCCCAAGGCTAGCCATCGGTAGGCACGCGTAGCCCAGGCACGCCATCAACGGATCCGGCGGCGGCGACCGACGGCATGCCGACCTGGAAGAGGCAACGGCGGTGGCGGCGGCGCCCACGGCAACGGGAAGAAAAAAAGGGGAGAAAAGAAACCGGCGTGAGCCAGATCAAGACCGAGAAGAAATGGCAACCACACTGTAAGGCGGAGATGGAGCGGGAGGACCCGGCGCAGCGGTCACACCAATCCGAAAAACATTTTACTGTTTACCCTAAAAAAATCCACAAACAAAAAAATACCCATGGTTTATACCCAATTTCAAAAATACCCCTAGACGGGCGGCATAAGAGACCAGGACGCGCTAGCCGAGAGCGGGAAGGATCAGGCGCCCTGACCGGGGGCGCCAAGGGCTAGGCGCCCTGGCCAGGAGCGCCAAGGCACAAGGCGCCCTCGTCAGGACCACCTTGGCTGCATGATTCATGGGCTCCCGTAATTAGCACCACGTAATTAGCACCATGTAATTAGCATGTAATTAGCACGTAATTGGCACGTAATTAGCACGTAAAATTGGCATGTAATTAGCACAATGAATTAGCACGTAATTAGCACCATGAGTTAGCACCATGAATTAGCACGTAATTAGCCACGGTGCTCCCGGCGAGTCTGATGTTCCTTCGGAAAGTGAGGAAATTGTCTTGAATAACATAGATTCAGCAAAACAAGGTCTTTTGTCTACATCAGGCTACTTGAAATGTGTTCAGGTATGTGTTATTTTGAATTTATAGTGTGTGTGCAGATTTGCAATTAAAATGTTAGATTCTTTGTTACATTTTTATGTTTCTAATGTTCACTGTTTCTCAAATTGATTTTAACAATATCTTCACATTAAATTCCTTGTATGATGTTATTTTGCAGAATAATTTGCACGTCACAGTTTCTTCTTTAGTGGCTTCTGCTGTAGTTTGGATGTCTGGTTTGCCTAGCAAGTTGAACCCAGTTATTTTACCTTTAATGGCTGCAGTAAAAAGGGAACAGGTAAATATGCTTGTTATATATATTTTTTTGGTTGAGCACATATGCTCAAATGACTCCATGTCATACAGGAGGAAGTACTTCAAGATAAAGCTGCAGATGCACTTGCTGAGCTCATTTTTATTTGTGTTGGCCGCAAGCCAGGTCCCAATGACAAGCTAATAAAAAACCTCTGCACCTTGACATGCACTGATGCTAGTGAGACACCTCAAGCTGCAGTTATCAACTCAATACAAGTTATTGAGGACCAAAACTTGCTGTCAATTGGGAAGCACTTTAGCAATCACAAATCTAGGGGCCATGTGATTTCTGGTGGCGAAGAAAGATCAAAAGCGGAAGGTTTTATAAGCCGCCGTGGATCGGAGTTGGCTTTTAAGCATCTCTGTGAGAAATTCGGATCATCGTTATTTCAAAAACTTCCCAAATTATGGGATTGCCTTACTGAGTTTCTTAAACCTGTTAAGATCGAAGAGGACAGCCTGAAAGATGACCCAAGTATTATCACACAACTAGGCAAATCTTGTGAGGATAAGGACCCACAGTCCCTCATAAATAATATCCAGGTTTGTTCATCAGAAATTAATTTAAATCCAACGCTTTGCTTTGCATAGAATTGCTGAGGCTTGGATTATCATGTCAAAACAGTTTATTATAGTTATTATGGAGGATAAGCTGGTTTGGCTTCCATTTCAGTCACATGTCCATAATTATGTTGCTGGTCCTTGCAGGTTGTTCGTTCAGTTACACCACACCTTGCTGAGCCCTTGAGGCCTCAGCTGCTAAGTCTTCTTCCCTGTCTTCTTGGGTGTGTGCGTCATCCTCATGTGGCTGTTAGGTTAGCTTCTGCAAGGTGCATCACATCAATGGCAAAGTCATTGACTGGTAATGTGATGGTAGTTGTTATAGAAAATGCCATTCCAATGTTGTCGGATTCATTTTCTGTCTGTGCTAGACAAGGAGCTGGGATGCTTTTGAACCTTCTTGTTCAGGGTTTGGTTGCCGAGTTGGTTCCTTATGCTCCTTTCCTTGTTGTTCCTCTTTTGAGGTGTATGAGTGATCCTGATGGATCTGTTAGGCAGACTGTCACTCACAGTTTCGCTGCTTTGGTTCCTTTGCTAAAAGCAAAAGAATATAAGAATGGAATATCTCTCCAGTATTTTAAATATTTAGCTTTCATATGGCTAACAGCATCAAATAAAATATGATCATTTTCAAACATTTTTAATTGATTAGCAATATGATAAATGGACATAATAATGGAAGAAGATGTAGGCTCATATACAGTAGAAGCGCTAACGGTAGCTTCATAAAAAATCTCAAGAAATGAATGTAAATGAGTAAGTACTTGCCAAACCTGTGGGGTCAAAAGTGGTGTTCCATCTTGAGTTCGATATTGAGTGTTAATAAAAACTTCGAAAACCTGTCTATACGGTAATATGTGTTGCAACATAAGATAGGTGGAATTCCACCTAATAGGCATATCGAGGCCAAATTTCCTAGGCTGAATAGATGACGCACGACAATAGTTTTTCCATGCAGCAATTCTTGGATTAGAACTATTTAAAAATGAGATGGCATCCCGAATAACTTTAAGATAAGGTTGCAATCTTTTTAAACCACATTTAACAATTAAATTAATAATATGACATGCACAACGTTGATGCATTAAAAATGAATCGGCGTACGTAGATAAAACAGGGTTTAAAATATTCATAGCACTAGTATTAGCAGATGCATTATCCATGGTAATAGAAAATATTTTATCGGTAATTTCAAATTCTTGAACAACATTCAAAATGCAATCAGCAATATTTTCGCCGGTGTGACTAACATCAATAAGGCGAAGAGCAATTACTCTTTTTTCTATTTGCCAGTTTTGGTTAACATAATGAGCAACAACACTTAAATAATCTTCTCTAGCCCTACCAGCCCAGATGTCCGAGGTTAACGACACAGAAAATGTACAGGTTTTAAATTGTTCTTTTAACTTTAATTTGTTCGCGGCATATAATTTTTTTAAATCTCTAGTTGTTGTTTGACGAGAAACACTAATATATCTAGGATTATGAGCAGTTTTTATATATTCTTCGAAAGCAGGAGAATCACCAAAACCAAGAGGTAAATCTTCAGAAGCAATTAATCGGCACAACGCCTCCCTAGCTACCTCGGGATTATACTCCCAGTTACTTACCGAACCATCAGGGTTATAGCTCAATTGTTGCTGCCTCATTTGAACACCTTTCCTCTTCTTACATCCTGCGGCATGCCTCTTCAGATATCCCGTACCCGAGCCCGACACCGCCGACAACTCCTATCCACAAATTTTGCATTTAGCCCCATATCTCACTAGCCTCCCGTCCACGAGGTGCTTCAACTCCTCGTAGTCGTTCCACACTTTCGACCGGTTCGGTCGAGTCCGCTTCGATCCGACAGTATCGAAGCCGAAAGCACAGGTTGAACCGGAACCGGAACCATAGGGGATGCTCCTCGATTCCGGTAGTCTCCATGTCTTGAACCGGTTCCGGAAGACTTTGGCCGATTGGCTCGTAGTCGTCTGGTGTTAATCCGAACTAGCTAAGGGAAAATTCGTCGTGCGGAGAACGACTATTAGCCATTTCGAGAAGCTGCCTACACATGAAATAACATAACAACAATTAATTTACAATCACAATACTCAAATCAAACTTATAGCAAACAAATGTATGGAAATATACCAACCTCACAGGATCACACCAACAAATTTTTCTGAAATATTTCGAACTAAGCCCAAATTTGCAATTAACAACGCCTGTTTAACTCACAAATTGCAAAAACGCAATGCACACAAGAGACTCAAGAGAGAATGGATGCAAGGGTGGCTGGCAGAAGAGGGCATGGTCACCTATTTATAGAAAAAAATTTGATATTTTTTGGAATTGTTTGCTATTTTTTAAGAATTTTTAAAGCATCAACGGCTATATTCGGAATGGGTATAAAAGCGAACCGAACGAACCGAATGGACGGCCTGGTTCGTTTCTGCGCCATGTGTCAGCGCGTGCATGCGCCACGCAGACGGCCTGGGCGGGAACGGCACGAGGCCGGAGTGCCGCCGCCACGTGACGAACACGGGCGCGAGTGCGGGGCCGCGGGCGGGCGGGGGGGACAGGCCGACACCGTTGGGCCCGCTGACGCGTGGGCGCACAGCGCACTGGCTGGCCTGGCGCGGCGCGCCTGGCGCAGTGGCTCTCGCTGGCGCGTGGGCCCGGTAGGAGCGGGGTCGCGGGAGCGAGGCAGCGAGCGCGAGTGGGACGCGGGCGGGAGGGCGGTTTAATTTTTGAATTTTGAATTGCTATAGTAAACCGGGCTAACCGGGCCAAACCAAGCCGGTTCGGCCGTTACTATGCGAACCGAACCGTGCTGGCCCGACGGGCCGGGTGCCAGGCCCAGGCACGGTTCGATGGGCCGAACTGGGCCGGCACGGTTCATTTTGCGAACAAACCGAACAAGGTCGGCCCGAAGCACAGTAACGGGCCGCCCGGTTCGGCCCGCTTGATTCGGCCCATTTGGCCAGCTCTAGGCACAGGGGCGGGGGCGAGGCGATGGACCCGCCCTCGGTGGCAAAGGCTGGTAATTTCCCAACAACTCACTACTAGGGAATGGGCCTTCTATCCCGCTACATCAGTCCAGCTTAACTACAAACCGGGACTGAGATTAACTTCAGTCCCGGTTCAATGGCAGCGAGGCCGCAGGCCACTTTTCAGGCCTGGTTGGTGCCACCAACCGGGACCGATAGGTCGCCTCACGCGACAGATGGCAGCAGGGGAGTATTAGTCCCGGTTGGTGTTACCAACCGGGACTAATACTAGGCTTTGATAATTGCCGCGCATTTCTCCAGTCACAAAAGGCCCGGTTGGTGTTACCAACCGGGACTGATATTGGGCTCCGATAATTGGTGCATTTCTTCGATCACAAAAAGTCACTGCGTCCACCGTCGTCTTCTCATCGCCGCACTGAGAGCTGAGGGAGCTTGCACGCGCGCGCTGAGGAAGGAATGGAGACCGGAGCGACATTCGTCGCCGTGCTGAGCAAGGAGCTGTTGAGGAGTGGGGACTGGAGCCAAGTCTCTCTTCGCCGCGCTGAGGGAGCACTGAAATGGGATCGGAGCCACGCTCGTGTCGCCACGCCGGCCGCGTCGTCACCACCGCCCCGGCCGTGCCTCTGAGGAGAGGGGAGACCGGATCCTCGCCTCTTCGTCGCGCTGAGAGGGAAGGAGCGGAGGGAGGAGACGGTAGCCGCTCTCGTCGTCGCCACGCACCTGCCGATTCGTCAGCGCCTCCCCGACCACGCCGCTGAGGTATATTTATCCACCGGCATCGCATCCTCGTTTTGTTCCTACCGCCACCACCACCGCAGCGACCGTCGCCACCGCTACTGGCACAACCGCGAATGTTGACTTTTGTTTGTGTTTTTAGCTTTAAATCTTCGTTCGGGAGATTTAGGTTGTCATGTTGGACCGGTGGCGGGGCCACTAGCATCGCAACCACGCTCCCTCCTCCTAGGTCCAAAATGTGCTGTTTTCTTAAGTGTTTATGCCCTCCACCGTTGTTTGTTGTGGGGGGACGAATCAACACAAAAGTAGCGCAAAAGATAAAAAATACGTGGCGAGCAACGATGTGGCATGTCGCGGCGACGATGGCGGTGGCGGGAATGGTGGTGATGAGGAGGGCGAGGGCGACGGCGGAGGGAATGGCGGTATTGAGGAGGGCCAAGGCAAGGGCGGCGGCGGCGACGGGAATGGTGCTATTGAAGAGGGCAAGGCCAAGGCCAAGGGCCAGGGTGAATAGGCGAAGGGGAAGTCACATTCCCGTAGAGTGCGATTGAGACATCAAGATCGCACTCTGTGTTGTACTTATTAATTTAAGTTTTATGTACTTTAGAATTTTTGTTGTTCGAACAATTTATGTATAATTGTACCCTGCTGCAGACTTTGTGTGTTCATTGATGTATTTTAATGTGTACTATTAAATAATGCTTGTATGTGAAGTATCGAATCATGTTTGTATGTGTACTATTGAATCATGATTGTTTGTATGCTATCAATATGTTTATTTGATACACAAGTTACTGTCGCACTCAATGCTATCAATATGTATAATGCAGAACGATCGGCGATGGATGTACATGGACCGATGTTCCTCGTAGTTCGTGGAGGGTTTAGAAACTTTTATTCGTCATGTAGAAACCAATATTACCTTAGATTATATATTTTGTCCATGTATTGATTGCAAGAATCAAAAGGTGTGGGTAAACTGTGAGCAAATTCATTTTCATTTGATCTCAAGAGGTTTTATGAAAAATTATACCTGTTGGACCAAGCACGGTGAAGTAGAGATTACATGGGCTGAAGAAGAACAGGTGGACGATAATATCTCGGACGTTGGCCAACACAGTTCTTTCAAACATATGTAGGGGGAGTTTGGCGACAATGATCTAGACCAGATGCTCCTTGATGGAGAGGGAGAATACGTTGATGAAAGGCATTACGAAAAAGTTTCAGCGCCTGTGGAGAGGGAGAATACGTTGATGAAACTGCAGACAGGGGCACAGAAAGTTATGTACCACACTAGAACTAATGCAATGGAAGGCAGCAAATGGATTGTCTGATAAGGGATTCAACGAGTTGTTAGGCCTCATGAAGAAGTTGCTTCCAGAGGGTAACACGTTGCCTGAAACTACGTACGAAGCCAAGCAAGATCTCTGTCCTTTGGGCTTGGAGGTATAGAAGATAGATGCATGCCGTAACGATTGTATTCTCTATCGTAATAAGTGTAAGAATTTGAAAGCCTGTCCGGTGTGCAAAACATCGCAGTATAAGACCAAGCGTGATGACGCAAGTGAGGTAGAGGGGACGTAAGGTGAAGAGACCCCGCTAAGGCGGTGTGGTACTTTCTTATAATTCCTCGGTTGAAGCGTTTCTTTGTGAACAAAGAGCATGCGAAGATGATGCGTTGGTACAACGATGCTCGTAACGTTGATGGAAAGCTAAAACACCCGCAGATGGGTCGCAGTGGCGAAAACTTGATAGAAAATACCCAGAGTTTTCAAGCGATGCAAGGAACATACGGTTTGCGTTGAGTATAGATGGGATGAACCCCTACGGCGAGTTGAGCACCAATCACAGTACCTGGCCAGTGACTCTATGTATCTACAATCTTCCTCCTTCGCTGTGTCAGAAGCGGAAGTATATTATGATGTCATTGCTCACCCAAGGCCCCAAGCAACCCGGGAATGACATCGATGTGTACCTAAAACCGTTGATCGAATATTTGCTAACATCGAGGAACGATGGTGTACGTGTATGGGATTAGTACAAAAGAGAGTACTTCACCCTATGTGCATTGCTATTCATAACCACCAATGACTGGCCAGCACTTGGTAACCTGTTAGGCCTATCTATCAAGGGATATAAAGCCTGCATCGAGTGTTTGAACGATACGGAAGAGAAGTACCTGACAAACTCTCGAGAGGTTGTATACATGAGCCATCGTAGGTTCCTAAACCTGAAGCACCCGTTACGGAGTAACCTAGTTAATTTTGATGGGACGGAAGAGAACCGCATGAAGCCTAAGCATCACAATGGGGCAGATTTATTTTCTATGATGAAGGATCTGATAAAGGGTCATGGTAGCAAACCTGTCCCACCGCTCCCTCTTGAAGAAGCAAAGAAGAAGGCTAGTTGGATGAAGCAATCAATTTTTTAGAATTTGCCTTACTGGAAAGACTTAGAAGTTCGTCACTCATTAGACTTCATGCATATAACGAAGAATGTCTGCGTGAACTTGCTAGGATTCCTAGATATGTACGGCAAATCAAAAAATACTATTCAAACACGGAAGGACCTACAACTATTAGGATTCAGGCAGGAATTACATCCGCAAGAAAGAGACAAAGGGCATTACCTCCATCCTGCGAGCTACACTCCAAGCAAAGAAGAGAAAAAGAACATGATTAAGTTGTTAAACAATGTTAAGGTCCCTTCCGGATACTCGTCGAACATAAGAAGACTTATAAACACAAAAGAGAATAAAATCGTAAACGTGAAATCGCATGATTGTTACGTGTTGATGACCCAGTTGTTGCCAGTGATGTTGAGAGGTGTTCTGCCAGACAAGGTACGAGGGACAATCGTGAAGGTGTGCTCGTTCTTCAACGCCATATCACAAAAGGTCATAGATCCAGATAAGTTATGTAATCTACAGGATGATATTGTCGCTGCTTTGGTCAACCTTGAGATGATCTTCCCTCCGTCCTTCTTTGATATGATGGTCCATCTCATGGTTCACATGGTGAAACAGTTAGAAATTCTCGGACCCGTCTTCTTACACAGCATGTTCCCTTTCGAGAGGTACATGGGTGTCCTAAAAAAATATGTTCGTAACCGGTCTCGCCCAGAAGGATGCATTGCCCAGGGTGTTGGCACAGAAGAGGTGATTGAGTTTTGCATCGACTACATTAATGAATTGAATCCGATTGGCGTGCCTGTATCACGCTATGAGGGGAGGCTACAAGGAAAAGGCACTCTAGGGAGAAAAGAATCCTCTTGCAAAGATATACTGTCATTTAGACAAGCACATTTCACAGTATTGAAGCAAGCAGCTTTAGTGGCTCCATATGTCGATGACCACGAGAAGATTCTACGAGACGAATACCTAGGGAGGTCAGAAAAGTGGATCGCAAACAAGCAAGTAGAGAGTTTTGGCGGTTGGCTACAAAAGCAGCTGTTGGGCAAGGAGGGTGTCCACGAACAATTGCAACTCTTAGCTCGGGGACCATCAATGACAATCGTATCATGGCAAGGGTATGAGATAAATGGATACACATTTTACACTGCATCTCAGGATAGCAAGAGCACGAACCAAAATAGCGGTGTTCGAATTGATGCATTGGACAAAAATGGAAACATGGACACCTATTATGGTTTTATAGAGGAAATCTGGGAGCTCGAGTACGGACCTTTGAAAGTCCCTCTATTTCGATGCCAATGGGTCAAACTGACAGCTGTCCAGATTGACGAGTACGGGATGACAACCGTGGACCTTAAGCAAGTGGCCTACAGGGACGAACCGTTCGTGCTCGCCAATGATGTCACACAGATTTTCTATGTGATTGACATGGATAGCAAACCGAAAATGCAAAAGGGACGGAGTACCAAAAGGCAGAAGGATAATACTTGTAATACTGATAAGCCAAGACACCATGTTGTTCTTCCTGGTAAAAGAAGGATTGTCGGAGTTGAGGGCGTAACGGATGAAGAAGAGTATAATCAGTTCAACGAGCTGCCGCCTTTCTCGGTGGATGTAGACATTACTATCCTCAATGGTGATGACGATGCCCCTTACGTACGCCATAAACACAACGAAGGATCGCTTGTAAAAACAAAATAGTTGCATATATGTACTATTTATCATTATTTTTCTGAAAATCATATATGACAAGTACTTGGATGCGCTTGGATGCCAATGTTTAAAGGACAATGTTTAAAGAGAACATATACTATTTACGTACAATGTTTTCCAATTTTACGATATCATAAACAATTTATTAGCAGACACCTCATTTTTGGACTTTTTGTTAATAGAAATTTGCTATCCATGAAAACATTGCCCTCCCTTATACACCTCATTTTCGGATTGTTTGTTAATAGATTCATAATTTACTGGAACTTTAAAACATTTCAAAAAATATTTATTAGCAGACACCTCATTTTTTGTCTTTGTGTTAATAGATATTTGCTATCCATAAAAATATTGCGCGCCCACACATATCGACAAGCGTATTGCGTCCAACTAGTTAGCAGTGCCGCAATAGCGCGGGCTCACTGTGCGGCCACGGTTTGAAAAATACAACCATCACTCCCGATTTAAACCTCAAACCAGGACTAAAGGCCCCACAAAGCAGTTATGTTGAATTTTTTTAAAAACAAAACTTTCACTCCCGATTTTTTACTTCCAACCGGGTCTGAATGCCTCCAGACCCAAAGTTGTTATGTTGGCCCTCACGTCAGTATACCTTTAATCCCGGTTGTAGGTTTCAACCGGGAGTAACTGTTTTATTTAATTACGGTTGATGTATTAAACCGGGATTGATATGTATCGCAGCCCCATACGTCAGTTCTTTCCCCTTCCTCCGGATTAGCTTATCAGCCTCGCTCCTTTCGCCGACTATTCGACACCCCGATGCGCTTGAATTGGGGAGGCGAGCCGACGCGCGTGCAACTACTTTTTCGATCCACACGAGAGAAAATGGAATGCCAAAGATCAGTCAGGCCCCCTATAAATTTGGACGGAATCCACATCATACACACATAGCTAGGCATCCTAATTTCTCTCGCTTATACCTCCGGCCGCCATGTCTTCTAGCTCTGATTCATCGCAGCCTACGTCACCACCACCGAAGCGGTGGAGGCTCTTTGAGTTTTGCCACTCCCCTGGGTGGCACATTTCAGAGGGTACCAGCTCGGAAGAGGATGAGGCGCCATGGTGGTCTGACGACGACGACCTCATATACGACGATCTCTCCGATGATCCGGAGGGCGCTGAGGACTCCGACCCCGAACTCGACGGTGAAGATGAAGCCGACGGCAATGGCGCGTCGTCAGACCCTGACAGCGGGCGAGGGAGATAGCGACGAGGAGGAGGAGGAGGATAGTAGTGATGGCGAGGGCGGTGCTGATTTGACATTATGTAGTAGTTTTAGTTTTTCTTAATTTCATGCTAATTTTCTTTTTTTAAGTCCAAACATGTATCCTCTAAAAATTTTAATGGAATTTACTAGAATTTATACTATTAAACAGAATTAACTGGAATTTTATACTATTTACTGAAATTTCTACTGCCGACTAGAATTTATACATTTACTGGAATGTTAGAATATTTAATAACTTTTCGTACGTTAGAGTGAATATAAACTATTTACGAACAATATTTACAATATTACAAGAAACCTCATTTTCTCAAAATTCTCATAATAGAAATTTGCCATCCATTTAAACAATACGCCCCCTATACATCGACAAGCGTATTACGTCCAACTGGTTAGTTGCGCGCGGCGAAAGCGCGGGCTCACTGTGCCGCCGCGGTTCGAGCCCCGCTTTAGCCCCTTACAAGACCAAATTTTTGAAAAAATACGAGCATCACTCCCGGTTTAAACCTCCAACCGGATCTGAAAGCCTCCCGATGCAAAGCAGTTTTGTTGATTTTTTTTAAAACACAATATCACTCCCGGTTTTTATCTCGAACCGGGATGGAAGGCCTCCAGACACAAAGCAGTTCTGCGGGGCCTGCACGTCAGTAACCCTTTACTCCCGGTTGGAGGTTTCAACCGGGATTGATGTTCACAGTAATCCCGGTTATTGGATTTAACCGGGATTTATGGCCTCTGTATGTCCGTTTCCGCCCAATTCTTCAAAACACGCACCCTCAACCACGCCAAATTAATCCTAGGTTGACACCGCCGCCACCTGATTCGCCGCCGCTATTGATGTCGCCGCCGCCTACAACCCCTCGGACGACGCGCGCGTGACGTCGCCGCCGCCCGTGTCGCCGCCCACTACAAGCCCTCCGACGTCGCCGCCGCCCGTGTCGCCGCCCCCTTCAACCTCCTCCGACGACGCCGCCGCCCGTGTCGCCGCCCCCTACAACCTCTTCGACGCCTTCGTCCGTGTCGCCGCCTCCTACAACCTCTCCGACGACGTGCCCGTGAAGTCGTCGCCGCCCACGACAACCCCTCCGACGTCGCCGCCACCCCTACAACCCCCTCTGACGACGACGCCGCCTGTGTCGCCTGTTAATTCCTGACCCATTTCACATACAACATTGCTCTAGCCTCTAGTTGCCTGCAGCATTGCTTATCTTTGTTAATATAATGTCAATAGCTAAAGCATTGCTCTAATTCTGTAATGGGCTTTGTCATATTTGTTCTGGAGCAATGAGTTATGTATACATTGTTCAGATTCTCAAGACAAGTATCATGCATATTTAGAAATAAGATGATTTATTGAACTGTTTGTCGATGCAATTAAATGACTACATATTATTCTCTGAAAATCCATAGTCCATGAATTTTTTATTCTGTGAGAATGATTCTGATTCAGACTTGTATACAAGTCCAGTTCTAATAGTGAATCAAGGCAGCTGAAGGCATGACTTACCCAATGGAGGCAGGGCAGGTCATCCATGGCCAACAGATACTCCCGAGCTACGCCAAGGTCTCTGTGGACGAGGTATGCCAGGGGCACGAGGACCTTGACCTCGACATTGAAGGAGGTGACGGGACCACGAAGCTAGGAGATGCAGTACACAATTTCGTCATGTGGCGCAAACGGTTCATCATTTTCAAAGGTAACATGCCCGTGTCCTCTCCACGGTCTATTGCATCAAGTCCTGAACGAATCCTCTCACATGAAACTCCAACTAAGACACCGGTCAAGACAGACCACCCTACTCAGCAAATAGCTCCCAAGAAGGTGTCGGCTAGGTCAAGCCGGCATGATGGGGGCCATCACCTCTCAAGAAGACAGGGTCCAGGTCATCCAGAAAAAAAAAACACGTCCAAAGCTGTCGTATGATATGACCGAAGAGGAAACTGTGTGGATAGTAAGAGGCGAGGTCACCGTAGATTTTGCGAAGAAACCCACCGAGTGTCCAGCCCGGTACGGACGAATGGCACAAAGGCAAGATACATCTGTATCAGACTATGAGCGCATCTTGCGTAAGGAATCTGAGAAGGGAACATCAGAAGAGCAGATTCCAGAAGCGGATGCGCAAAGTAATTTCCACATTGAAGCTAGGCTTGATGTAGAAATGGTCTTGGGCCTTAAGGACATCCCCTTTGCAGAGGTATAATGGAAATACGTGAAAGGTGGATCGTTCTAAGGCGTGAGAAGCTTCCCCGGCTAACAACAAAGATGCGGCAACTCCATGATTGGTATTTGCGCGCAACCGACAATGGTATGGACATGATCGCCGTCGTCTTCAAGCAACACGATTTCTACCGCGGGGCATTGATTTCATGATTGAATGGGAGGTTCTGTATGAACTATATTAGGGATTGGCGGTCGACATCGCCATGATGACTTGTTGGTCTCTGTAAGTGTATTGTTTGTAAATTTCGATCGTGCCAGCCGGTATACTATACTAACTTCGAGGCCTAAATAATTTTTTCTTATGTAGAATGGAGATAAAAAGATGCCTAATGGAGGAAATCCATGAATTTGGTTTTCTTGACCCATTGGTCATTAACGAGAAAATAGCTAGAGACTACCCAGAACAAACAGAGAACAACATTCAAGAAGGGGCCAATGGGACAACGACACAAGAGATATATACTTCTACCCTACGAATTTAGGTACGTGCTTTCGTACCGTCTTATTTTAATTCTTTTTTTTAGCACACTGTTAGAACTAATTAGTAAACCGCGTTGATATATATATGTGCAGTTTTCACTGGGCCCTTTTTTATTATAGAGCTAGATCATAGCAAGATCACGGTCATGGTCTCGAGAAGGGAACCAATTGAAAAGTACAAAGACTTCATCGCATGCTCAACCGGAACATTGCTCTTCCATTCATATCTTACTAGTTATGTTTCTCCATATCAAACAAACTCAATTATATATAACTTATAATCAAATGTGCAGTGCGATCGCAACGTTCCGCAAGAAAACCGTGGGAACATTCAAGACACATTTCGAGCTGTACATCGCTAAATATGTATGTATGTCATATTACGAGTATTTTGTTCGTTAACGTAATTTCCATGCATCTATTTCATGATTTCAACTCTTCCACCACAGGTCTTGCATCAACCACATGGAAACAATTTATGCAGATACTATGTGTGCGAGATGATGCGCAACTTCATCGGGGGCACCGCTGAGTACACAAGAAAAAATGCAGGTTTTGGGGTGAGTAATATATAATTACTACCTTAATAACGCCTAGCTAGCTACTTTAGACATTTTCTATAGTTTCAAAGATTGATAAGTTAATTCCCTATTTAATGATAGATTCCCCTAAAGTCGGCGAAAAAAAGGTTTGGAAAAAGGTCCGGAACTATCGCCGGTGCGTGTCAAAGCAATGATCAAGAGCAAATCACCGGCTTCCTTTTAGATGAGGTTATAAATCCTATGGGCGAGCATCACCACCCTATAGTTAATAAGATTTCGGAGCCTTTCAAAAATACTAGCCAACCGTCGAGGAGCGATGCACGTAAAAGATCCCGATAAAAAGTGTATGTGCACTGTGTACATTGTATGATACTTATGTATAGCTAGCTACCTAATACATATTTGTTGTTTAACAAAGGAGCAGATTGAAGATTTCATGGCCTGGAGTCCTAGAATCTTTGGGCCTGGAAGGTTATAGGTCAACTTTTGAGAACTGCTATTCCCCTGCTTATGTTATTCAGGAAATCTGGAAGAAAGAAGGTAAAGATCAAATTTATATATCTGTTCTGTTGTGGGCTTGGTGGTGTTATTCATGTGGTGCCACAAATTTTAAATACTAGCATGTTGTCATTTCTACTCTTTTTGTTAAATAATAGTGTTTAATTTGGGTTGTAGGAGGAGGCTGCTACGGTCAACGCTGGTGCAAAGGCATGATACAAGACAATGATCTCAAAGAGTGACAACGCTGAGTTCGACAACGTCTCAAAGTGGCTTGGTGTGACACAGTGGGACATAGTGTCAATAGCCCAAGATAGTTTTATGATGCTGTCCAATGACGGTGTTAGCGGAAATCTAAATCAAAATAAAAAATGGGTGCCACCGTGAATGTAATACGCTATCTGATCTTGCCAAATTGGGAGCAAGTGTAAATGACTAGCGGTATGGCCGGATGATTTCCCTGTAAACTCTGAAGATTGTAATTGTTTGACCGTGCCCAGAGCCGATCTGATGTAATATATGGTTTGGTTTCCCTAAAAAAATACATATTTGTTGTAAAATTGAATGTTATTTCGATTTTAGTTATCAACCCGCTGTGCATCTGCTGATTGTGTTAAATGTGGTTGCATCTGCTGATTGTGTTAAATGTGGTTTAGTTAATTGTGACTAAATAAGCATAACATTCAAAAAATATATTGTATACACCTCAGTCCCGGTTGGAGCAACCAACCGGGACAAATAGAGTCCCCAGCGGCCACTCCTGAGCATCGCCACGTGCGCACATCTCAGTCCCGGTTGGTAGGTAAAACCGGGACTAATAGCCCAGCTGCCGCTCCACGTGTATTCGGGGCCAGCCTATCGAGGAGAGATTTAGTCCCGGTTCTTGTAACCTGGACTGATGCCCAGCAGGCATCAGTCTCCAAGGGCTGTCCCGGTTCAGGAACCCCGACTGAAGCATGTTCCGAACCGGGACTGAACGCCCGTTCTGTAGTAGTGACTTCATGTGCACCTACAAAGACGAAAAGGGCTGATCTGCAAGCGGTGGAAAACGTGGAGGGGGTGGGCAGAATTCGTCCAGAAGGACGGAACATTCGGCAGGGGTGCTCTTGCGACTAGAGGAGGACCCGGCCAGCAATTCCAAAAATCGGAGGGGGGGTTTCTGCAAACTCGTCCACATAGGCTCGCCAGCAAAACGGACGGTCGGATGGAGCATCAGCGAGGCAGGATCGGACGGCACACAACTTAGAGGCGACGTGGCCTGAGGAAGAGGCAGGGAACAGAGCAGGGCGAGCTTATTCGGGGTAACCACCGTAATAATGCATGCACGCAGCATGATAAGGAGTACGTACGCCTGCATGCACGCATACGTACTACACACGACACGACATATATGACCGTACGTGCACAAAGTTACACAAACCGTACATAGAATACGCACGCGTATACGACGACGTACGGCACGTACGAGCGCGCACGTACGTGATCATTCAGTAGTAGCTGATGGGTTAATAATTAGCCCAGACCACGAAGCTCTCCTTGCGCTCGTGGAAATCGCCGGTGCAGGTGTTGATGTGTCCTCCTCGACCCTGGTCTCGCGCACCTCCGAGTGGCCGGAGCCGGAGCCATGGCGCCCACGGTGGCCGTGGTGGTGGCCGGCGCCGCCGCGTGGGACGTCCTCTTGCACGAACGTCTCCTTGACGACGCGCTCCCGCTCCTGCATGCCGCCGGCGGCCTGGGACCTCACCTCCTCCTCCACGATCTGCTCGTAGAAGCAGTGTGCCATGGAGAGACTTCCTCTGTGTCTGTGCGTTAAGGCTTGAGAGCTAGTGCGTGCCTTAAGGCTTGAGAGCTAGTGCTTGCGATCACAATGCTGAGACACGGGCTGTGGCGGCGTGGAGGAGGTAGGTGTTAGCACTAATAATCTTGACATAGAGAGTGTATGTGCATGTCGTGTGCGTGTCTGCATGTATCACATCAGGACTAACGAGTCTTGTGGCTGCATGGTGAGCTAGCGAGCTGTTGAGTTGCCCGAGTACTCAAGAGTGCGATACGTGGAGGTGTGTGGCCGGAGTGTCCTCACAGAAAAAGGCTTCCCAAGCGGTTGGTAAGCCCCCTACAAGTGGTTAAGCAACCGCGACTGCCACTGATGCCTCGGTTGCGACTGCGACTGATGCCTCGCCCGAGTACTCAAGAGTGCGATACGTGGAGGTGTGTGGCCGGAGTGTCCTCACAGAAAAAGGCTTCCCAAGCGGTTGGTAAGCCCCCTACAAGTGGTTAAGCAACCGCGACTGCCACTGATGCCTCGGTTGCGACTGCGACTGATGCCTCGCCCGAGTACTCAAGAGTGCGATACGTGGAGGTGTGTGGCCGGAGTGTCCTCACAGAAAAAGGCTTCCCAAGCGGTTGGTAAGCCCCCTACAAGTGGTTAAGCAACCGCGACTGCCACTGATGCCTCGGTTGCGACTGCGACTGATGCCTCGCGGAGCATCACAGAGAACCGCTTGTAATAGAGTGTAAAAAGGCAAATAAATATTAGGGGAGGTGGGATTTGAACCCAGGACCTCTTGACTCACACCTCACCCAGCTAGCCAACCCACCCACGCACGTTATCTGATAGAATAGGGGGAGCTTTCCTTTTATCTATTCGAAAATTGGGCCTCTAGAAGCGGTTGGGGCTATTAAACCGCTTGTAAAGCCAAGCATCCTAAGCGGTTCGTGTTCCCAACCGCTTGTAGAGGTATAGCAGCGGTTGGGGACACAAACCGCTTAGGATTTTAGGTCTTTACAAGCGGATCGTGCCCCCAACCGCTTCTAGAGGTCATTTTCTGGCTTGAGACTGTTTTGAGGCATTAAACCGTTTGTAGAAGTTTGATCCTTTTTTTTGAACCGCTTGAGAAAGCTTGTTCCCTAGTAGTGTAAGTAGCGCACGGAGGCGAGTAGTGGCCGGAGTATACGCATAGTTAGCTGCATCTGTTAGCCAAAGAAAGTGCTAATGCGTGTACGAGTCGTGCAGATCGTGGTGTTTAGTGGCAGCTCGTGTGAGTGTGTGTTTCCTATTTAAAGGCTTGTTGGTTTGTTAAGAAGTAATGAGAAAAGGCGCATGTTGTTAGTGCCAGAAGTCTCTACGTGTTCATCTCCTTCTTGAGTTAGTCCAAGTGTTCATGCGTGTGAGTACACATACACGGCGAGCTGAGAGATTGTTTGAGAGATTGTTTGTGTTTCGTGAGTACACATACACGGAGCTGAGAGATCTCCTTCTTGAGTTAGTCCAAGTGTTCATGTTTGTGTGAATTCTCTCTGAGAGGGAGAGCCTGGGCCAACAGTAGGAGCAGGCGGCGGCGCCACACTAGATCATGGCGGTGGCAGCGCGGTGCGTGGCAAGAGGAGGAGGAGGAGGAGGAGGCGGCACATTGGAGGCCTGGCTCTCGGGAGCCTGGGAGGATGAAGCGAGCTCATTTTTTTTAAGCATCGAAGCGATCCGACTGACCGGGACGGCAGGATGCTATTTTGCCGAACCAAATGAAAAACCGGACTGTGCCAGACGGGACAGTCCCGATGGTGGTACCAAACACACCCTAAGTCACTGACATGCATGAGTTCGATTTCAGGGAATATTTTTTGAAGAGAGAGGTCATGATTCTTAACATATATTTTTATATTTGAAGACGTATACGACCAAACGAAAACTTGATGAGTATGACTAGGAAAACCTAAAAAAAAGGGGGAAAACGAAATTGAATTTATCGATATGAGTAGAGGAAGATAGGAGTTAATTAGCTAGGTTGGTGTTCAAGAAATTTTATGATAATACTTTAGAATGTTAAGAGCGGTAGACCACAAAACTTCATCTAAGCCACTAGCCAGCATACAAGTATATAACCATTTCCCAGTTAAAACTTAAGACTAGTTGCTTACAATCGCATAAGAATCCATCATGGAGTAATAATTGTGTAAATTAACGATTCCCATCTCACCTCCATGGCTTTAGCTAAGCGAGGGGGCTGCTTTAGCTTTGCATGCTGACCTGCATGTATATCCAAGAAGTAGATCCACTACTGAAAATTCCCAAATTCGTGAGGGCCAAAAAAACACGAGTGCTGAAAAGAGCGCTCGTAATAAAGCACACAGTCACAAGGGCGGAAAGGAAGCCCTCGCAACAAACTGCAGGTGCCAGCTATTCGCGAGGGCCAACAGTGAGCGCTCACAAGTAAGGACGAATAATTGTTCGTCCACGCGCCCTGTGTGCTCGTGGTCCTTATTCACGAGGGCGAACAATGAGCCCTTGCTAATAAGGCACCAATAATTGGTTGTCCCCATTCTGTGTGTGCATGTGGCCTCCTATTCGCGAGGGCTAATTGTGTGGCTCTCGCGAGTAAGACTTCCTGGCAACTACTCGCGAGGGCACACAGTTAGCCCTCGCGACTCCCATTATATAAACCCCTGCACGAACTGTAAATTTGTGTCGTTCTTCCGCGTTCGCTACACACTCTCCGCATATTCAAGGCACGGGAGGTAACTTCTTCATCCCATGTTCCATTATTATTGTCGAATCGCGTGCTCACGTTTTCAAGGCACATATTCACGGCAGCGTACAAGGACACCCACAACCCTGAGAGCGACCCGTACAAGGAAGATAGGAGTTAATCGGGAGAAGGAGCTAGACCCTGACGTCATCTACACGCACACGGGGCAAAAGTCCCACGGTCGCTAATGGATGGGCTCGGACCACATCAGGTGATCTTCTTGGCTATTTATTTCTTCCATGCCTTTGGCCACCACTAACCAAAACATTTTGTTGTTGGTCCAATGGGTTCATGCGCGATACAAGGTCCCACCGCGCCGTCAGGGACAGGGCATATGAGCGGGAGCTGCAGAGGGAGAGGGAAAGGGTGGAGGAGAGTGAGGAGCGGCGTAGGAAAGAGCTGCATGACTTGACAATACGTATGGAAATGACCCAAAAAGCAGCTCAAGAGTGGTGGGAAAGCGAACAAATGCAAAGGTGGTTAGAGTTCACAAGCCGTCATTCAGGCCACAACTTCGAGCAGGTATTCCCTAAACACATTTCATACACTTGTTTATTTGCATGAAACCTACATTGCTTGCAAATATACAGGATGGGTCGAGCGGGCAGAAAACTCATGGTGGCGTTGGCTATGCGTCTTACGGGGGACCACAACCCTTTGTTCAACCTCAAGATGCGGTAAGTGTTATCAATTCACCATTACTTTATCTAACCATTATTTAAATCAAAAACTCAAATTCTAAGTGTTTGCAGGGCTCCACTCCTTCAAGTCAGGCTCAGGGAGTTGATCAGGACGCAAGGCGTGAGTGGGTGGATGCAGGGGCTAGCGGGTTTCTAGACCTACAACAAACCAGCCCATCGCTCTTCCCTGCACCGGACATCGCTCCTTCGACCATCCCTCTGACGGATGGAACTCCTTCAATCTTCCCTCCATCCGACGGTACCCCTTCGATCTTCTCTCCCCCGGACAGCATCCAGTGATGAATGGATGGATGCCGTGTATGGAGAACTTCTGTATGTCATATGTGTACGGCGAACTTGTGTGTATGTGGAACTTATGTATGTATGTCCTATGTGATTGTGATATGTATGTGTGGATGTCCAATTCTGAATGTGGATGTGGATTGGTGAACGTTGCGGCTATGATCCGAATATATAAGTGTTTTTTCTGCTGTGAATTATGTTTAAAATTCAAATTTTAAAAGATTTAGTTATTTGCGGGGAAATTGACACGCGCACCGTTTCACGAGGGCCGGCCTTTGTAATTTGTTATTCACGAGGGTCCCGGTTTTGTTTGCGAGGATTTTTGGCCGTCGCGATCATGGTAGATCCTAGTAGTGATCGTTTGCCATTGCAAGCTGACAAGCATTATTACGTCACTACTAGGGAACTGACTTTCCTAAGCGGTTGGAAAAAAAGGAGCGGACTTTTACAAGAGGTTTAATAGCCACAAACCAGCCCCAAGCGAAGAGTGGACCTCTATAAACGGGTGGGGGCATGAACCCCTTCTAAAGACCAAGAATCTTTAGTGGTTCATGTCCCCAACCGCTGCTATAGCTCTAGAAGCAGTTGGGCACACAAACCGCTTAGGATGCTTGGCCTTTATAAGCGGTTTAATAGCCCCAACCGCTTTTCTAGAAGATCCTTTTTCGAATAGATAAAAGGAAAGCTCCCCCTATCTCATAGGATATCACGTGTGGGTGGGTTGGCTAGCTGGGTGAGGTGTGAGTCATGAGGTCCTGGGTTCAAATCCTACCTCCCCAATATTATTTGTCTTTTTAGACACCATTACAAGCGGTTATAGTAACAGCTAATCGCTTGTGATGCTCCGTCAGGCATCAGTCGCGCCGCTAATCGCTTGTGATGCCTGTCACACTACCAGGGAAAGCGGTTATAGTAACAGCTAATCGCTTGTGATGCTCCGTCAGGCATCAGTCGCGCCGCTAATCGCTTGTGATGCCTGTCACACTACCAGGGAAAAAGGCTTCCCAAGCGGTTGGTAAGCCCCCTACAAGCGGTTTTAAAACCGCTTATAAGCAACCGCGACTGATGCCTCGCGGAGTATCACAAGAGAACCGCTTGTAATAGAGTGTAAAAAGGCAAATAAATATTGGGGGAGGTGGGATTTGAACCCAGAACCTCTTGACTCACACCTCACCCAGCTAGCCAACCCACCCACGCGCGTTATCTGACAGAATGGGGGGAGCTTTCCTTTTATCTATTCGAAAAATGGGTCTCTAGAAGCGGTTGGGGCTATTAAACCGCTTGTAAAGCCAAGCATCCTAAGCGGTTCGTGTTTCCAACCGCTTGTAGAGGTATAGTAGCGGTTGGGCACACAAACCGCTTAGGATTTTAGGTCTTTAGAAGCGGATTGTGCCCCCAACCGCTTCTAGAGGTTATTTTCTGGCTTGAGACTGTTTTGAGGCATTAAACCGCTTGTAGAAGTTTGATCCTTTTTTTTAAACCGCTTGAGAAAACTTGTTCCCTAGTAGTGTCAGTCGCTATATTCAGTATTCCCTCATGATTATCAAGCAAAAGTCCTAATTAGACCTCTCTCGTCTTGGAAGTCCGGCTTCGAGATAAGACACCCGTCAGGTAAGAATATACTTATCTCTTGTGTAAGTGGGAATATATACTTGCGTCTCGCCCGGCGCATTTTATTATTTCACTTTTTTTTTTGAGAATCCATTTTATTATTTCACTTGGGATGGAGGCTAGACGATGCTTCTCCAATAGATGACTGACGCCTGACAGCTCGCTGTGTATATAGGAGAAAACAGGTACCAAAGTCACTCCATGATGAAAACATCCAGAGATGCAACGCATTGCATCATCGCTCGCCAAATTTCCTTTCAATCAGACGTTTCATGATCGTGAGCCGTTGGTTTTACACCGACTTCTTCTTTAAGTCCGAGGGTTCCCATCATCCCATGGCAGATTATTTTTTAATTTCGTACCTATCTGGTAATGTGTGCTTTATTTACTGCTAAGTTGACTTTGAGAGTTTCTCAAAAACAGCTTAGAGAGTCCAGGACAATATGTTGGACTTGTTAGCTTTATGACACATTTTCGAGGAAAAAGATAAAATACCAAAACATTTATGTTTTCAAAACCAAATATATGAGACTTAAGGAGTAGGTGCACTTCGTTTGACTTTTTTTAAAACTTTGTAACATATATTTGAGAAGAAAAATAGTGAAGTAAATAAACTTTTTGAAATAGAAGACAAGCAAATAAGTTAAATGATATCAGTAAAAAACTAAAAAGGAACAAAGCCAGATTATTCTTTTCTGCTTAATTCAATTGCATGTTACAATCTCAATAGTTGTGAACCCTTGATAGGAGCATGGAGCTAGAGCCTAAAAATATATAAAAAGTAGTTTGAGGGATTATGAGAAGTACCACTAAAAGCCTTACAGTGAGTACAAAGTATTGTTACGATATTTGGCTGACAAACATGACAATTTTTCAGTTGAAAGCTTTAATTTTAACTAAAGCAAAAGGAACAGAGGCTAACAATGAGGAATGATTATAATATACATAATATTACAAGAGCAGGTCGCTTAGAATAATTTCTCTGGCTTATCATGACCATTGGTTGTGTGTCAAGATTTATGTGTAGTCTAGATTCTCCCTCGCATGATCTTTTGTAAATAAATTCTTGAAACTTTAGAACCAAAGTGATCAGTTTCTTTTTCTTTCACCTCTTTCCATCTCCGCTTTGACGTGGATAGGATTGTGTACCCCACAAGAAGTAGGCCCCATGCGCAGGTTTTTGGAGGGGCACACCAACTGATAATAAAGAAACCATGGCAAGCCCCATGCTCGGATGCCCTTAATTCAGCAGGCCTCTTGCTCGAGCACCTTCATCTGAGCAAACCCTATGCTCGAACAACCTTGCCCGAGAAAGGCATTTGCTCTGGTGAGTATCGAGAACGTAACTCCAGCTTGGAAGCCCTCCCACCAGCAAGGATACTACTCCCTCTGGTCTGTAAATTTTAGTCGCTGTAGCCTTTTGCAAATCGGTTGGGACTCTGTGTGCTCCCTCTCACCCCCCATAGGGGTGAGAGTATTACTGACCGTCATCGCTTATTGTATGGCTATTATATGTCTCCGTAAAATAATACGCAGGAAATAGAATCCTACGTATGTTTGAAAATGACTCAAAGACAGGAAAATCTTTTCTCCGGCGCCGAGCTCGCTGGCGCATTGACCATCCTGTTCCCGAAGTAATTCAGCGACTTCTGCAGCGATCTGCCACTGGTCGAGATGCCGGTTCAGCGTCTCGACTCTCGAGTCTTCCTCCTGCCATAACAGTATGCATACTAGAGATGCCCGTATGAGTCTGGGCGGCAACCTGCATGTTTGGTGGGGCTGGCGATCCTCCGCCTGTAGGTGTAAAGACAGACGATGAACAGTACCGTGCAGTTGATAAATCTCAACCGTTGGATCTTAAACGGATGGCTCAGATCTTCATATGAACAAGGTATCATGAACAATGTTTTTGCTACAGTAACTATAAACAGTGCTAGTGAACCGTGATTTGCTGCATTTGTATCTGCTTGTAACACAACACAATACACTTTCGCATTTTCATTCCACTTAGTAGAGTAGCTCTTAATTAATTAGTAGAAGTTGGGAGTTATAGTCAAGTCGAGCCGACGCTCGGAGTTTCGAAAGTGTCTTCGGGAATTCGGGTAATAGCTCTTGTACCCTTTCCTAATTGTTTCAATTAGTGAGATCACTTCATTCATTGCTACAGTGTTGAACTTTATTTGAGCTGAGTATATCTGCATAAATGAGTTGTGTAAATTTGCTTTATCAATAGCTTATATTCATGTGGAATCAGTTTAGATTCTCACTCATATATTGTTAGAGCCAGGCATTGAACCTATATCAACTTCTTTTAGTACTGAGGAAGATTGATTAGGAATAGTCGCAAACGTGGTGTCTGAAACTAGGACTAACTCGGTTTACACCCGGACCCACGTATATGTGGTAGGTGGTAGGTGGCGACAGCCCTATCCATCCGTAGATACTAATTATCTCTTGCGTAACCCACAGCGTCTGGCTTTGGACCAGTAGAGCCAAATCGAAACGATCATAACCATTCGGGATTCCAATTCAGGATAGCGGGTGGTCATGAGTGTCCGAGCTCCGACGACGAATATCAAGTGGACCACTAGTTAATTATCCTAAGCTCGCTCAATTAAACTAAATCACACGACTTTGTGAACTTATTAAACTTGTCTCGTTGTCCTCCCAACTGTCTATCTAGCTAGTGTAGCTTTCTCTTTATTTGTGTGAATATTTATCGTGTGTGTGCCCCGGTCTTTTCATTTATCCTAACCCCCGTTACCTAGACTGGCTGGTATTTTAAATAATTAAGATATAGAGGTTATCTCTTTAAACCCTCGTTCCCTGTGGATTCGATAACTCTAGGAATACTCCTGGTGAAAACTAAAAGCGAAATCCGTCCGCTTGCGGATTAATTTCTTTGAGCGTAAGAATCGCCAACAAGTTTTCTGGCGCCGTTGCCGGGGAACGCAGCGGTTTCTCAAAAAGAGATAAATTTTTTTTTCAAAACCTACATCTAAATTATTTCACTTACCAGCCTAGTTTAACCGGTATTAGCCTGCTCCGTATTTGTTCTGTGGAACTAGCAGAGCGGTGGATGACCGGTTTTGATCTCCTGGAAAACTTTCGATAAAATCTGGAATCACTGGTGCGAAGGACGAGACCTCGAGTCCTACCTCCGCAAAACCGTGTCTCTGAGTTATCCAACCACATGAGCAATCCTTTCCTCGTCACCGAGACACCTTCATCAGCGATGGCTGCTGAGAAGACCATTCTTGAATTCTCAGCCCCGTTAAGCACCAATGTGCCCATTGGACCTGCCACCAACGTGGGAGACGGTGGTTTCGAGCTGAAACCAGCTCTCATCAACATGGTTCAGGCGAGCTCTTTTTGTGGCAAGCAAACGGAGGATGCCAATGCGCATCTGCAGCATTTCCTAGAAATCTGCAGTACCTTCACCATTAAGGGTGCAACTCCCGACGCTGTCAGGCTATGCCTATTTCCGTTCTCATTGATCGGGAAGGCAAAACAATGGTTTTATACTAACAAAGATGCAGTCTCAACTTGGGAGAAGTGCTCCAACACCTTCCTCACCAAGTATTTTTCTCAGGGCAAAACAAATGTCCTGCAGAACAAGATTTCTACATTCCAGCAACACACGGATGAGTCCATTTCAGATGCTTGGGAGCGTCTACAAGAATATATACTGGCTTGCCCCATCATGGGATGCAAAACTGGTTTATTATTCAAAG
>SPJY01020557.1:0-94110 GCA_005191435.1 Raddia distichophylla
AATACTCCAAGTGACACTTAATGATGACATGCTAATTTTTTTTCGTTTTGTAATGATATTTATTTATAAGAATTGAAACTAAATATTGACATAAATAGTAGTAGATATTACTTACTAAAAGAAAAAAGTTAAACCCCCACGACACAATACCACGAAATATCAGTTTTTTTTTTTTAAAAAAAACCAGTTTCTAAGAAAAAGGCAAAACTCAAATATCAGCTTTGTGAATGATCCCCACATGTCATAGCATTAAGGCGTTGTTTGTTTCAGCTTAAAATAAATTAAATAAAAATTTGCTATTTTTGTATAAGCCAGATGATGTAATATTTTATAGTCATTTTGTGCAGTTTTAAATAACTTTTATTATAGTCTATAAAAAAAATTAAGAATTTTTTGAACTTCTTAAAAAGTCTTTTCGAGGGGTCACAAATTTAAATTTGTTACTCAAGTACTCAACTCAACTTTAATATGAAACAAACAAGGGCTAAAGTTGCTTAAGGGGGCCACATGTCAGCGTCTAGAGAATAGGCCCAATTTTCCAATCCAACTCCTTCTGCTTTGAACACGAGCGACGAGAGCAGACTAGCAGTAGCAGAGCGGCAGAGCCATGCCTCTCCTCCGGAAGAAAATTTGGTGCATCACGGATGTAAACATCCCTATTTACAACACCTTGTGGTCATGTGACACGTGTTCCACCCATTTTCCGGAAGAAAATTTCGTGCAATAGGTGATGCAAAAACAGCGGTTATGCAACAGGTGCTAGATCTTCTCCACGTGTCCTTAGCTGCACTTGGCCTTGGCCCAGTATTAGTCCTCCTCTGTTTCATCGACTCATCCTACTATTCCGAAAGCGCGAGCAGCAGCAGGAAAAAGAAGGCGAGGCGGGCAGTCGCGCCGGCGCCGGCGCCCAGGTCGCTCGCCTACTGCCTGCTGCGCCGCCGCCCAAATAGCTCGCCCAAGCCCCGACGAGCTCCCTCTGGTTCAATCACACGCGTGCCCCAACTCCATCGAGGTAAGGATGAGCTCCTCCCTCTAGATTTTTTGGTAAAATTTTGGCACGTATCCGTCTCTTTTTAGCAGTGTTCTTATCGATCTTTTTTTTATCAATCTCGGTATCTCTTATCAATCTCTTGTTTTTCTATGTAGAAAGAATCAGAGCATCCTTGCTTGAGTTAAACCTAGAGCCTAGAGGGAGTTTGATCATAGAGGGCTCAGCCGTCGTCGAGTTTGAAGATGGCCACAACTCGTTGGATACGCCGCCGATGCTCTCGATGACGGCCGATGATCAACATGCTAGGGTTAACCGATGCATAGACTTCTCTTCCACTGAGGTGGTCTCACCAATTGAGGTAATCACCATTTAAAATATTGATTTTCAAGGTGGAAAAACTCTTCAGTATGTTGTGGGATCAAGTTATTTTTCTTTTGATCAAAATGTCAATTTATTAAATTTTCATGTAAACTGTCGGGGGACAATGAACATGTTGATACTCCACTTGTTCCTAAAGTTGGAATGGTTTTTAAATCTGAGCATAATGCATATGTGTGGTATAACACGTATGCCAGAAAGACTGGTTTAGGCTCAGTTCTTTTCAACTTAACAACTTAACATCTTAACTGTTTAATGACTTAACTATGTTTTAAAAACACATATGCTTTGAATTTTTTGAGTTCGTTTTTTCGCTGTTTTGAAGGTGCATTCTAACGCTTTAAAAAACAAGACAAACGAAATGTATTTGAATCTCGAGACTATCGAGAAGCTCTTAAAGTTTAGTCATTTCAACCGTTCAACGGTTCAACCGTTTATCCGTTCAGATCAGCTTAAAAGAACCGGGCTTGTATTAGAAAGACCCGTGGCGCTGCAGTCTGAGAGAGACCTCGCACCGAAGCCCCGAAGGCTATTCATGTCTTCCACAGTTCCACCTCCCTCTCAAATATCCATCAGTTTCAGATCTTGCTGCTCAGTGCTCCGTCTCTCCGTCTCGCCGGCCATCTGGATCTGTCCTGGGCTCTGGCGAACTCCACCGCCACCCTCCGGACTCGGATCCAAACACGCACGTACGTGCTGTTATCTGCTACCACATCGTGCTCCCTCTTCATCCGGTTCAGTTTTTCATTCCAGTCGCCAATCATCTCTCTCTCTCTCTCTCTCTCTCTCTCTCTCTCTCTGCAGTCTCTTTGGGTCCAGCTCGCGGCGAGTTTGGAGGCCGCGATGGTGAGCTAGCTGAGGCTTTCAGATCCCCCTCCCTCTCTCCGCACGTTGTTCCTCTGCTTGGTGCTGGTTCTAGTGCGTGGCTGAGCCGCGTGGCCGTTCTTGTCTTCGTCGACTTGCTGCGAACTGAAGTTGTTCTCGTCTTCGTCGACTTGCTGCGAACTGAAGATTTCTTCAGGTTTGGCGGCTACCACTTCCTTTCTATCATCTTGTTGCGTCACTGCAGTAAGCATCTAACAATCTAACATCGTTTTTTCTTTTCCTTCTTTTTTCAGATCTGACATAGATCAACAAGATCCGACAAATGGAGGGGACTCTAGTGAGCGTAGCTGGCGGGGCCTTGAAGCCCGTCCTAGAGAAGTTGGCTTCTCTGCTTAGCGATGAGTACAAACTTTTCAAGGGTGTGCGCGGAGAGATCAAGTCTATCAAAGCCGAGCTTGAGGCGATGCATGCGTTTCTTGAGAATATGTCGGAGTTAGAGGATCCAGATGTTCAAGACAAGGCCTGGATGGCGGAGGTGCGGGAGCTATCGTATGACATTGAGGACAGCATCGACGAGTTTATGCTAAGTGTTGATGGCAAATCTGCCAATCCAGATGGCATCATACAAAAGTGCAAGAACTTGTTGAGAACAATCAAAACTCGTCGTCGGATTGCTAAGGAGATCCAAAATTTAAAGCTCCAGGTGGAGCAGGTGGGTGAGAGGCATGCAAGGTATAAGAATCGTGAGACCATCTCTAAGACTAGCAATGAAACCATGGACCATAGAGCTCTGGCTATCTTTGAAGATGCATCAAAGCTTGTAGGTATCACTGGACAAGAGGATGAGCTATTCAAATTACTGATACATGGGGATGTGGGTACGTCATTGCAGCATACCAAGGTGGTCTCCATTGTTGGGTCTGCGGGATTGGGAAAGACCACACTTGCCAACCAAGTGTATAAAAAGATTGGAGAGCAGTTTGAATGTAAATCTTTCGTGTCAGTTTCTCGAAATCCTAACATGATGAAGGTTTTGAGAACTATTCTTAGTGATCTAAGCGATAATCCTTATGCCAACACTAAAGAAGGGGACATGCAACATCTCATAAGAAAAATTGTAAATTTTCTTGAGAATAAAAGGTATGTAAGTTCATATCTACCAACCTTTAGTTTCTATGTTCTGCTATTCACAAGCATTTTTTTTAATACTGGAATAAACTTCCGGCCTATGCACCAACTATGATATTCATAAGCATACAATGCACAATGTCCTTAATATAGAATTGGTCATTGGCTAATTATTTATTTCATACAATTTCTTAAAATCATGGTTGTGCTATACAAGGATAGATCTTGATGTCATCAAGTCCCTTTCTTTTGAAAATGAACTTAGTTCTCACCTCTACGTTGTGAGACGCACACAAAATTAATATGTGGATGTACACTGTTTTGGGCTTTTTTCCTTTTTGCATAGGTGCAACGTGAAACATCTCGGTGACCACGGTTGAGAATTAAATAATATATGCGAGTGTGCCAGTATATATAAATACATAAAAGAAATAACAAGTACGGGAAATCGAATATTTTATTAATAGAATTAAATATAGTCTCCTGATACATTTGTGCTCCATAGCATTTAGACATGAATATCTAATATGGACAATTGCATGTTCACTGTTCTCGGAGCCTCGGCAGGTCTCTCGGTTAATTACATCTGCAAGATGGATCTCGTAGAACACCTCCGATTAAGTTGTATTATCATCGTCATCAGTCTTCGCCGACAATCACTATACATGCAGAGAAATTAGATAGTAAACAAAATAAATGCCACCAGCAGCAACCATGGTCGTATGTGACCATGTGACGATGATAGCGAAGTTGTTATATGATGTACCCCGCCCGTCTGTGTCGTCTAGCCTCATCAGTCTCTAACGACATGACTAGGATATGTATATAACCTAAAATCAAAACATGCATAGATATGCTAGGTTTGATCAACTGGACAATAACACAACTTCGTTGGGTGGGATAATTCTGCAAAATGAATCTGGAAGATAATGGATCATAGCAAGCATTGTGTTGCGTAAAGAGTTGATGCATTGATTTATTTGATATTTCATGTAACTCCGGGGCATTCAATTCACAGCTCCCGTTCGGAACATCAATATCGTGTTTGTTCAAGTTCAAAGGGGGCTCTACTGATATTTCATAAGCACCTTGTCAATGAATGCACAATATATATTCAAAGTCTAATGACATATTTGAAACACGGATGAATACGGGGCTAAATTAAGATTTAGCTCCCTTTAGAATTAAAATTAGCATCACTTGCCTTTTAATTATAGATGCAGATGACATGAAATTATAAAACATAGGGGCTGGACTACGTTAATCTAGCACCCTATTGCATACTCAGAGGATAAATCTTAGAGCAAATATGCTGAAAATATAAGAACCGTAGGGCTGAAATTAAACTTCAGCACCCTTGTAAAATTAAAAGGGAACCAGGGACTAAATTGCAAAAGTGCGAATCCTAAAATCCCCACACCCTCATCTTCTTCACTGCATTCTTCCCAACAACGACATACACAGAGAGTGAGAGGAAGGTCGAAGGAGGATGGAGCGGCGGATCATGGGGGCACGCCGGCCAGGGGCGGCGCCGGCCAGAGGAGAGGTGGAGACACGCCGGCCAGGTACAGGGGCGGCGTCGGCGACGCGCTGGCTAGAGGCGGCGGTAGGGCGCGGCAGTAGGCGGGCGGCGGTAGGACGCGGCAGTATGCGGGCGACGCTGGGAGGTGGCCTCGTGGTGGAGAAAACCTGGAGAGAGAGAGAGAGAGAGAGAGAGAGAAGAGGAGATGGCCGGGCGGCACGCTGACCAATATCGGGCAACGACGGCATGATGAGATCCGTGGCGCTGGCGGTCTGCACGGGGCGGCGACCTATGAGGCGTCCCGTGGTGGCGCGACGGCGGCAGGTGGGGCGGCCCGTGAAGAAACCTGGAGAAAGAGAGAGAGAGGAAGATGCGACCGGGTAACTCGTCGGTCAATGCCGTGTTATGGTGGCGCGGTGAGGTCCGCAGCACTGGGGTGAACGGTGCATTGAGCACGAGGACGCAGCGCGGAGGCCAACCGCGACTAGCATTGGATAGTGGCGGCGCGGTGACTAGTGTGCTCTGCGACGGCGGGTTCCCTGTTCATCCCTACATTGAAGAAGATAGAGGTAGGAGGAGTATATAAGAGTTATCCGCCTGCAATCCCATTCTCCATCTCCTTGGCTTCTATGATTCGATTGCTTTCTTTCATTTTCGTTGGAGAGAATTTCTTTTTGTCATGTTTAGATGTTTTTGTTTAAGGCTCTGTTCTTTTGAGCTGATCTGAACGGATGAACGGCTGAAATGACTGAACTTCGAGAGCTTCTCGAGATAGTCTCGAGATTCTGATACATTTCATTTGACTTGCTTTTTAAAGCGTTAAAACCAACCTTCAAAACAACGAAAAAATGAACTAAAAAAACTCAAAGCATAGGTGTTTTCAAAACGTAGATAAGTCGTTAAGCTGTTAAAACGTTAAGCTGTTAATCTGAAAAGAACTGGGCCTAAATCTGTACCGTGCACTCGTCATTTATGAGTTTCAGTTTAATATTTATAAATATCACTTCAGTTTGCGAAGATTATATTGTAAAAGCATTTCTCTTACGTCCTTACCTTTTAGTTCCCTTAATTTAAATGAAAGGAACAAAAAAATGGAATGTTTGGTTGACATTTATGTTGATCAATTGCTCTTTGCATAGTCATATCTTTTCAATAATACATGTTTTACTTCTGCTTCTCTATTTCATAAGATATTGTAACAATTGTTATTAATATTTGTAAAACCATGCCACAGGTATCTTATTGTAGTTGATGATGTATGGAAGGTGGATACCTGGAATATTATTGAGCGTGCATTGTTGAAGAATAGCAGAGACAGCAGAATAATCACAACAACACGCATATATGATGTTGCTAGAGCGTGTTGCTCTTCTGAAAACCATGTTTATAAAATGAGGCCTCTTAATTCTATTGACTCCAAAAGGTTGTTCTACAAAAGAATATTTGGCTCCGAAAATGAGTGCCCTTCACACCTAACTCAAGTATCTGATATGATTTTGGCAAAATGCAATGGTTTGCCTCTAGCGATCATTTCAATTTCTGGTTTACTTGCCAACAAACCACAGACCGTGGATCAATGGGATCAAGTGGAGAATTCTATTGGTCGTACACTAGGAAAAAGTGCTGGTGTTGATAGCATGATACAAATCATTTCTCTTAGTTACTTTGATCTGCCTTATTATCTAAGAGCATGTCTGTTGTATCTTGCTATATTTCCAGAAGATCATATTATTGAGAAGAAGTCTTTGGTAAGAAGATGGGTTGCAGAGGGGTTCATTCATGAAGAACTCGGGCATACTCCATATGATTTAGGAGAAAGGTGCTTTAATGAGCTAATTAACAGAAGCTTGATTCAACCATGCTATATAAATCTGCATGGTGAGGCAAAGGCCTGTCGAGTCCACGACGCAATACTTGATTTCATTATATCCAAATCAGAGGAAGATAACTTTGTTACTATATTCAGTGATGATTGTCGCATACATATTCCACATGAAAAAGTTCGTCGCCTATCCCTCCTCAACCATAAAGAAATCGTTCCGTCAATGGTGAAGCTGAATTTATCTCACGCTCGATCATTTCATGTGTTTACAGAATCTTATGAACTACCTTCATTGTCAGGCATGAGATTTCTGCGCATCATGCACTTACAAGACAGCATTGATTTTGGAAGCCAAGGTCTCGCAAATATAGAGAACTTATTTCAATTGAGATATTTGAATCTTAGAGAAACAGAAGTAAGGGAGCTGCCAGCACAGATCGGAATGCTACAGTATCTTGAGACGCTGGACTTAAGAGGGACGAATGTAAATGAACTACCACTTACTATCACTCGACTCCAAAAATTGAGCTGTTTGTTTATTGACGACAAAGTTAAGCTACCAGATGGGATTGGAAGCATGATTTCACTAGAGCAGTTAAAATCGGTGAATGTCTTCAAGCAGTCAATGATATGCTTGCAAGAAATTGGCAAGCTAAAGCATTTAAGGAGCCTGCACTTAGGATTGTTCAACTATTACTTACAATCAGACTATGCAACAGAAAGTATCCATAAGGAATACATCGATAATACAATCTCTTCTATCTGGAAATTAAGTACATATCACCTTCACTCCGTGTCCATCAATTGTCAAAGCAGGTGTGCCTATGACTTATCACTTGATTTATGGGACACTCCATCTGGGTTCCGGAAGATTTTGATCAAAGGTTTTATCTCTAAGGTTCCAAATTGGATAGGGTCTCTCGTCAGCCTCCAGCGGTTAACCCTTCTTGTTAAGGAATTTGAGGTGGAAGATGTAATGGCACTTGGACACTTGTTAGCTCTGGAGTATCTCCATATTCTTGCAGACAAATCCTTCCAGGGAACAAACATCATCTTCAGTGGCAATGATGGTTTCCGAAACCTAAGGTATTTTGTGTTCGGATGCACCACACCGGCGACATTTGCAGCTGGAGCCATGCCAAAACTAGAAACACTTGAGCTTTTGTTCAGCTTAGAAAAAACCCAACCGTTTGTGAGCAACCAGGATTTCTCTTTTGGTTTCCAACACCTCTCTAGTCTCCACACTGTCTATTGCTCAGCCCATGGTAACAAGGTTGGGAAACTCGGCAACACATTTTTAGCTGTAAAGGATGCCATCACGAGAGCAGTTTCCTCGCATCCCAAAAAGTTCCCCAAACTAGCGATCGGTAAAACAGACAAGTGGATGACGCGATGGATGAGTATGAAGGATAATCGCGAGAAGCTACGAGTAGCTAAAATGGTAAGTAAAGCAGCACACGGTTTTATAAACGCATTGACTTCGAGAAGTCCAGTCCATGGTTGACTGTGTGACTGATGTATGGATGCATGGTTGTAGCACGGTATCGGCCATTCTTCTCTGTTCTTCTGGATCCAGTATCCAATGATGTAAACATACATTAAATCCAATATTGAATAGATTGTTTAAAAATTCTTTTATACTAAACCCGACTGGTGTCCGTAGCCCTATCGATGGAGCGCAGTATCCTACGAGAAATTTATCCCATGCCACTCAATTCTCACGCCTAACTCTGTATGCCATTACTTTCGTTGACCTTCACCCAAATGCCACCGGGCGTACGATAACTATCATTTCCAATATTTTGGTTTTATATGCTGTTTTTTTTCTTATTTCCAATATTTTGATTTCATAAATTGATAACATGATTTATTCCTCTAATTTTTAAAAACAAAAAACAAACTATTCAAAAACACTTCAGGCCGGCCGTTCGGACGCATCGGACCTGCGCTAGAGAAAATCACGCGTGCGGTACGATGCGCTGTCTGCCACCCTCGCGCAAGAGTCAAGACGTGGCATTTCCTTTCTGGAATAGTGATCGTGCGGGACCCACTAGGGGACAAAGCGCGTAGATTCCTGCGCAACGCAAAAAGAAAACTCCCTGTGCAACTTTCACGCAAGCGTCTGACCGTCTGGTGTTGCCAGTCGCGTGAACACCAGACCATGCTGCTCCATGCTAACTTCTATCTCTATCTCTATCTCTTTCTCTACTCCTTTAAAAGCACCAATTCTCAAAAAAAAACTTGGTTGACACACTCAATGTACACCGTCCATCAGTAGCATCCGACGATCAATATTGTCAATTGGATCCTTGCAGCCTTAACTGAAGTATTCGACGCACCCACACACGTTCTACAGCGGACAACTCCCCGCCCACTTCGCATCCCTCATCCCTTAGTGCACAACTGCACACTGCGCAAACCACTTCCGTCGTCGCCTTCCAATAGCTGGTGCCGCCTCCCATCCCCTGGAAGAAAATTCCGTGCGACAGTGATGCAAACAGAGCAGCTGTGCGTCACCTCCTAGATGATGTCCACGTGTCCCTGTACGCACCGATCTCAAAGCAAGGGAATATCACCTCATCCCCTATCCCAGCCCCTGCCTCATCACCTCATCCCCTTTCCCAGCTTTGCTCCTCTCTCGATGCCCTTGACCGGCGATTCCCCAGCGCCGCCGTCGGGCTTCCCCCGCCGCCCGCGCCCGCGTCGCCGTCGTCTTCCCTGCGCGCCCCCATTCTTCTCCGACGCCGGCGGCAGCGGCGCATCCTCCTCTCCGCTCGGCGCGGCAGCACCTGCGCCTGCGCCTCTTCCCCGTGCCGGCGTGCCCTTCTCCCCAAGCGGCCCAGCGGTAGCGCCGAAACAATGGTTGTTGTTGTAACTGCTAGAATTTGTGTGTGTCTAATTGTAACTGTAATTGTTGTTGTAAGGAGGATGACAATGTAAAGCTGGATTGTGCTAACTGCTAGAATTTGTGTGTGTCTAATTGGGATGAACGGTTTTTGTGTATGTGTAATTGTGCTAACTGCTAGAATTTGTGTGTGTCTAATTGGGATGAATGGTTTCATTCAGTTTCCTACTTGCGCATAAATGATTTCGAGCTGGAACCAATCAGGGATGTTGTGTAAATTTAATTCATAGAGATGTTGTGTAATTGTTTTTCATGTTGTAAATAGAAGTCACTGAAACAAATCAGGAGCAATGTTGTGTTATTTAAATTTAACACACTGTGGTGACTTGAAAATATAATGTGTAAATATAAAAACTGGAAGGGAGCAAGGTACATGAAGCTGCTGATTTTTGCTAGTATATGAACCTACGGGAAGCCAAATTGAAGTGATACTATGCATTGCAAGCAAGTTCATGCTTCAATTAGCAGATAGAAGATGAATTTGGCCAACAAACCACAGACCGAGGATCAATGGGATCAAGTGGAGAATTCTATTGGTCGTACACTAGGAAAAAGTGCTGGTGTTGATAGCATGATACAAATCATTTCTCTTAGTTACTTTGATCTGCCTTATTATCTAAGAGCATGTCTGTTGTATCTTGCTATATTTCCAGAAGATCATATTATTGAGAAGAAGTCTTTGGTAAGAAGATGGGTTGCAGAGGGGTTCATTCATGAAGAACTCGGGCATACTCCATATGGTTTAGGAGAAAGGTACTTTAATGAGCTAATTAACAGAAGCTTGATTCAACCATGCTATATAAATCTGCATGGCGAGGCAAAGGCCTGTCGAGTCCACGACGCAATACTTGATTTCATTATATCCAAATCAGAGGAAGATAACTTTGTTACTATATTCAGTGATTGTCGCATACATATTCCACATGAAAAAGTTCGTCGCCTATCCCTCAACCATAAAGAAATCGTCCCGTCAATGGTGAAGCTGAATTTGTCTCACACTCGATCATTTCATGTGTTTACAGAATCTTATGAACTACCTTCATTGTCAGGCATGAGATTTCTGCGCATCATGCACTTACAAGACAGCATTGATTTTGGAAGCCAAGGTCTCGCAAATATAGAGAACTTATTTCAATTGAGATATTTGAATCTTAGAGAAACAGAAGTAAGGGAGCTGCCAGCACAGATCGGAATGCTACAGTATCTTGAGACGCTGGACTTAAGAGGGACGAATGTAAATGAATTACCACTTACTATCACTCGACTCCAAAGATTGAGCTGTTTGTTTATTGACGACAAAGTTAAGCTACCAGATGGGATTGGAAGCATGATTTCACTAGAGCAGTTAAAATCGGTGAATGTCTTCAAGCAGTCAATGAAATGCTTGCAAGAAATTGGCAAGCTGAAGCATTTGAGGAGCCTGCACTTAGGATTGTTCAACTATTACTTACAATCAGACTATGCAACAGAAAGTATCCATAAGGAATACATCGATAATACAATCTCTTCTATCTGGAAATTAAGTACATATCACCTTCACTCCGTGTCCATCAATTGTCAAAGCAGGTGTGCCTATGACTTATCACTTGATTTATGGGACATTCCATCTGGGCTCCGAAAGATTTTGATCAAAGGTTTTATCTCTAAGGTTCCAAATTGGATAGAGTCTCTCGTCAGCCTCCAGCGGTTAACCCTTCTTGTTAAGGAATTTGAGGTGGAAGATGTAATGGCACTTGGACACCTGTCGGCTCTGGAGTATCTCCATATTCTTGCAGACGAATCCTTCAAGGGAACAAACATCATCTTCAGTGGCAAAGATGGTTTCCGAAACCTAAGGTATTTTGTGTTCGGATGCGCCATACCGGCGACATTTGCATCTGGAGCCATGCCAAAACTAGAAACACTTGAGCTTTTGTTCAGCTTAGAAAAAACCCAGCCGTTTGTGCGCAACCAGGATTTCTCTTTTGGTTTC
Organism: Raddia distichophylla; assembly: GCA_005191435.1. Lineage (NCBI taxonomy): Eukaryota > Viridiplantae > Streptophyta > Magnoliopsida > Poales > Poaceae > Raddia > Raddia distichophylla. The sequence continues at coordinate 11,544 of SPJY01020557.1, forward strand.
CAACACCTCTCTAGCCTCCACACTGTCTATTGCTCAGCCCATGGGGATCTCGGCGACACATTTTTAGCTGTAAAGGGTGCCATCACGAGAGCAGTTTCCTCGCATCCCAAAATGTTCCCCAAACTAGAGATCGGTAGAACACACAGGTGGAGGACGCGATGGATGAGTATGAAGGATAATCGCGAGAAGCTACGAGTAGCTAAAATGGTAAGTAAAGCAGCACACAGTTTTATAAACGCATTGACTCCGAGAAGTCCAGTCCGTGGTTGACTATGTGACTGATGTATGGACGCATGGTTGTTGCAACGTATCGGCCATTTTTCTCTGTTCTTCTGGATCCAGTATCCAATGACGTGAACATACATTAAATCCAATATTGGATAGATTGTTTACAAATTCTTTTATACTAAACCCGACTAGTGTCCGTAGCCCTATCGATGGAGCGCAGTATCCTAGTGTAACTAACTGGAACATAGAAAGATCTACTTTATTTGAACCATGCACAACTAACTCATGTCTAGAGATGCTCTTGTTAGGAGTTGTTAACGCAAACGAGCATGCCAAAGCCGCACACTAGCGTAAGGTCAAGGCTCTTGTTTGGTTTTCTCATTTCCAATATTTTGGTTTTATAAATTGATAACCTTATTTATTCCTCTAATTTTTAAAAATAAAAACAAATTAACTAATTCACTCGGTTAATTTGGTTTAAAACTAAATTTTGGTGTTTTGACGGAAGGTAGGGAACTAGTGACATATAGTGGCCGCTCATCTGGTTGTGGCGTTGGCAGGTATCTTTGGTCCCTTGGAGGTCTAGGTTTGCAACTATGGTCTATGTGTGGGGGGAAAAAACTGGAATTTGTCAGGAGGCTTTTAAGTTTTTGGTTTACTTTATTTTTTGAGCAACAGGACAAGATAGGAATTCTCCTTTCCATTAAAAGGAAGTAAATACAAAAGGAGAGAAAAAAGGGTGCAAAGCGAACCAAACACACTGATGCTATGCCCCCAATTCGGTCTCGAGCCAAGCATTGCCACCAGCCCACTGTAAATGCTTGCTATTACACCTGTTGCCATTGTTCCATCCGACCATCCTGCACTACCCGGCCACTGCACCCAATCCTCTCAGGTAGCATCGTCCAACCTTAACACCACTTCCGTTGTTGGATCAACATCTAATTAGGTATACTTGCCTCTACCGTTACAGAACCAGTCACCACCAATCTTCTCTGCGATGAACCAGCCAACCTTAATTTACTATGGTCAAGACCTTTTTGAGGTGCACATCCAAATGCCTCAAGCGCTTGGTTAGATCTGGCCTTGCTTCTGCCTTGTCCTTCCACTGATCATCTCCTACACCACCCTGCCTTTGGCTATTCTTCTGTTTGCTGCTCTAGCACCATAACACTTTCATCGGCCCTCCTTAGTTGGCACCACATCCTTCGGTCGTCTTCGCTGGCTTGTGTTAGTCTTCTATGCATCACAGGCACCCCACATGGTTCCGGGCAACTTCAACGTTGTTCTCATTTCCTCATGAATCCGCATCAGTTGTAGTGCACCAGCAACATCAACACTATTATCCTCGTTGTCTCTAAGACAGATCCATGAACCGCTACTAGCCAGATCCTTTGTCGTTTGGGCCAAACTTGTCATGCATGACCTTTAAATGTGGGGACACTTTTACGGTTGTGGACATGCCTTACGCTTTACGTTCATTCAATTATGCCGGCCTTCCACAAGCTTGCCCCCCCTCCACGGCGATAACACCTTCGAGGGCTAGCATCTTCATAATAGTAGCATAGGCAAGAGGAGGCCAGCGGCAGGCGTGTGGTCGTGATCTGGTCAGCCGGTGTACTGCGGTATTATGGATTGAGGAGGAGCGCCCATAATTAGAGCCCCACAGACGTAGGCGAAAGCTGAACTGCGTTATCAAACATCGTGTCTCCTGGTGTCGTTCGTGATCTTACATCGGCGCATATCCTAACAGAAAGTGTACACCCCAGGTGTGCGTCTTCCTGGGTAAATGTTATGGCAAACAGGGGGGCGGCTTCCCAGGTGTCTACCGGCGAGGGACCGATGGCTGCTGTTGGGCCCCGCGTCGGCGCTGGTGGCGAACGCCAACATGGTGGTGGCGCAGGACGGCACGGGGATGCACGCCACCATCTCGGACTCGGTGAACGAGGCACCGGAGTGCAGCGAGCGGCGAACGGTGATACACGTGAAGGCGGGGCACTGCGAGGAGAACGTGAAGGTGGGAAGGAGGAAGACAAACTTGGTGTTCGTCGACGAAGGCAAGGGAGGCACCGTGGTGGCCGAAGGCCGCATCGCCGGCGGCAGCTACACTATTTTTCTAGCTGGCACCGTGTTTTTTGAGTTTTGAGCTAAGAGCTATTTTGTCCGTTATTCTACGTTGTTTTAATTTTGATGGATTTTTTCCACAAATTTTTTCGCTTAGTTTCATAGTGAAAATTTAGTTATTTTGTATTAAAAAACTAATATACATATACATATATTAATTTCTGAAAAAATTTAGTTTATTAATTTATGTTTTGAGATAGAAATATGATTCGTGGATTTTTTCTAGGTTAGCTTTGTTTGGATATTCTTTTTAACTCGTAAAGTTTTTTGGTATATGTTTTTATTTGCTTCCTATAATCTTTAGTTGAGCATGTAGTGCCATAAATCTAAAAAGCAATCACCTGCTGTTAAGTCGGTCCCTAATACATTTAAACATCCAACACATTTGCCTGGTACGGCATGCTAATTAATATGCTTATTTGAAAATGTTAGTTTTCATATATTTTTATGCACACTATTGTCTTGTGCAGCTTTAGTTATGTACTACTTTCATGTAGGTAAGTTTAATGCTATTCTCTTTATAGTATTTCCGAAGGTATTATTATTTAAAATCTAAAAATTTGTCTCAAATATTACTCTTCATTTTGCAAATACGGCAAGGGATTGACTTAGTGCCGGATGATTGCTTCTGAGATTTATGGCACCCACATGCTCAACCGGCAATAATAGAAAACAAAAAAACAAAATAATTTCAGCAGTTAAACATGACAGTAGTTAACCTAAAAAACATGAAAATAATTTTCTATAAACAATAATCAATCACCAAAAAAATTTGGAAAATCAATGAAAGCATACGTACATACCTGATAAGTTAATAACTAAATTTTCATTATAAAACTAAGCGAAGGAAATAGTGTGGGTAAACTAAAAAAACATCATCAAAGTGAAAAATAATATAGACTAGTACAATGCCCGTGCTTTGCCACGGAACTACAAAAGAGAAAGAAAAACACAATTCGGAGCGGTTTCACATATTAGAGTAGTAGACACATCCATTCCTTACAAAAATTGAGAGCCACAATACAACATTTCAAGAATCATGTCTCCACAAATATAGAAATCTATTTGAGCATGTTAGATTTGTAAGTGAGAAAAATATTAAATAATTTGAAGGGTAAGTACATATGGCAAAGATTACTAAACATTTTAACTAAGCGAGTACCCCGCCGTTTGTGACAGCTCGCAAAAGTAAGAACAATCGATTGATTCATATTTGTAGGTTAAATCAATCAATATATGAGTAGTTCAATATGTTGCCATCTTTCTTATCCACATGGCATGCTCATGGCTAAAGAAAAAATTGGGAGTGGCTGGCTGCCTGACATGATGCCTGCAATTGAAAAGGGTAGACTAAAGTTATAATTTAATACTATTAGATGATATTAACACAAAAAATCTGATGGTTTTGCTATGATTGGAACTTTCATATTTAATTTTAAACAAAGCTCAACTGTGTAATTTGTTCTTAACAAAAGTTTAATAAATGATGATTTTTTTCCAACGGAATACTAACCCAAGGGTATGACCATTGGCTTTGCCTTGAAGTCACTAATGTCTAAAAATCAAACGTAGGATCAGTTCAATACCATGCAAGTAAATTATCAACATCAAAGAACTCCAAAGTTGTGCAGCAATCTACTCAGATAATCAGATATTAATGGAACTGGAGCACAGAGGGTACAAATGACGCGGCGGTGGAGGGAGAGACGAGCCTTCTTCTTCCTGTTGCGCTGGTGGAGCCTTGACGGGGTTGAGCGCCTTGGCGGCGGAAATGGTTTCGTTCTGGATCTGCCTCAGGGTCCCCATCTTCGACTTGCGATCCGCCGATGCAGCCGGTGGCCTCCCCAACGAGCCGCCACCCGAGGATGAAGCGGCGGCTCCGAAAGAGTTGAGCGGAGAGTGGGAGCCGCCGGTGACAAACCAGTTAAATTGGGCCTAAATCAGTTAAACTGAGCCTAAGCAGACACGACAAAACGTTAGCCTAACCAATTGGATCAATGAGCTTAGCCTGATGATCCCGTTGGTACAGCCCGCTCCATTTAACACTTTTTGTTCTAGTAGCACTGTTGCATATGCTTTCCAATAGAATACCTATACGAACTATAATTTGTAATATATACAGGTAGATGATTTCTTCTTAAAAAATTGTATATGCTAATGACTAATATATGGGCAGTAGAATGTTTTTCTGTCTGATGACCTTGCTTTATTCAGGGTCTGCTCAGTCAGTTTATCATGCAAAACACTTCAGCTCTTCCTACAAAGTCCATTTTTCTTTTGTTGCTTTCTCACTTCCTATTTAATGCTTCAGATTGGCAGTCTGATTGTGTCTATTTCTTCTGGTTGAAATTCAGCAATATTGTCTAACACAATTATGTGAAAGTAGAGTAGCCATTCTCATCTTCAACTTGTTCACAGAGCAAGCTTTATCATCTGCTCTAACAAGTATATTATGGATGCCCTGAAATGTACTGATTGGACTACAAGGAAAGCAGCCTCTCTAGCTCTATCTAGTATTGCTGTCAGTTCTGAATATCTGGTTGCCTCTTTTAGAACGTCCTGGCTTCGCTTCCTTGAACGTTGTAAATTTGTCAATTTCAGCACACTATGAAATTGACAAAGTAACATGTATTGCATATGCTACAATTAATTTTGTGTCTCCTATGATAGGTCAAACCAGTGCGTGATGCAATGCAACTAATATTTTATTTCCGGGAGCACGACTGTGTGTAGCTATTCTTCTTTTTTACACTTCATATTACTACTTTCATAGGATTAGTGTATTCATTTTCGGCGAGGAGATGGGCGGGGGACAGGCTTCACTGTCAGCTGTAGCTCCCAAGAAAATCTTTGGTCCGAGCTGCATCAGCCATAGCAAGAACGACGTGGCAACCATCTGCAGTGCAGCTAGCTCTATCAGCCATGCAGCTAGCTCTATCGCTTCTAAAGCCTCTAGACCAAAACTGCAACGCATGCAAGTAATGTACTTGCCGAACTCTGAGTTCTGAGATACACGGCTTGACATTACAAGGCTCTCGGGCTGTCAGGCAATTCACGCTAGCAGGTTACCACATTGCCTTCTGCCACTCAGGTGGGTAGAGCTTGGGGGCAGGGGGGTTAAATTGCATTCCAAGGCAAAATCTCAGGAAAAGACGTGCTGGGGCATGTCGGGAAGAAAGATTTGGATTGTAATTGCTCACCACAAAGAAGAACACACTCCTAGAACAATCCACGCAAGCCCCGTTAGGGCTTCCGTCGCAGCAGAAGGAATCAGGCTGGATGGATCTCCTGCCCGGTCCATTCAAATCCAGCATACCCTCCTCCAGCGGCGGCAGGGCTGAGCATATCTGCAGATATGTTCTCCTGGATCACGAGAACACCAAAAATTAGTACCAAAAGGATTGATGATCCAAGCAAGTATTTCTATTCCTTGGTTTATATCGAAGGAAATAGTATATATCACATTAATCCATGGCTATCTTAGGATTAACAACTTAAAACAGAAGGCACAAAGTATGGAAAACAATCAGATCATAGCTGCAGTGTTGCATTGTTCAGCGCATTATGTACAATAAGGAAAAAATAGGTAATAGCATGCGGCATCTTATCAGAACTATTAGTCTAGTTAAAATCATCAAATACTTGGGCACTTGTGTCAATTGTAATACAAATACTAATATATATACACCAAATCAAAAGCAACAACTAATGTGCTGTGAGTTATGCTTTAAAACGAAAGAAGTGCAGTGATATTTTTTTTTTATCAAGGAACCTACTCCGTTCAAACAATTAGGATAAGCATTTTTGGGTGTTTTGAAAAAATCAGCATCAGCTCTCATAGGCCATCCTAGCCGGAAGCAATCAGATGACTTGAAAAGCAATACAGGGATACATCCATGACTTTCTTGAAATTTTGGAGCACAGCATTTGAAATAAGTATATAATTACTATACCTTCTCAGTAACTTTATATATTGGAGTCACAACTTTCGTCAAGAAGGCCTCTTCATCACCGCCACATGTCGGCTTAATGTTTTCACCCATCATTGAGCTAACCCATCATTGAGCTAACGTTTCCAGCCAACATACCATAGAGTTCAAAAGCCATCTATTAAGAAAGAAATGACAGAGAATTAAAAAAATGAAATCAACGCTATCGACAGACGGAAGAACCGCAAATTCTAGGGCGGAGAAAGATTTGAAAAGACAGGGGGTCCCAACTCTCAAGAACTAACGGATTCGTCCGCCTCCATGCTCGCCGCCGGGGACGAATCATCAAAACCAGGAGGCCTTCCTTCGCAGGTACATGTGGGTATGTTCAAAGCATTTAGGTCCTGTCCCTGTGTGATGCATATGGGTAGTAGATGAAGACAAGCTTCTGAAAATACCTGGTGTTGGACAGCATTTGCGAGTTCTTGGGTCCGACCTCCTGCACGGCCGCGACGGCGGAGGAGTCGCCGGCTTTACGGGCGGAGCCAAGGCGTGTCGCTGGCTTCAGGGGCGGCGCGGGGCGGCGGAGGTGACGCCGTGGCAACGCTGGGCGCCCGGAGGGCCATGGGCGACGGGGGCGGCGCCAAGGCCTCTGCACGGCGGGCCAAGGGCGACGAGGACGGTGCATAGGGCTCTGTGGGGCGGGCCGATGGCGATAGGGGTTGATTTGCTCGGAAGCCCTTGATTTGAGAGGATCTGGGCACCGGAGCTCGAATCTGGGGACGATCCACGTGAGGAAGCTCTGGATTTTGGGGGTGTTCAGTGCGGAAGTTGGTGGCCAGTGTGGGGACTTAAAACAATTGCGTTTTCGTTGTCACTCTGCTCACGAGCCGGCATGCATGCCTGGCCTGGCATGTCCATGGCATGGCCGGGTACAGAGCCAAAACAAACTGTGTCCATGAATCATGCATGCATGCATGTCGATGAGTTGGTTTTGATTTTGGCGCGCGCGCGCGGGGGGTGGCGTTTGGGGAATTGGCAGGGGCGTCGGGGGCGGGGCTGGTGATGCGGGACATGGCGGTGGAGAACTGGGCGGGCGCGGCGAGGCACCAGGCGGTGGCGCTGCGGGTGAGCGCCGACCGCGCCGTCGTCTACCGCTGCAACGTCATCGGCTACCAGGACACCCTCTACGCCCACTCCCACCGCCACTTCTACCGCGACTGCGACGTCTACGGCACCGTCGACGCCGTCCTCGGCAACGCCGCCGCCGTGCTCCAGCGCTGTAACCTCTGGGCGCGCGCGCCGCTCCCGGGCCAGAAGAACACCGTCACCGCCCAGAACCGCCGCCACCCCGCCCAGAACACCGGTCTCGTCATCCACGCCTGCCGCGTCGTGCCCTCGCCGGCGGCCGCTCCAGCGCCGGCGCCGGCGGCGACGTACCTGGGCCGGCCGTGGCGGCGCTACTCCCGGGTGGTGGTCATGATGTCCTACATCGGCGAGCACGTCAGGCCTGAGGGGTGGCTGGAGTGGGGCGCGAACGGCAGCACGTCCGCGCTGGACACGCTCTACTACGGCGAGTACATGAACTACGGGCCCGGCGCGGCGGTCGCCGGCCGCGTGCCGTGGCGCGGCCACCGCGTCATCAACGACACCGCCGAGGCAGAGAGGTTCACGGTGGCGCGGTTCATCTCCGGCACCGCCTGGCTGCCGGCCACCGGCGTCTCCTTCCTTGCGGGGCTCTCGCTGTAGCAACGCTTGCAGCTGCAGCTCAACGCTTGCTTGCTACTAATGTAGTACTACCTAGTATTTAGTACTTGCAGCTGTAGCAGACCGGTGGTAGAAGTAACTCGTTTTGCATCGCAACTCAACAATGCTGCAGTGGACTGGCATGTTGCCATGCATTCGTGGCAGCTGCCTCTCTGTTGCGGGTCTCGTGTCGTGTGGTGTCGGCACCGACCGAATTGAATGAAGTGTGATGACGATTCAGGTAGGTCGACTATACTCGAAGGCCGACTCCAAGGCGTGACTCTCGGTTCAGGTCGATCTCCACTCGGGATAGACTGAACTTTAGACCATTTTAATACTATAGGAAATAAAATAGAAAGAGTAAAATGCACCGGCAGCCCTCGAACTTGGCAGGGGGTGTCATTCCGGTCTCCGAACTCAGAAAACCAGCCATTCAGGTCCCTGAACTTGGCACGAGGTGTCTTCCAGGTCCCTAAACTTGGCAGGGGGTGTCATCCAGATCCCCAAACTCAAAAAATTGAAAAAATCATTAAAAATCTAGAAAAAAATAAGAAAAAACATATAAATTTTAGAACGTCATTAAAACATTCAAAAACAAGTATACAATATTTAGAAATATCATAAAAATAGAAAAAAAATCTTATAAAACTATGGGAAGATCATACAAACATAAAATCATAAAAAATTTGAATGAAAAATCTTTTATGATCTTTCAAGATTTTTCATTCAAATTCATAAAACCCTGCTACGATTTTCATAAAAATGTTATTAGTTCAAAAGATCATTTTCTTTAAAATGATCTTTTATGATTTTGAAAATCGTGGCGGGGTTTTCTGATTTTCAAAATCATAAGCGTCTTTTACGATTTTGAAAATCATTTTCTTTAAAACAATTTTCATAAAAATATTATTCGTTCAAAAGATCATTTTTCTTTAAAATTTTTATGATTATATGTCTTTATGATTTTCTCATAGTTTTATAAGATTTATCCTAATTTTTGCATAGTAAAATTTTGCATTTTACTCTTAAAACATTAAAAAAATATTTTCACCGCGCTCCCGTCACGTCCAAGCCCAATTCCCAGCGCCCTGTATGCCGCCGTTTCGAGCCCTGGCTGGTGGACGTCGGTGTGGCCGCCGCGTGCCTCGTCGGCGACCGGTCCGCCGCCTCAGACCACCGGATCTTCACCAAGGACCGTTGGGCAGAGACCACCGAATCTCGCACACGATCTGCAACTGCTCCTCGCCATCATCACTGGCAACACAAGTCAAAAAGCCTATGCTCTAGCTGACCGTCGTGCACTGCTCCCCGTCGCGCTATGCCGCTCGCTGTGCATGTCCGTAACCCCACCCCTCTCCCTCCGCACGCCTTAAACCGATCCCAAGCCCCTCTGGCTCCAATTTCTCCATTTTTCCCCAAAAATCCCCCAAAATGTCGCCGGGTGCGAATCCGCCGTCTGGGTGAGCTTCTGGGACAATTCACCTCACCCGAAGCCTTCCTCCCTCATCCCTAATCTTTCCCCTCCATCAATTTCAGTGGAGGCGCCCGGAAAAGACGAATCTGCGCCACCACGCGCACCGTCGCCAACCTTCCTCGTGCATCATCTCCCTCCGCTAAGTGCTCGGTGAGCATTCCCGTAGTCCCCTCTCCTCCTCGCTCATTTTCTTAGCCTAAGGATGCCGTAGATAGAAGAATCACCCCGACGAGCCTATGGTATCGCCGCCGCGTCCGGCCATCTCCGGCCCTGACGCAGGAACCACGTAGCGTCCTATTGACTTGTAGATGATAGGACGCACATGTACTTGGCCGAAAATGGGCTGTAGTGCTGCCACGCCGCGGGCAGTCGCCGCCAGACACGTCGCCTCTACCAGAGGAAGACGATGACCACAGTCCGTTATATGTGCGTCAAGATTCATGCATACTTGGGAACGCTGAGTCGCTGCCATGTGGGCCCCACCTTGTAGGATACTGCTTCGTACGTGAGCTCCAGCCAACGACACACACGTCGCCGCCAGTGGGTCCGTGGCCCACCGAGCAGGTTTAGTGGAGGCACCCTTGGCGCATTGCCATGTTCGCGCGAAAGTGCCCCCACAAAATACACTTTCGACGTATGCCGTGCGGGCGTGAGGCGCGTGAGCGCCATGGGCCGGATCGGCTTTGGGCCGAACTCATTCACTGGCTAGGCCCAGTATTCGCTGTAGCTAGTAGTCCTACTCAACACTGCAGCTCAACGCTTGCTTGCTACTAATGTAGTACTACCTATTTAGACTTGCAGCTGTAGCAGACTGGTAGTAGAAGTAACTCGTTTTGCATCGCAACTCAACAATGGTGCAGTGGATTGGCATGTTTCCATGCATTCGTGCTAGCTGCCCGTGTGTTGCGGGTCTCGTGTCGTGTGGTGTCGGCACCGACCGAATTGAATGAAGTGTGATGACGATTTCAGGTTGGTCGACTATACTCGAAAGGCCGACTCGAAAGCGTGACTCTCGGCTCAGGTCGATCTCCACTCGGGATAGACTGAACTTTAGACCATTTTAATACTATAGGAAATAAAATAAAAAAATAAAAAATGGAGGAATAATGTTTACATAATGTTTGACTTAATAGCCCCGCGGCGCTCCTGCGCTGCGTCTGCGGTGATGTCGGAGGCGTCTGAGAGTCGCCTTGTAGGAGAGGGAGAGAGAGGGGGGCGGAGGAGGAGGAAGATGTATGAGCTAGGGACTGACACGTGGGGCCCTTGATGTAATTCATTTTTTAGAGAGAGAAAAATTGCAACCCCTTTAGGCGCGCAGCGAGCCAACTGGTTTGCTCACGTTGCTGCCCGCGTGGCAAAACCGCCCAGAAAACTGCCTACGGCAGGTATTTGCGCCACTAATGTACTACAAGTCGCCTTGTAGGAGAGGGAGAGAGAGGGGGGAGGAGGAGGAAGATGTACGAGCTAGGGACTAACACGTGGGAGCCTTGATGTAATTCATTTTTTAGAGAGAGAAAAATTGCAACCCCTTTAGGCAGCGAGCCAACTGGTTTGCTCACGTGGCTGCCCGCGTTGCAAAACCGCCCAGAAAACTGCTTGCGGCAGGTATTTGCGCCACTAAATGTACTACAAGGGTGCACCTAGACGGTTTTGCACGTGGAGGCTAAAGTCTTTGCAACACTATATTTCAGGGGGTCAAGTAAAAGCCTATATTACATCCTGAACTATCGCGATCCGTCTGCTTAACCCCCTGAACTACGAAATCAAGTGTTCTATACCCCACAAAACCATGAAAAGGAGCAGATGACCCCATGTTGGTTTTTGGGGAGGTTTTGCCCACGTGGTGGTTGAGCTGGCCCGTAGCACATGAGGTGGAAGTAGTAGGACCCACATGTAAGTGTATGCATCCTTTTTTTCCCTCTCTTATCTCCTCCCTCTTCCCTCTTTACCCACTCCCGGCCACACTTTCCTCTCCCCGTCGCCCGCCTTCCCCCTAGCCGTCGCCACCGGCTCCATCCCCCTAGCCGTCATGGCCGCCTCCCACCTCCTGGCGGTGCGCGCCGCCTCTCCCTAGCCATTGCCACCGCTTCCCTAGCCATGGTCGTGCGCCGCATTCTCCTGGCAGTTACCGCCGCTTCCCTTCATGTGGCCGCGCGCCGCCTCCCCCTGGCGGTCATCACCTTCTCTCTCCTCTGGTCGTGCCGCGTGCGCCGCCTTCGCCTGGCAGTCACCGCCGCTTCCCTTCATGTGGCCGCGCGCCGCCTCCCCCTGGCGGTCATCGCCGCCTCTCTCCTTTGGTCATGCGCCGCCTTCGCCTGGCAGTCACTGCCGCTTCCCTTCATGTGGCCGCGCACCGCCTCCCCCTGGCGGTCGTCGCCGCCTCTCTCCTCTGGTCATGCGCCGCCTTCGCCTGGCAGTCACCGCTGCTTCCCTTCTTGTGGTCGCGCACCGCCGCCCCCCTGGCGGTCGTCGCTGCCTCCCTCCTCTAGCTATGCGCCACCTCCTCCCCTGGCGGTCGTCGCCTCCCATCCCCTTGCCACGTGCCGCCACTGCCTTCCTCATCCTGGATGCTGCCGCGTGTAGTCCACCGCTTCCTCCCTAGACCTTGGCCGCTCGCGCCGCCCCTGTCTCCGAATCCCCAGGCTCTAGCCACCCGCGGCGCCCCGCCGTCGTGGCCATCCTCTCCGCCCCGGCTGCCTAGGCTGTGGCCGCTCGTGTGCCACCTTGTCCTATGGCGCCTGGTTAGGGTGGATTACAAGTGGGCCTTGAAAACAAAATGGGACTCCATGGAGTCAGTGCCCCATTCCTTGTTGCTGTTAAATTTCATCAAGATTTGTACACACAAAGTAATTACATGCACGATAACACTATCATTTGCCATACAAAGATGTGAATGCAATAACTACGTGATTAATTATTTACAAAGAAGGTACAGAGCACAGGCTCCATGGAGTCCCAAGTGTGTGTGTGTATGTATATATATATATATAATATTTATGTGAATGGATTGCCACCTCACTAGACACGCGGCGAAAACCACCTCTAAAACCACTTCAGGCCGGGGATTATATGCTCCGGTTTTGTATAGTTATGGATTAGAATACCTGATTTTATAGTTTTGGGGCTAAGCAGACGGAGCGCAATAGTTCAGATGTAAAATAATTTATTATTATTATTATTGTCGTTCGACTTTTTATAGTAGTATGGTATGGATTGCATGCTTTGGCAGCTTGCCCCTTAAAGCCTTGTGGAGAAGACTCCAAGGGGCTTACTTATAAAGAACGCTGCATGCGTTTCAAAGGCAATCAATAAGGATCGACATAATTTATTTCCAGCGTGTACTGGTTTCTGCACAATTGATACTAGTATAATTTATCAGATCACACTGATAGCAACATGCTGGACATAGGAAGCTGGTAGCTCCATATGTCAATTCTGCATGCCATGTCTTAATTTCAAATTAATCTGTTCTCATTCGATTGTGCTGTTACCATGATTCCCTAGTCTGTTCTGGTGCTGCGTTCTTAACTGTGTTATCACCTTAATTGTTTGTAACGCCCCAAATTTGGGCCAAAATTTTAAATTGGGTTTGGATTAGAATTCGCGTGTTCTCTCTCTCCCTCGGATGCTTTGCTTCGCCCTGCTCGCTGCGGCACGCTCGCTGTCGTGCTGGATGGCACGTTGCCGCGCTCCCGTCGCGTCCAAGCCCGATTCCCAGCGCCCTGTATGCCGCCATGTCGAGCCCTGGCTGGTGGACGTCGGTGTGGTCACCGGCGAGGCACGCGGCGGCGACCGGTCCGTTGCCTCGGACCGCCGGATCTTCACCAAGGACCGTTGGGCAGAGACCACCGAATCCCGCACACGATCTGCAACTGCTCCTTGCCATCATCACCGACCGCGCAAGTCAAAAAGCCTATGCTCTAGCTGACCGTTGTGCACTACTCCCCGTCGTGCTGTGCCGCTCGCCGTGCTTCTCCGTAACCCCACCCTCTCCCTTTGCACGCCTTAAACCGATCCCAAGCCCCTCTGGCTCCACCTTCTCCATTTTTCCCAAAAAATCCCCCAAAACACCGCCTGGTGCTAATCCGCCGTCTGGGTGAGCTTCTGGGGCAATTCACCTCACCCGAAGCCTTCCTCCCTCATCCCTAATCTTTCCCCTCCATCAATTGCAGTGGAGGCGCCCGGAGAAGACGAATCTGCGCCGCCCCTGTTTCGGCCACCGCCAGGGCGCATCGTCGCCAACCTTCCTTGTGCATCATCTCCCTCCGCTAAGTGCTCGGTGAGCATTCCCGTAGTCCCCTCTCACTCCCCGCTCATTTTCTTAGCCTAAGGATGCCGTAGATAGAAGAATCACCCCGACGAGCCTACGGTATCGCCGCCGCGTCCGGCCATCTCCGGCCCCGACGCGGGAACCCCGTAGCGTCCTATTGACTTGTAGATGATAGCACGCACATGCACTTGGCCGAAAATGGGCTGCAGTGCTACTGCGTTGCGGGCAGTTGCCACCAGACACGTCGCCTCTGCCGGAGGAAGACGATGACCACGGGTCGTTATATGTGCGTCAAGATTCATGCAGACTTGGGAACGCTGAGTCACTGCCATGCGGGCCCCACCTTGCAGGATATTGCTTTGTGCGTGAGCTCCGGCCAGCGACACACGCGTCGCCGCCAGTGGGTCCGTGGCCCACCGAGCAGGTTTAGTGGAGGCGCCCTTGGCGCATCGCCCTCTTCGCGTGAAAGTGCCCCCGCAAAATACGCTTTCGACATATGACGTCCGGGCGGGAGGCGCGTGAGCGCCATGGGCCGAATCAGCTATGGGTCGAACTCGTTCACTGGCTAGGCCCAGTATTGTGCGTAGATTTTTCCAAGGATTTAGCAAATTAAATAAATCTAGAAACTGCTTTGGAATTATAAAATACCTAGAGACCTAAAAAATTCTAGAAATATTAGGATACATATTAGAGATTGTTCTGAACTTTATAAAAATATAAGGTCACATTTTCCAACTAATATAGCTGCTGTACTATTTCGGGAAGTACAAATCTTCCATTTAGAAAATGCCAAAAATAAGCTCAAGTGAACCTTTATTATTAAAAATAGGTGTTGACCCGGGAAAATGGAATAAAATGACACAAGATTATAAATACTCTAGTAATTAGGGAAAATTACGAAAATGTCACTTCTACACCAAATAAAATCATTAGGGGATAATTTAACAAATTGCTATTATCGTATGTCATTCTGTATAAACCTAAGAACATGATTAATAATTTAACGTCTATTAACGTATTTTGGGTTACTATCTAGATTCTTAAATAATGGTACTAAGATTAGATAATATACTATCGCATACATGTCTTACCAGATATAGGATAGTGTTGGTAAACTAGGCCTAAGATCACGTACATGCATCATTTTTTTCGATTGCACTGCTGATATTTATTTGGGTTTTATATGTAACTAGAAGTAGGCGATCCCGAGGGGATGTTCGGCGACGCCAAAGAGAATCTTCCATCGGAGCAAGGCGAGTAACACGATTGCACTGCTGGATATTTATTTGGGTTTTATATGTAACTAGACGTAGGCGATCCCGAGGTGATGTTCGGCGATGCCAAAGAGGATCTTCCATCGGAGCAAGGCGAGTTAATACTTACTCTTATAGATGTTTGCTTATATTAGGGAGAGACTGCGACTTTCCCTAGTGCGAGCTAACATACATATAATCATGTTCATACCTAGTTTTCCCAAACTATGTTGTTTATTACAAAAGTGCATGCTTATTAACCTGTCAACTTGTTAATCATGTTATATATATATATATATACATGCTTGTTCCTTGTAACATTTAGCCTTATATGATTGCTTTGATTGTCATTATCCTTGATTAGCCTAATAATAGTCTGGTAACAATTTTAACCCTACCTAATGGGTAAAAGCTGCTTAGACTTGCTTAGGTCCAAATAAATCTTCAAGCCATGGAACAGACCCCACTCTAGTAAGTCCTTCCACTTGAGTCTCGGGGGCTAGCTGTCGGGGATAAAATCACGGCCCATTGCCATGGCCCACTCCCTGACGGCCCAATCAAACAGCTTCCTAGGGCCCAGCTCCCTGGAAGGTTCCATCAGGCCCATATGCACCCTGCCGAACAGCTTCTTAGCTGGCGCGGTGCGTAACGGCCTAGGATTCGTGTTTGAGTCCGACTCGAACAGAGTTCTGCACGGCTACGTGAAGACCCGGACGTGGTTTCCCGGATTGGAGCAGACGTCGTGATCCCCAAGAATCGGAGTATACCTTATCTACCTAGGGACGTATTTGGCATGTATATGAGTTCGTTACGGTCTCGTTGTTAGCCCGGCCCGATATTCCCTCGGTAGGTCGGTTTGCTCCGCACTATATAAACAGGGCCCCTACGGCGTTTAGAGGGACCTGAGGCTTAGAGCTTTCGTATTATTGCGTACAACTCGCCGAGATCTGTTCAACTCGTCGAGTTCCACCTTGTAATCCTCTTTGATATAAAGAAAGGCTGGACGTAGGGCTATTATCTCTCCCGAGAGGCCTGAACCAGGATAAAAACCCTTGTCTCCCTGTGCGCTGGTGTTTGTCTTGTTCGGCGTGTCTCCTATCTCACTCCTGAAGAACCTTGGTTGACTTGGGTCGATATCCCAACCGTCGACAATATCACTAAATGCATTAGGAGGAGTGTTAACTAGCCAACGTTTGGATGACGCTGACCTCGCATACCTATATTCTTTTATACGATAGTATCGATGTGGGCACCTACGAGTGCCATGAAGATGGAGATCCGGAGTACAATGGCCACGATGAGGCTTAGGGTCACTCCAGCTGCTTGCAGAGTGACATAGTCGGGGAGATACACTTTTGGTTTATATTTTGGATTTGATGCATCACTCTAATTCTATTTTGTATTAAGGCTAATGTTATCAGCCATACTTGTAGCCGCCAAGGGTCACAACACGTTTATTTAATATTCAATGATTTATGATTTAAACTACGAACGCATAATTACCGGCTATGTAATCTTCCGCACTAGTGTACTGATCCAGGGGATAGTGCAAGTGGATTCGGCTCTCAAGGTAAGTATAAATTGAGGGTTGACAAAGCTAGTATCAGAGAATGCGACTGTAGGAACACATAAGGCTTAGTGGTCGAACCTAGGGAAAGACGTATTTTTTTATCCTTATGATTATATTTCTCATAAAATGTTGCTTATTACCTTGCCTACCAATTCTAATGAACGGTTTCTAAAATTTGTGTAGATGGAACCATGCTGCGAGCATTCCTTCATGGAGACGAGATCGACCCTTGGCTACGAGGACTCCCGCTACTGGAGCCAGTGGGTTCATGGGTTCCAACAGCTTTGTCGCTACCTTTCCTTCAGCGACAGGCCGAGGTTCTACTGGATGACCGCTCGGACTCTCCCTCGTCCCGCGTACCTCGTGCGGGTACGCATCTTCTACTAGCACGAGGATGTGGAGGCACACAGCTGTGACACTGAGACACCTAGGGATCACTTACAGGTGGCTACCAACGATGCCGCTCAGGAGTCGACTTCAGTAGGAGTACCATATTTATCTCAGGGGGGAGCCTTCGCTCGCCCAACGGCTCGACACATGAGAGAGCTACCAGGTTTTAGTGCTGCCTCCCAGCTGATCCAGGAGCCACTGTTACGCCTAGCTCATCTGATGATGGGACCGCACTAATCATGGATTGTTCTTTGGAGGAGATCAGCCTGCTTCGTTCGTCGCTTTGTGCGACGAACAATGAGCTAAGTGTGGTAGGGAGGCACCTTCAACACTATAATATAAGCCTTACCATGTTGCAGCGCCATCGTGACGAGGCTTTGCAGTGGAAAAATTCATGAAAAAATAGAAAAAACATGAAATATCAAAAAACATTAAAAACGAAAAATAGGAAATCATTAAAAAAAATAAAAGGGGAAATATTAAAAAACGAAAAAAGAAAAAATATTTTTAAAAATAAAAAATCAGAATAAATCCAAATTTTTTTTTATGATTTTGTCATTTTTTATAGGTTTTTATTTTTTCAGTTTTTATATGATTTTTTTGAACTTTTTTTTTACTTTTTTATGGTTTTTCTTATTTACTTGGTTTTTTACGATTTTTTTGAATTTTTTATGAACGGCTATGTAAACGTCAAGTCAACACTTAACGGTTGTCCTACGATTTTAAGGCACCCGTACAAACAGAGACAAGTTCAGGGGGACGAGAAAGTAAACTCAAGTTCAGCGGCCCGGCTACGTGAGAGTCGCTGTAAGTTCAAGGGGTAACAGTGCAATTTTCTCTTTTTTGGCTATGCTCTTCAACTCACAGTACTGAATTAATTTTGGCAATCAAGTAGAGATTACGATGCTGTATCTTCCAGCTGATGACGCCCACCGTGAGTAGAAGCCAGGCTCCAATTGTTTCCCATTTTTTTCTTAATAGTTAATGAGCAATGACGCATGGCAAAATCTCCACGTCCCGAGCAGGCAAACAAATGCATAGGAAACACGAGCTGAGTAGATACCGAAGTTTTTTAATGAAGAACGGGTGTATAAGTAGAGTCCCCCTTCTCCCAAACGAGAACCTTAGCTGCAGGACGGGTGCAGCCAGCGAAGCAGAGCAGGAGATCATCTTATCAATGGCCGTCGGCGGCGTAGACCTCCCCGTGGTGGACCTGGCCTCCTCCGACCAGCGCGCCGGCGCCGCCACCCTCCGGCAGGTCTGGGTTTCCGGCGAGCCGTCTGCCATGTGCTCTTGTCGCTGACGGCCGTGCATGCACGCATGCCAATATGCCACTGTGCCATTAATTGCCATGCGCTTGATTTCAGACACGGACCTACCACGAGGGCGGGTAGCGTCCATTTTATATCTAAGTTAACGTGCAGAGTTGAATTTTTAGATATTTTTACCTATAAAAGATGCGGATGAAGCAAAATTTAATTGTAATTTGAATATCCAATAGATGTGATCATGAACTAGTGTTTTTATTATAGTGTATTTGATCAACGGTAGACAAAGAAGATTTTAGGTTTGTTCGACCTATATTATCATACTATGTCCATCACTGTTTGATTTGGCAGGCGCTTATGGAGTACGGCTTCAGCTACGTGGTGAACCACGGCATCGACGACACGCTGATGGAGAGGGTCTATGCAGAGAGCAAGAGGTTCTTCCACCTACCCATGGAGGAGAAGATGGCATTGTGGAAGAACAATAGCCATAGAGGCTATACCGATCCCTTCTCTGAGAGGGTCGACGTCAACTTTGGGTACTCAGGTGAGAAGACTCAGACCTAAGACCATCACATGAATAGTATTTTAGAGGGAGGCATAGAGAGGCTATTGGAGATGCTCTAAGAGCATCATCAACATGTTCCCTAAAATACTATTACGGACAGGCTTCAGTCTCTATGTATAACGATCGCAGTAGAGTTGTTTCCCAGTTTCTAAATATAGAGGCTCTGTTGGAGAGAATGAAAATATACAGAACAAATAGTGATTTAGAGAAAGGATATTGTCGACGGTTGAGATATCGATCTCAAGTTGGTGATGCTCTAACACCTTTCGATTTTTTAGTTGAAATCACTACCATTCTTTTTTTAACTTCATAGCAATCGTTATAGACAAATCAACGCGAGGACTCGACATATTTGGTAAATGTGATGACGCTAAAGCCATTGATTAAGGGTGTGTTTTGGTTGTTCGTACAAGTTTAATGGGATGTTTCTGTACGGTATGATTCAAACAAGATATTTGGTTGGTTGAACGGGATTATATAAGATTTTATTTGGTTCTCGTGTGGAATGGTGTAGGATGGTTCAAGTATTCAAGTATCATCAAATAACACTTCATGTCTTGAGAAAATTCATCTTTACTCATGATTTTATTTTGAATGATTCAAGCTAGATATAATTTTAAGTTCGAATTTTAAATTTAACATTCAAATTGGATTCAACATTCAAAATAGATTTTAAATTCAAACTACATTTAAAATTTGAATTTATAATTAAATTCAAATCAAAATAAAATTTTGAATTCAAAATTCAAACCAAATTTAAATTCAATTCAAAATTTACATTTAAAACTCAAGTCAGAATTTCAATTTAGAATTCAAGCAAGTTTGAAATAAAAATCGACCCAAATAAAAAAAAAAGTAATTGTGATTTTCATTTCAAAACTTAAATCGGATTTTAAATTCAAGATTCATGGTGTATTGAAAATTCAAATGAATTTTTAAAATTCAAACATAGTTTCAAATTCAAAATTTTAAAATTAATAATAGATTTCAAATCCAAACCGAATTCAAAATTCAAATCAATTTGAAATTTGGTATACTACCAAATAATAAATATGAAGTAGGAAGAAGAGCTTGTGGAGAGAAAGTTGTACGTTGTCGTTCAACTAAATCGAGCGAATGGAGCCGTACAACATAATAAGAAAATATTCTAATTTTTTGTATCGAACTGTTTAGAATGATTTGGTATGATCCACTCAACCAAACACGTAGATGGACATATATTCTGTACTATACTATATAGAAACCATCTCTTTTAGTAGCCAGACCCATCGTAAGAGGTATTTAATTTCTGTGGTAGTGTTACGTTGTGTTCTAAGTAACAATGGCTTGCACCAGTACTCCCTCCAGTTTCATAATACTCGACATTTTGGGTTTGTCCTAAGTCAAAGTTTTAAAAATTTAGCTATAAAAATCTTTTAAACCATTTGGATTGTGTACAACAAAACCGTACATATAAATTCGTCTTGAAAAATACTTTCACAATATCATAATTTCGTGAATTTTGCAGATATATTTTATTAGCAATTGATGGTCAAAGTTGCATTTAGAAAACTGTGTGAATATCCAAAACAACAATTATTATGAAACTGAAGAGAGTACTAGCTAGTTACTAGTAAGACGGTGTACATACGGTAGAATAGACTTGTTATTACGACAGTAATAGCTAACATGATTAGTTGATCTTTAGCTCGATTCCACAATTAACGAATGCTCGTCGTGCTAAATCTAGACGTAAAATTACAGTTAGTATGTCAAGAAATTTTCCAGGGTTTTGCTGCCAACAGACAACAATGCAGTGTTTAGTGAAGCTAAATACAGATCAAATCTGCGGTTATCCGTAGGTAGGGACCCAGCCCGGCCCATGTAGGTATGCAGTACATCTAATTAGTTGTGTATTCCCTGATCCCTATTTCCCTCGCAGCCGCCGCACGGGCACCGCAGCAGCCAGGCAGGCAGGCAGCCACAAGCCACGCAGTCAGCACAGCACTCTCCCCATCCATTCCCCAAATCCAATCTCCGTCTCCCACGACTCCTTCTTGCCTCCTCAGCTGTTGGCTCCTCGAGATGGACCTCGCCGCCGCCACCCCGCTTTGTGCGATGCTGGATTCGAGGTGGGTTTCCTAAGAGGAGAGGTTGGGGGTTTGATTCAGTCCCTAGTCACATGGTACGTTATCTCATGATGATTTGCGGATCTTCGTTGGGGATTTGGGGTGCTATTGTTAGGCGAATCGATTCGGTTTCTGGATGGTCGACAGCTTACTTCGACTACCCACTTCGCCATTCTCTTACAGTAGTAGATGCTTCCGGCGTGCGTGAATTGGAGTGGTGAGTTTTAGTTGATGAACTAGTGTCCAGATCCGTGGCTGGCAGCAATGTGCTCTGATCTGGACCGTTAATCCATGGGAAATGTGAGCTGTTTTGGATGCCGATGTTTCAAATGACTTTGCCTAATGAGCCTTTGTCTGCTATTGAAACGTTTAAGTTCGATACAGATATGGATTGTTATCCAAATGAGCTATTTGCTTATCGAATATTATTTACAATACCAGTTACCGTAGCATCGACTGAAAGAAGTTTTTCAAAATTGAAATTATTGAAAAATTATTTGAGATCAACGATGTCACACGAAAGGTTAAATGGTCCAGCCACTTTATGCATCGAGAAGGCTATGCCAGATCAGATTGAGAAGGCTATGTTAGATCAGATTAATATAGATACCATTATTGATGACTTTGCATCAAGAAATGTGAGAAGAAATTGTTTTTTATGACGGTTCTACTTGTTTTGCATTTGTAGGTGATGGTTGATATTATATGATGGGTTGATGGCTCTCGTTTATCGTGGATTGCCTTTTGGATATGGAACATGGGATCACTTGTAAGATTAATCTCTCTCTCATTGTATTGCCCTATTGGATATCAAGATATGTCATGTACTAGACATCTTTTTGTTGTAGTGACTAGTGGATCACATGTTTTGGTTATATCATGTATTGGTCATTTGCAATCGTACTAGATCACTTGTTTTGATTCTGTACCGAACATCTATACAATTGGTCACTGGTTTTTTATTATGAATGTCTTTGCAAATGATAAATAAAAATATTTTTATGTTATTGAAACAAAGGCCCCATTTCTAGACTTGCACTAGGGCCCTGAAGTATCAGGAATGGCTCTGCCTGGTGGGTATCAGTTACCCACACCCGCTACCCAAACCCAAGTGGGTAAGTAACCCGATGGGTTACCCCCCACCCAATAGCCTTCACATTTCACAATTCACAAACTGACAGTGGCAGATGATCTTCGATACTGTGAACATGTCAAAAATTAAGAGACAAGGACTTAGTCACTTAGACAACACCATAGCAAATTGCAATATAGCATGAGGAAATTTTCGAGGCTAAACTGCCACAGTGCAACACACATAAAGACATAATACAAACAAGACGGGTATACGGGAAAATGGATACGGGAGGCATTAGAACGTACTCGTACCCTCCATACCCAATGGGTGAAGCCTTTTGCCCATTAACGTACCCATGGGTATGATTATTATATCAAACCCGCACCCTAATAGAGTAAATACTCATCGGGCATTGGGTTTCGGGTACCCATTGTCATCCCTATCCGTAGGAAGCTTACCGACACATAAGCAACAAGAGGTACCTCCTCCTTCCTATCATTTCATTTTGTTTCTTGACAGGAAGCATAGGATGCTCTTCAAATTCTTTTTGCACTTAACTGACAGGGATAAGTATTCCCTAATCCCTGTTTCCCTCGCAGCCGCCGCACGGGCAGTCGGGCACCGCAGCAGCCAGGCAGCCACAAGCCAGACAGTCAGCACAGCACTTCCCCATCCATTCCCCAAATACAATCTCCGTCTCCCTCGACTCCTTCTTGCCTCCTCAGCTGTTGGCTCCTCGAGATGGACCTAGTCGCCGCCGCCCCGCTTTGTGCGATGCTGGATTCGAGGTGGGTTTCCTAAGAGGAAGGTTGGGGGTTTGATTCAGTCCCTAATCACATGGTACGTTATCCCATGCTGATTTGCGGATCTTCGTTAGGGATTTGGGGTGCTATTTTTAGGCGAATCGATTCGGTTTCTGGCTTCGCTGAGCCTGGATGGTCGACAGCTTACTTCGACTACCCACTTCGCCATTCTCTTAGGGGGTGTTTGGTTTGAGCAGCCACCTCTCATCCTATGTGGAATGGGATCATCCCATGAATTTGGTGGGATGACACCATTCCTTATTTTAAACTAATTGTTAGATGGGATGGTGATGGATGGAATCATTCCACTACTCAAACCAAACAAGTTGGGAGTCAATTCACCATCCTATTCCTCAAAGCAAACACCCCCTTACAGTAGTAGATGCTTCTAGCGAGCGTGAATTAAAGGAATTGTGAGTTTTAGTTGATGAACTAGTGTCCAGATCCGTGGCTCGCAGCAATGTGCTCTGATCTGGACTGTTAATCCGGTCTTTGTTGTGCATATCCATGGGAAATGTGTGTTGTTTTGGATGCCGATGTTGTTCGGATGCCGATGTCGCAGATGACTTTGCCTAATGAGCCTTTGTCTGCTATTGAAATATGGATTGTTATCCAAATCACCAAATGTCCTATTTGCTTATTGAATATTATTTACAATATCAGTTACGTAGCATCGGCTGAAAGAAGTTTTTTGAAATTGAAATTATTGAAAAATTATTTGACATCAACAATGTCACAAGAAAGTTAGAATGGTCTAGCCACTTTATGCATCGAGAAGGCAGATTAATTGATGACTTTGCATCAAGAAATGTGAGAAGAAATTGTTTTCTATGACGGTTCTGCTTGTTTTGCATTTGCAGGTGATGGTTGATGTTATATGATGTGTTGATGGCTCTCGTTTACCGTGGATTGCCTTTTAGATATGGAACATGGGATCACTTGTAAGATTAATCTCTCTCTCATTGTATTGCCCTATTGGATATCAACATATGTCATGTACTAGACATCTTTTCATTGCAGTGACCAGTGGATCACATGTTTTGGTTATATCATGTATTGGTCATTTGCAATCGTACTAGATCACTTGTTTTGATTTTGTACCGAACATCTTTACAATTGGTCACTGGTTTTTTTATTATGAATGTCTTTGCAAATGATATATAAAAATATTTCTATGCTATTGAAACAAAGGCCCCATTTCTAGACTTACACAAGGCCCTTAAGTATCAGGATCGGCTCTTACTGGTGGGCATCAGTTACCCATACCCGCTACCCAGACCCAAGTGGGTAAGTAACTTGATGAGTTACCCCCACCCAATAGCCTTCACATTTCACAATTCACAAACTGACAGTGTCAGATGATCTTTGATACTGTGAACATGTCAAAAAATAAGAGACAAGGACTTAGACAACACCATAGCAAATTGCAATATAGCATGAGGAAATTTTAGAGGCTAAACTGCCATAGTGCCACTCACATAAAGACATAATACAAACAAGACGGGTATACGAGTAAATGGATACGGGGGGCATTAGAACGTACTAGTACCCTCCAGACCCGATGGGTGAAGCTTTTTCCCCATTAACGTACCCATGGGTATGATTATTATATCAAACCCGCACCCTAATAAAGTAAATACCCATTGGGTATCGGGTTTCAGGTACCCATTGTCATCCCTATCCGTAGGAAGCTTACTGTCGCATAAGCAACAATAGGTACCTTCTCCTTCCTATCATTTCATTTTGTTTCTTGACAGGAAGCATAGGATGCTCTTCAAATTCTTTTTGCACTTAACTGACAGGGATAAGAGTGTGATAAATGGTGGTGACTCTTGTGAGCACGGCCAGCGGGGCCTTGAAGCCCGTCGTACAGAAACTGACTGCTCTGCTTGGCGACGAGTACAAACTTTTCAAGGGTGTACGCAAAGAGATCAAGTTCCTCAAGTATGAGCTGGAGGCAATGCATGCATTCCTTGAGAATATGTCGGAACTAGAGGTTTCTAATGTGCAAGACAGGACCTGGATGGCAGATGTTCGGGAGCTATCCTATGACATTGAGGACAACATCGATGAGTTCATGCTCCACGTTGATGATAAATCTGCCAAGCCAGATGGCTTCATTGAGAAGTGCAAGAACCTGTTGACGAAGACCAAGACTCGCCATCGGATTGCCAGGGCGATACAAGATTTGAAGATCGAAGTGAAGCAGGTGGGAGAGAGACATGCGAGATATAAGAATCATGGGAGTATCTCTAACACCAGCAATGCAACAATCGACCATAGAGCTCTTGCTGTTTTTGAGGATGCATCAAAGCTTGTTGGTATTGACGGGCCAAAGAACGAGCTAATCAAATTGTTGATGCATGGGGATGCATGCACATCATTGCATCAACCCAAGGTTATCTCCATAATTGGGTCCGCAGGATCGGGCAAGACAACTCTTGCCAATCAAGTCTATAAAAAGGTTGGGGAGATGTTTCAATGTAAATCCTTTGTTTCAGTTTCTCGAAATCCTGACGTGACGAAGGTTTTGAGAATTATTTTTGGTGAAGTGAGCAATGAACCTTATGCTAACACCGAAGAAGGTGGAGTGCAACAACTGATCAACAAAATTGCGAATTTCCTCAAGGATAAAAGGTTTGTGGCTGCATGTCAATTAACCTATAGTTCTTATGCTGGCAAACACACAATGTTATTTGTTATTAATTCGTTTTCATAGGTTTTGCTAAAATTATAGGAGCTCTAATACCCACTTAACAAGAATGGATCTTTGCTAGTAAGATTCCTCGTGTTCAATCTTATGCAACTTTGTTAAAGTCAAAGACCATCCAGGTCCTATTGATATCGACATTCATGCCAATATCTCCAAATAGCTATAATAGAGAAATATATGTGTTAGAGAAGCTATCGCTACCCAATATTCATGATACAGACCTAATGACACATGTCTTGATGGCATTAGTCATTATCGTAAGAAGTTTTCATTCACTTCATTTTTTTTCCCATTTATCCTTTTTAAATGCTTCTGCCAAATAAATCATTGCACTCTGCATTCACTATTTAGAAATTAGTATGTATCAAGATTCAAGATTGCTTTAGTTTGCACAAGTTTATATTGTAACAATTTTTTGTTACATCCCTATCAATACACTTTTTAAAAGGTATGTAAAATAAACTCACATATGAACTTCTTTAATGAACAATTATGCTGATCAATGGTCCTTCTCTTGTTTACTAAACCTTTTCAGTAACATTTTCACTCTTGCTTCATTATTTAATATCATACCGTAACCTTTACTATAATATTCACAAAATCATTTGGCAGGTACCTTATTGTCGTTGATGATGTATGGAAGACAGATGCATGGGATATTGTTAAGTATGCATTGTTCAAGAACAATAAAGATAGCAGAATAATCATGACAACACGTATACATGCTGTTGGCAAAGCGTGTTGCTCTTCGGACGATCATGTTTATAATATCAAGCCTCTTAGTTTTATGGACTCAAAAAAACTGTTCTGCAAAAGAATATTTGGCTCAGAAGATGGGTGCCCTTCGCACCTTACAGAAGTTTCAAATAAGATTTTGGAAAAATGTGGTGGTTTACCTTTGGCAATCATTTCCATATCTGGTTTACTTGCTAACAAACCAAGCGTTGAGAGTCAATGGGATCAAGTGCAAAAATCTATTGGTCGTACACTAGGAAAATATTTTGATGTTAATAGTATGATACAAATAATATCTCTCAGTTACTTTGACCTTCCTCGTCATCTAAGAGCTTGTCTGTTATATCTTGCTATATTTCCAGAAGATTCTATTATCAAGAAGAAGACTTTAGTAAGAAGATGGATCGCAGAGGGGTTTATTCACAGAGATCGTGGACATACCTTATATGATTTAGGAGAGAGGTGTTTTAATGAGCTTATAAATAGAAGTTTGATCCAAGCATGGAAGATAAATAGGTATGGCGAGGCAAAGGCATGTCGAATCCATGATACAATTCTTGATTTTATCATCTCCAAAGCCGCTGAAGATAATTTTGTTACTATTTCTGGTGATGGTTATGATATGCTCGGTTCACATGAAAAGGTCCGTCGCCTATCGCTTCATGATTTTTGTGATCATGAAGAAAATGCTTCATTACTTAAGAAACTGAATTTGTCTCATGCTCGCTCACTTTCTGTGTTTACGGATTCTAGAGAAGTGCCTTCATTGTCAGACATGAGATATTTACGTGTTGTTGACTTGGAAGGCTAGGATGAATTTGAAAGTCATCATCTTGCAGGTATAGGGAACTTATTTCAACGGAGGTATTTGAATCTTACAAACACAGGAGTCCATGAGCTGCCAACACAAATCAGAAAGCTACAATATCTAGAGACACTTGACATAGGACAGACGGTCTATAGATGAATTACCACCGACTATCATTCAACTCCAAAGATTGGCCCATTTAATCATTGACAGCGATGTTAAGCTACCAGATGGGATTGGAAGCATGACTTCACTAGAGCAGTTAAAATCAGTGAATGTTTTCAGGCAGTCAATTGAATGCTTGCAAGAACTTGGCCAGCTGAAGCATCTAAGGAGCTGGACCTGTTATTTATACTATGATTACACAAAATATGCAATGGAAAGTCTCTACAAGGAATACATGGATAATGCAGTCTCTTCTGTTTGGAAATTAAGCACATATCACCTTCACTCAGTGTCTATCAATAGTAGCGGCAGATGTGCAGATGACTTGTCACTTGATTTGTGGGGCACTCCGTCTGGCCTCCAAAATTTTTTGATCGATGGTTTTATCTGTAAGGTTCCAAATTGGATGGGGCACCTCGTCAGTGTCCAACGGTTAACCCTTTATGTTAAGGAATTTGAGGTGGAAGATCTAATGTCGCTTGGACGTCTGCCAGCTCTGGAATATTTCGAGATGTTAGTGGAGGAATCCTTCCAAGGAACGGATATCACCATCAGTGGCAAAGATGGGTTCCAATGCCTGAGGTGTTTTGTGTTCGGGTGTGCCATACCAGTGACGCTTGAAGCTGGTGCTATGCCAAATCTCCAAACACTCGAGCTCTTATTCAGCTTAGAGAAAACCCAGCTGTTGGTGCACAATGGTGGTTTGTCTTTTGGCTTCCATCACCTCTCCAGTCTCCACACGGTCTATTGCTCAATCCATTATAATGAACCGGAGAATGAGAAGCCTGAGAACACAATTATTGCGCTGGAGGAAGTCGTCAGGAGTGCAGTCCACTGCCATCCCAACAAATGTCCTAAACTAAACATCATTAGAACAACGTGTCGGGAGACACAACGGGTAAGAGAGGGTATTGTACGTAGAAAGATACAAGGGCATGCACAGGCGTTGAGAGCAGCAGTACTATTCAAAGAAGCGGCAGCCCGCTATGTCATGTGTTCGACTAGTGTGTAAGCTATACCATGGTGTTGAACTTTTATTTGCAACAACGTTTGATTCTTCCCCTGCACGATGGTGTTCAACTTTTATTTCTGTAATAACTTTTGATCTTTCTTCAATTCTTCCCCTAGAGCATTGGATGTATGGTTTAACCCATTGAGCTCTTTTGCGGTACTCCGATTCACCATTAAGGGTAAGATAATTTCGCTGCTTTAAGTTGTAACGAATATCCTTCTTTTATTGGAGAAGTACCAACTTGGTCTTTGAACTATTGCCCTCAGACCGTTTTGGTCCTTAAACTTTAAGGGCTTATTTACTTGATGACTAAGGTTGACACATTTTGTCATGTTATATGTTAGCCAAGTTTAACTAAGTAGACATATGTTTGGTTCATATCCACACTTATGGCAAGATTCCTCCTATTTTATATGGGTCCCAAAAAAATGTTGTAAGATTATGAGTGTGGCTTCTCTAGCTTATCTGGCTTATTTCGCTGTTGTAAGATTCTCTAACCAAGTGAAATCCCTAAATTGCTAAAACATGACCAAAATGGTTTGGTGGGGTGGTTTTAAAGTTTTGCTTTATATGGCATCCACATATACAACCTTAACTGACATGGCGTGCACATGTACATTTTCCCTCATTCCTTCTTCCATTCCCTGTGTCTCGATCCCTTCTCTCATCACTGCGCCCACCCCTTTTTCCAATAACTCGGCCGCGTTGTGGAAGACCAGCCAGGAGACAGGAGCCACCATCAGTGTTAGCCATCCCAATAAGTAGGATGCAAATGGATTGGATACAGTTTAATAGCTGTAATATTGTATTTGTACTTTTTTTTGGATATAGATTGAACAATAGTATTGAATATGAATAATGAACACGGATAATATCGAATACGAATTTAGATAGTGAAATCTCCGATATTGGTCAGATCAGATAATTTCTCAGATAATGCATGAAGCATCAAACATGTATGTAATATGTAAAGACACGTCGTCAACAAATATGGGTCTAGGACAAATAGCATCACTAGTGAGAGGTAGAGCACTGCATCAGTGACGGATCTTGTACACAAAATTAGAAGGGACCAACATCATATTAATCATGCTTGGAGGGGCCAAATTGATAAACTTCGCTTAAAATCTTTCTATACATTATTAAGGCAAAACATTTGTGTAGGGTGGCCAAGGCCCACCTTGGTCCCAAAGAAGCTTCGCCATTGCACCACATGCCGCTAAGGTACAAGAGACAATGTGCAAACAAATATACATAGCATGTCAACGTACATTTATCCTTTAGCTTAGACTCAAAATAAAATAAAATATAAGTCTAGGAATAACCGAGTATCAAGATCTTCAAATTTGAGGGGTCGACATCACCATATCCAATGTCTTGTTGCTTTATTTCCTACTCAATCACTCGATCAATGCAAATATTAGTCCAACATTAAGTTGTCATTAATCGCCAAAATCAATTAGGGGCCTGGATGTACTTCCATAGCAACTCTCTTCACCTCACCCCTTCCCGTCGACCTCAACATTGCCTCCCCGTGCGTTTGCCATTGTTCTTGCCCTTAGTGGCAGCCCATTCCAATCTCTTGTGCGATTGTTGTCACTAAAGCCACATCCATGCCATGGTTTGTTCCTCCTAATCGTTTCGTAGACGCGAGAATAGAAGCTACAACCATGGGTTGGTGATGCTAGAGTTTAGGATTAATGGTGAGTGGTGGGACAACAAGCTCAACCTATGGGTAAAGGAGGTAGAAGGTATAGGGGTAGGTCTAGACACGATCTTAACACAAATCGGACTACCAAAAGCAATGAATTTCCCGCTGAGGTAGCCGGCAGTGAAAATGGAGGTGGTGGCAGGGAATTCTTCAATTGCAGTAATGGTGAGCTCCCTCTGGAGAAGATGATGGTAAGGGTGGCGTCCCGAATCTTTGAGGATCTTGTTCGTTGATTCCACGTAACTCAGAGGCTACTTCAATGAACACGAGGTGGTGGAGGACGACAATGGAGAGGGTTAGGGTCTGGAAGGGAGAGGTCGTAGGTGAGAGCGTGAGAGACCACGGGAGGAAGGAGTCAGGCATTTTTTTTCTAGGCTATGCGTGTGGTGGGTGTCAGGAATCAGAGATAGGGCTTCAAGGGGTCTGCTGTGCAGTCACGGCGCATAGAATTTTCTTCCACTGTGCGTGCACGTGGCGGAGGATGGGCATCCGAGCATGTTTACGGCCTTGTTCTTTTCAGCTTAGCGAAGCATAGTGTTTTACTCTATCAATATTTTTTTATATAGCATATATGGTGTAATAATGTGTAACGTTTTTTTAAATTATAACTATTTTAAATTATTTTTTTAGGATCTTTAAACTTTTTTTAAGGACTTAACTTATACCTACAGTAAAACGCTAAAAAAAACGCCTACACGGTGGAGCACTAGGATAACAAGAAAAGACGAGGAAAAATCCCGAGATGCGCGGGCTCCCGTGGCGCTGCAGTCTAAGAGAGACCTCGCACCGAATCCCCGAAGGCTATCAATTCAGTCTTCCACCTCCCTCTCAATATCCATCAGTTTCAGATCTTGCTGCTCAGTGCTCCGTCTCTCCGTCTCGCCGGCCATCTGGATCTGTCCTGGGCTCCGGCGAACTCCACCGCGACCCTCCGGACTCGGATCCAAACACGCACATACGTGCTGTTATCTGCTACCACATCGTGCTCCCTCTTCATCCGGTTCGGTTTTTCATTCCAGTCGCCAATCATCTCTCTCTCTGTCTCTCTGCAGCCTCTTTGTGCCGTGCAGATGGCTCACTCACGAAGGCAGTAGGGACGCTGCGTTTTCATGACTTGGGGTTGCAAAAGGGGATGGGGAATCTTGCATGTTGGAGGGGCCCACATGTGTTGGGGGGCAGGGAGATGGGGCAAGGAGTCTTAGATTTTCTATGAATGGCACCGTATAGTCTAGACGTGGTGGAGATTTTTAGCTTTATTGTACTATTGAAACTACAAATCCGGCTAATGAAACTTGAATCTTTTCTAACGAAACTTGGATTTTAGCCAAGCTTCATCATTTTTTAGCCAAGTTTTCTTAAGTTTCATTGTGTCTTAGCCAAGTTTCATTAGACTTTCTCTAAGTTATATCGGTACTAGCCAAGTTTCGTTGTATCTTCTTCAAGTTTCAAGTTTCGTTGATAAGATCAGAAGAGCTTGGTTTTGGAGAGGAACCAATTCCTCAGCTAGTGGTCACTATCGGTTAAGCTGGAAGACTGTTTGTTCACCGATTGCTTATGGTGGACTTGGCGTGCTCAACCTGGATGACGGCATGTCGAAATGTGACCTAATTACGAGGTTAAGATTATCGGAGTTAGTATTTTGTCGGATTACTCTATAGTTAGGGCTTAACTCTAGATTATAAGTTAAAGTAATGCATTTTCAGGAATTAGTTCTTATTCTAGCAATTAAGTGATTTACTCACTTATTTGTTGGTTTTTGCCAAATATAAACCTATAGTAATTACCTTAGACAAGGATGTCATTTATTAAAGTTTTATGACTAATATGGCAGCTATCTACCCATTTAGTTTTCTAATGAATTATTATGGTCAGATTCATTATTTGAGTTAATCTAGAATTACCCAAATCCTAGTTTAATTATTTTCTTATATGTGAATTTTATTCATTTTAGGGAACAATGCTATTCTCCTATTACAGTGGCTAATTTTCATATTTTTATAAAATCAGAATTGGTCTCTAATATTTATCTAAAATTTTCTAGGTTTTTTTGGGAGTTTCTAGCTATTTTAATTAATTTAAAAGCTATTTTGGTATTTAAATAAATGATTAAATCGGTATTTAACCGTTAAATCTCACTGGGCCGAGTCAACCAACGAACCGGCCCAAAGACCAAATCGTCCCACGGCCTGACAGCGCGCGCAACGCGCCCGTAGTGGCGGCTACGCCGAAGGCGGATTCCCGTGGGGCGTCAACGCACAGGGTTCGCGCCACGCACGCATGTGCTTCCACTTAATCTGCGTAGTGGGTCCAGGGCCCACGTGTCAGCGGCTCAACGACGCGGTTTCGACCCAGCACTCACAGGGAACAATGGAAAGTGGGTCCTGCGGTTCAGCAGCACGATGGCCATGTCTGTGCACGAATCCTAGCGCAAGATCTGACGGCTACCACTCATCGTCTTCCTCCGAGAGAGGCGACGTGGCCGACGGCGGCGACTCGTACCGTGCCGTCGCTATGGTCACGCTCCGGTCGGGAGAGAGCGGGGGCTAGCTTCTACAGCTCCTAGGGAGCCTAGCGGAGCATGTGCCGGGGCCGGAAATGGCCGAACGCTGCGGTGCGGCATGCGGCTGCATAACCGAAGACTCGCCGGAGATGCCCGCCCACATTTCGGACCTACACGCTATGGAATTGACCGGAGAGCTAGAGGGGGTGTTGCCGGAGCTCACCGAACTCACAGCCGGGCGAGGGGTTGGGCAGAGGTGTCCGGCGACGAAGAGCCCGGCGATGGCCGAAGCAGGGGCGTCGCCGGCGGAGCTCCATGGGACGGCACGGCTGAAATTGGGCGGGGCGAAATGATTACGGAGAAGATTAGAGGCTTAGGGTGAGAGGAAAGGGTCTTGGGCTCACAAATTTGGCGAGAATATCCTCGGCGCCGGCGCGGTGAATTTTTGGGGAAAAACGGGGAAAGCATCGCCGGTGGGGTGGCCCTTGGCTTTATAGGGGTCGGGCGAGGCGGCTGGTCCAAAGCGCGCGTAGCGGCGCGGAGTGTGCGCGGCCACGCGACCGGTCAGCGCGGCGCGGCGTGAGCGGCGCGGCGTAGCGATGATGGCACGGTCGGCGCGGATGTGACCGATGTGGCGCGCGGCGCGAGTTAGGGGGAGTAGAGCAGGTTGGCAGCGTGCTGGCCGAGCGGCGGGCAGGTCCACCGGGCAGAGAGAGGAAGAGAGAATAGAGAGGAGTAAGAGGGAAGAAAGGGAGAGAGAGGATGGGGCCACAAGTAAGCGCGAATTTGAATTCAAACAAATTTTGAAAATGCCCCAAAATTGGGCTGTTACATATACAAGGATAGATCTTGATGTTATCAAGTTCCTTTCTTTTGAAAATGAACTTAGTTCTCACCTCTACGTTGTGAGGCGTACACAAACTTAATATGTAGCGTGCACTGTTTTGGGCATCTTTTTTTCCTTTTGCATAGGTGCAACGTGAAACATCTCGGCGGTCACGGGTGAGAATTAAACAATATATGCGGGCATGCCAATATATATAAATACACAAAAGAAATAACAAGTACGGGAAATCAAATATTTCATTAATGGAATTAAATAGTCTCCCTATACATTTGCGCTCCATATAGCCTTTATACATGAATATCTAACATGCGCGATTGCAAGTTCGCTGTTCCTATGGTCTCGGCAGGTCTCTTGGTTAATTACATTTGCATGATAGATCTCGCAGAACACCTCTGATTAAGCTGTATTATAATCGTCATCAGTCTTTGCCTGCAATCACTATGCATCAGAGAAAATAGAAAATAAACAAAGTAAATAGCGCCGGCAGCAACCATGCTCGTATGTGACCATGTGCCGATGATAGCGAAGTCGTTATATGATGTACCCTGCCCGCCTGTGTCGTCCGGCCTCGTCAGCCTCTAACTGCACAACTAGGACATGTATATAATCTAAAATCAAAACATGCATAGATATGCTAGGCTTGATCAACTGGACAATAACACAACTTCGTTGGGTCGGATAGTTCAGCGAAATGAATCTGGAAGATATATTGACATGGATTTATCGGTGACCTGCAATGAATCATAACATTGTACTCCCTCCGTCCAAGATTGATCTTCGTTTAAGCAAACAATCGAAATCCAACTTTGATCTGCGTCTAACGCCTGGGAGCCGGTTTGTGCCTCGGTACGACGCGAGTGCCCGTTCGTTTTGCATGCAGGAGCCAATGCAGGAGTAAATTTCAGCTGCTACGTGATTTGTCCACGGCTTAATAACTCGGATCGCTTCACCGCGATTGGCCAGGAGCAAGACACGGCGGCATGCAGGAGTAAATTTCGAGCAGGCACCTAAGCGGCACTACATCAGTCTCAATGAGGATTAAATGGAATACAGGCTCAATTTCGTTCTCCTTGGTCTTGGTGCCCAGAGCTTATGCGCTGATCAAACATGGATGGAGGGAGTATTGCGTAAAGACGCATTGATTTATTTGATATTTCATGTAATTCCGGGGCATTTCAATTCACAGCTCCTGTTCGGAACATCAATGTCGCGTTTATTCCAAAGAAGGCTCAGCTGATATTTCATAAGCACCGTGTCAACGAATGCACAATATTCAAAGTCTAATGACATGTTTAAAACACGGATGAATACGGGGCTAAATTAAGATTTAGCTCCCTTTAGAATTAAAATTAGTATCACTTGCCTTTTAATTATAGATGCACATGACATGAAATTATAAAACATAGGGGTTGGACTACGTTAATCTAGAACCCTATTGCATACTCGGAGGATAAATCTTAGAGAAAATGTGCTGAAAATATAAGAACCGTAGGGCTGAAATAAAACTTCAGCACCCTTGTCAAATTAAAAGGGAATCAGGGACTAAATTGCAGAAGTGCGAATCCTAAATCCCCGAAAATTTTCACTGTTTACCTAAAAAAATACATCAAACAAAAAAATACCCATACTTTAGATCTAATTCTAAAAATGCCCTCAGGCGCCCTCGGCATTTAGAGGCTGCCGCCCTCGCCGAGGGCAGCAAGGGTGAGGGTGCCCTCACCAGGAGCACCAAGTTCATGCACGAAGCTTGTAATTAGCTAACATGATACACATGCTAATCGTGCCATGCATAAGCTAATTAATTAGCCAACATTTAGATTCTTCGCGGCGAAGAAAATTCAATTGTACATATACGTAATACACATGCTAATAGTCCCATGCATAAGCTAATTAATTAGGCAACATTTATATTCTTCGCAGCTAAAACAATTCAACCGTACATATATACATAATACACATGCTAATCATGCCATGCATAAGCTAATTAATTAGCCAACATTTAGATTCTTCGCAGCTAAGAAAATTTAACCGTACATATATACATATAATACATATGCTAATAATGCCAAGTATATATACATAATACACATGCTAATCGTGCCATGTATGATACACATGCAGGAACTTGGCGCCCCTAGCGAGGGCGGCAGGGCGCCCTCGCCGAGGGCGCCCTCACCCATGCCACCCTCGGCGAGGGTGACAACCTCTAAATGTCGTCCTCCTCGAGGACGCCTGGGGGCATTTTTAGAATTAGATCTTAAGTATTGGCATTTTTTTGTTTGATGTTTTTTTTTTTTTGGCAAACGGTGAAAATTTTAAAAATCTCCACACCCTCGTCTTCTCTGCATTATTCCCAACAACGACATACACAGAGTGAGAGGAAGAAGGACGAAGGAGCGGCGGCTCATGGGGACACGCCGGCCAGGGGCGGCGTGGAGGCTCGCCGGCCAGGTACAGGGGGGGCGCCGGCGACGCGCTGGCCAGAGGCGGCGCATGGCGGCGGTAGGACGCGGCAGTAGGCGGGCGACGCTGGGAGGTGGCCTCGCGGTGGAGAAAACCTGGAGAGAGAGAGAAGAGGAGATGGCCGGGCGGCACGCCGGCGAATACCGGGCAGCGGCGGCGTGGTGAGGTGAGGTCTGTGGCGCTGGCGCCTGGCGGTCTGCACGGGGCGGTGACCTGTGACTCTGTGAGGCGTCCCGTGGCGGCGCGACAGCGGCAGGTGGGGCGGCCCGTGAAGAAACCTGGAGACAGAGAGAGAGAGGAAGATGCGACCGAGCAGCTCGTTGGTGTTGATAGCATGATGCAAATCATTTCTCTTAGTTACTTTGATCTGCCTTGTTGTCTAAGAGCATGTCTGTTGTATCTTGCTATATTTCCAGAAGATCATATTATTGAGAAGAAGTCTTTGGTAAGAAGATGGGTTGCAGAGGGGTTCATTCATGAAAAACTCGGGCATACTCCATATGATTTAGGAGAAAGGTACTTTAATGAGCTAATTAACAGAAGCTTGATTCAACCATGCTATATAACTATGCATGGCGAGGCAAAGGCCTGTCGAGTCCACGACGCAATCCTTGATTTCATTATATTCAAATCAGAGGAAGATAACTTTGTTACTATATTCAGTGATGATTGTCGCAAACATATTCCACATGAAAAAGTACGTCGCCTATCCCTCCTTAACCATAAAGGTATTGTTCCGTCAATGGTGAAGCTGAATTTGTCTCATGCTCGATCATTTCATGTGTTTACGGAATCTTATGAACTACCTTCATTGTCGGGCATGAGATTTTTGCGCATCATGGACTTACAAGGCAGCATTGATTTTGGAAGCCAAGGTCTTGCAAATATAGAGAACTTATTTCAATTGAGATATTTGAATCTTAGAGAAACAAAAGTAAGGGAGCTGCCAGCACAGATCGGAATGCTACAGTATCTTGAGACGCTGGACTTAAGAGGGACGCATGTAAAGGAATTGCCACCTACTATCACTCGCCTCCAAAGATTGAGCTATTTGTTTATTGACAAGGATGTTAAGCTACCAGATGGGATTGGAAGCATGATTTCACTAGAGCAGTTAAAATCGGTGAATGTCTTCAAGCAGTCAATGAAATGCTTGCAAGAAATTGTCAAGCTGAAACAATTAAGGAGCCTGCGCTTAGGATTGTTCTACGATGATTACTTACAATCAGACTATGGAACAGAAAGCAGGTGTGCCGATGACTTGTCACTTGATTTACGGGACGCTCCATCTGGGCTCCGGAAGATTTTGATCGACGGTTTTATCAAGGTTCCAAATTGGATAGGGTCTCTCGTCAGCCTCCAGCGGTTAACCCTTCTTGTGAAGGAATTTGAGGTGGAAGATGTAATGGCACTTGGCGGAGAGAGTGAGACGCGGAGAGTGGGAGGGGGAGAAAAGAGAGAGGTGGGGAGATCTGGGCCGTTGGATTGAGATTCAACGTTACAGAAAATTGACTGCGCAACCCTACATGGACCCAGTCACCTATGAGGTAGTCTGTCCCTTTCTTTTTGTCATGTTTGGATGTTTTTGTTTAAATCTGTACCGTGCACTCGGCATTTATGAGTTTCAGTTTGCGAAGATTATATTGTAAAAGCATTTCTCTTACGTCCTTACCTTTTAGTTCCCTTAATTTAAATGAAAGGAACGAAAAAATGGAATGTTTGGTTGACATTTATGTTTATCAATTGCTCTTTGCATAGTCATTTCTTTTCAATAATAAATGTTCTACTTCTGCTTCTCTATTTCATAAGATATTGTAACAATTGTTATTAATACTTGTAAAACCATGCCACAGGTATCTTATTGTAGTTGATGATGTATGGAAGGTGGATGCCTGGAATATTATTGAGCGTGCATTGTTGAAGAATAGCAGAGACAACAGAATAATCACAACAACACGCATATATGATGTTGCTAGAGCGTGTTGCTCTTCTGAAAACCATGTTTATAAAATGAGGCCTCTTAATTCTATTGACTCCAAAAGGTTGTTCTACAAAAGAATATTTGGCTCCGAAGATGAATGCCCTTCACACCTAACTCAAGTATCCAACATGATTTTGGCAAAATGCAATGGTTTGCCTCTGGCGATCATTGCAATTTCTGGTTTACTTGCCAACAAACCACAGACCAAGGATCAATGGGATCAAGTGGAAAATTCTATTGGTCGTACACTAGGAAAAAGTGCCGGTGTTGATAGCATGATACAAATCATATCTCTTAGTTACTTTGATCTGCCTTATTATCTAAGAGCATGTCTGTTGTATCTTGCTATATTTCCAGAAGATCATATTATTGAGAAGAAGTCTTTGGTAAGAAGATGGGTTGCAGAGGGGTTCATTCATGAAGAACTCGGGCATACTCCATATGATTTAGGAGAAAGGTGCTTTAATGAGCTAATTAACAGAAGCTTGATTCAACCATGCTATATAAATATGCATGGCGAGGCAAAGGCCTGTCGAGTCCACGACGCAATTCTTGATTTCATTATATCCAAATCAGAGGAAGATAACTTTGTTAGTATATTCAGTGATGATTGTCGCATACATATTCCACATGAAAAAGTTCGTCGCCTATCCCTCCTTAAACATAAAGATGTTGTTCCGTCAATGGTGAAGCTGAATTTGTCTCATGCTCGATCATTTCATGTGTTTACGGAATCTTATGAACTACCTTCATTGTTGGGCATGAGATTTTTGCGCATCATGCAATTACAAGGCAACATTGATTTTGGAAGCCATGATCTTGCAAATATAGAGAACTTATTTCAATTGAGATATTTGAATCTTAGAGAAACAAATGTCAGGGGGCTGCCAGTACAGATCGGGATGCTACAGTATCTTGAGACGCTGGACTTAAGAGGGACGTGTGTAAATGAATTGCCACTTACTATTACTCGACTCCAAAGATTGAGCTGTTTGTTTATTGACAAAAATGTTAAGCTACCAGATGGGATTGGAAGCATGATTTCACTAGAGCAGTTAAAATCGGTGAATGTCTTCAAGCATTCAATGAAATGCTTGCAAGAAATTGGCGAGCGGAAGCATTTAAGGAACCTGCACTTAGGATTGTTCAACGATTCCTTACAATCAGACTATGTAACAGAAAGTATCTACAAGGAATACATCAATAATACAATCTCTTCCATCTGGAAATTAAGTACATATCACCTTCGCTCCGTGTCCATCAGGTGTCCATTAGGCTTATCACTTGATGACTTATCAGTTGATTTATGGGACGCTCCATCTGGGCTCCGGAAGATTTTGATCTATGGTTTTATCTCTAAGGTTCCAAATTGGATAGGGTCTTTCGTCAGCCTCCAGCGGTTAACCCTTCTTGTTGAGGAATTTGAGGTGGAAGATGTAATGGCACTTGGACACCTGTTAGCTCTGGAGTATCTCCATATTCTTGCAGACGAATCCTTTCAGGGAACAAACATCACCTTCAGTGGCAAAGATGGTTTCCGAAACCTAAGGTATTTTGTGTTTGGATGCGCCACACCAGCGACATTTGCAGCTGGAGCCATGCCAAAACTAGAAACACTTGAGCTTTTGTTCAGCTTAGAAGAAACCCAGCCGTTTGTGAGCAACCAGGATTTCTCTTTTGGTTTCCAACACCTCTCTAGTCTCCACACTGTCTATTGCTCAGCCCATGGTAAGGAGGGTGGGGATCTCGGCGACACATTTTTAGCTGTAGAGGGTGCCATCACGAGAGTAGTTTCCTCGCATCCCAAAAAGTTCCCCAAACTAGAGATCGGTAGAACACACAGGTGGAGGACGCAATGGATGAGTATGAAGGATAATCGCGAGAAGCTACGAGTAGCTAAAATGGTAAGTAAAGCAGCACTCAGTTTTATAAATGGATTGAGTCGGATAAGTTCAGTCCGTGGTTGACTGTGTGACTGATGTATGGACGCATGGTTGTAGCAACGTATCGGCCATTCTCCTCTGTTCTTCTGGATCCAGTATCCAATGATGTGAACATACATTAAATCCAATATTGAATAGATTGTTTAAAAATTCTTTAATACTAAACCCGACTGGTGTCCGTAGCCCTATCGATGGAGCGCAGTATCCTAGTGTAATGATTGGAACATATAAAGATCTACTTTATTTGAACCATGCACAAATAACTCATGTCTAGAGATGCTCTTGTTAGGAGTTGTTGATGCAAACGAGCATGCCAATGGCGCACAGTAGCTCTTTTTTGGTTTTCTCATTTCCAATATTTTGGTTTTATAAATTGATAACTTGATTTATTCCTCTAATTTTTAAAAATAAAAAACAAGTTAACTAATTCACTTAAGTTAATTTGGTTTAAAACTAATTTTTGGTGTTTTGACAAAAGGCAAGGAACTGGCGACGTATAGTGGCTGCAGGGGCGGATTCAAGAAAACAAGTCACCGAGGTCGTCGGGGTCATTTTAACTCTAAATCGCTAGTTTTTAGCTTTAAACTATAGGTTTATAGGTATATATAATAATAAGGTAGCTATATAGACAACAAAGGATTGTCTGAAAGGCATCGGTGTCACATGACACCTGCCCTTATACTGTAGATCTGCCCTGAGTGGCTGCTCATCTGGTTGTGGCGTTGACCGGTATCTTTGGTCCCTTGGAGGTCTAGGTTGCAACTATGGTCTATGTGTGGGGGAAAAACAAATTGGAATAAGTCAGGAGGCTTTTATGTTTTTTATTTACTTTATTTTTTGAGCAATAGGACAAGATAGGAAGTATCCTTTCCATTAAAAGGAAGTAAATACAAAAAGAGAGGAAAAAAAAGTCCAAAGTGAACCAAACACGCTGATGCTATGCCTCCAATT
Organism: Raddia distichophylla; assembly: GCA_005191435.1. Lineage (NCBI taxonomy): Eukaryota > Viridiplantae > Streptophyta > Magnoliopsida > Poales > Poaceae > Raddia > Raddia distichophylla. The sequence continues at coordinate 52,179 of SPJY01020557.1, forward strand.
TGGCCTCGAGCCAAGCATTGCCACCAACCCACCGTAAATGCTTGCTATTACACTCGTTGCCATCGTTCCATCCGACCATCCTGCACTACCCCGCCACTACACCCAACCCTCTCAGGTAGCATCGTCCAACCTTAACATCACTTCCGTTGTTGAACCAACGTCTCATTAGGTATACTTGCCTCTATCGTTATAGAACCAATCAACACCAATTTTCTCTGCAATGAACCATCCAACCTTAATTTACTCTGGCCAATACCTTTTTGAGGCGCACCTCCAAATGCCTCAAGCTCTTGGTTAGATCTGGCCTTGCTTTTGTCCTTGGCCTACCTCTGATTATCTCCTACACCACCCTGTCTTTGGCTATTCTTCTGTTTGCTGCTCTAGCACCATGACACTTGCATCGGCCCTCCTTAGTTGACACCACATCCTTCGGTCGTCTCTGCTAGCTTGTGTCAGTCTTCTACGCAGCACAGGCGCCCCACATGGTTCCGGGCAGCTTCAACGTTGTTCTCATTTCCTCATGAATCCGCATCAGTTGTAGTGCACCAGCAACATCAACACTATAATCCTTGTTGTCTCCGAGACAGATCCACAAAACGCTACCAGCCAGATCCTTTGTCGTTTGGGCCAAACTTGTCATGCATGACCTTTAAATGTGGGGCACTTTTACGGTTTGTTCCATGTTGTGGACATGCCTTAGGCTTTAGCCTTCGTTCAATTCTGCCTGCCTTCCACAAGCTTGCCCCCTCCTCACAATGATAACACCTTCGAGGGCTGGCATCTTCATGCAAAGGTAGTTAAGATGTATAATTGCGCCGAAGGCTATGATGGTGCCTCTTCTAAGGATTGTGTTGTAGGGATCGATACTCCATGTCTATGACATCAAAGACGATTTTTCTTTGTCACGGACATCCTCCCTTCAGCGAAGTTTACTGGAAGTATTATTTGTCCAAGGGACTTCACAGGTACTCCGTCGAAGCCCACTAACGGAGTATTGGTTTCAGCAAGACTATCAATAGGGATGGACATCTTCTTTAGGACCTCGAGGAACAGTATGTCTGCTGAACTCCCTCCATCAACTAGCACCTTGGCACGCCGCATTCAGCTATTCCTGTTGTTCTGAACAGTGAGTCCTTATATGGAAAGTGTACCTACCAGGCGTGCGTCTTCCTAGGTAAATGTTATGGCTTGCTGCTGCTACATGGTTTATCTGTCTCGCAAACATTTTCCATTGCCTCTTGGAAGCTGTAACGAGGAGTCGAGGACCATGAATCTCGGTTGTCTGCTATATATTGTGCGGCAGTCGGCTATTGCATGATAACAGTCGCCATGACCCATGAATCTCGCAATACTGCCGAGGTTAGGGATGTCAACGGGGACCCGTTCCCCACTAACCCGCGGGGAATTCCCCTATTAGGGTTCGGGTTTGGGTGAAAAATCCCCACCACGGGGATAGAACTGGGGATAAATCAATCCCCATCGGGCCTAGCGGAGGCTGGTTTGGGATCCTGTCCCCCGAACCCGTTAATCCGTCCCCCGCATTAGTCCACAGTACACAAGCCCAGCCGCAGCCTGCAGCCCAAATGGCCAATATATCGGTGCAGCCTGCAACCCATCAAACTCAAGTACTCAACCCTAATTGGTGCCCTCAGCCCCTCACCCTCACACAGCAACGCGGCGGTGGCGGTGCCCTCAGCTCACGGCCTCAAGCCGACGGTCGCCCTTTGGTGGTCTGGCCTCTGGGCTCTGGCCTTTGCCCTCGCCCCTCGCCCATCGCCCCTCAGTCCCTTGCTCCTCACCTAGTTGGCGACGAGCGCCCAGTCACCCAGTCGCCCTCTAGCCTCTGTTCTCCCGGCCTCGCCCATCGCCCTAGCCCTGCATGGTCCACCAGGACGCTTTGTGTGGCGAGCGAGCGGCAGCAAGGGCGGGTTGACGGCAAGACGAGCGCGGGGCTAGGGCGCGACAGCGGGTGCGGCGAGCGCATGCGTGGGAACGGCGGTGAGCGCGGGCGTGGGATTGTGGGAGTGAGCATCGGCCATGTCTTCTCCCTCTGCACCGGTTAGCTCCTACGGCGATGAAGCAAGGTGAGGAATGAGATCCCCTTCGCCTTCCAGTCTTCCAGAAGTGTTGCCGGCATGGATTTGTGTCTGTTCCATACTTCCATGGTCTACGATGCGCTTTTGATTCACTAACCACGCCCGACGCTCTTGATTCGCTAACCCACGAAGGGATGCTGGCATGGACCAGCCACTACCAGCGCCTCCTACATCTTCAACCGGTGCGCCCACCTCCAAGGTATTGGCCAAACGACGGGCCCCAATTCGAGTTGCAGATGGAGCCACTACTAAGAAGACGAGCCGCCTTTTGACATCAGGAGCCCCAGCTACTCTAGAAGCATCATCCTCCGGTGTCCATTTAATGAAATCCCTAGGGTTTGATTCTAAAGCTCGCAAACCCTCTTATAAGTTTTTTCTTTATCCATTTTTGTATTTTTTTTACTTGAGTACTCCAGTAATTAGTGTGTGCCCATTGGATGTAACATTTGGCTGTACTCCAGATATGAGTATGACTTTGTAATTTGTAAATCCTATCATATGGCTGTACTAATTGACTATATGGATGTACTAGCTTCTGATTTTTGAAGTATAATCTTACTTATTTTTGACATAATTTTGATTTATGACATATAGTCTCGCTTATTTTTAAATGTTGGACATGAAGATTAATTATTTTATTGTCAATTCATCACTTGTTAGTTTCAGCGTGGGGACTGGGAGTTGCAAGCAACTAGAATCTGTCAATGACTCAGAGCCAAATTCAGTTAATAATTCAGAACCAGTCCAAATTGAAGATGACGATGGTGAGGAGATTGAAGGTTTGAATGCACACTCAAAGAGGAAGCATACATCTGCTGTTTGGAAGGAATTCAAAAGAGTGAATCTTGCATCCGATGAAATCAAGGCTAAATGTATGTATTATAATAAGGAGCTTGGAGGGAAAACTAAGAATGGAACTTCACATCTCCATGATCATTTGAAGATACGTGTATTGCGAAAGATCAAGCAGAAAGGACAAAACAAGACATTAGGACAATCATCTTTGAGATTTGGTTCACAAGAGGGAGGGAAAGTCTCTGTGGAGAGCTACACTTTTAATCCTGAAGTAGCTAGAAAGGAGCTTGCTGCCATGATTGCACTACATGAGTATCCTTTATGTATTGTTGACCATGTTGGCTTTCGACGGTTTGTGAGTGCACTTCAGCCATTATTCACGATGGTTACCAGAAACACTATTAGGTAAAACAACACTATTCATATCTTGTATATAATTTTGTATCTAGTGCATTGCATAATTTTTTATGCAATTGTAGAATGGATATTATCGATGCATATATGGCAGAAAAGAAAAGTGCCTTAGAGTACATGGCTGCATGTAAGTCAAGAGTTGCTATTACTACAGACATGTGGACCTCTGATAACCAAAGAAAGGGCTACATGGCTGCCACAACCCATTTCATCGATGACTCTTGGAAATTGAGAAACATTATCTTGAGGTAATTGGATAATTGATATGCTTGTTGGTTGGCTATCATCAACATTTTTATATTCTAATTTTATTTGTTCATATATGTAGGTTCATATATGTGCCTGCTCTACATACAACTGAAGTTATTTGCGAGGAGCTATATGATGCTTTTTTCAATGGAATATTGATGATTCTGATCTCGACCGTGACTCTTGATAATTGTACCACAAATATATCGATAATTATGTGACTGCTAATATTCAACTCCTTAAAATTTGTGAGGCCAAAGTGAAAATTAGACAATGGTCTGCATGTGGAAATCCCACCATAGAACAAATGTCCAAAAATATGGTTGAAAAATTTGATAAGTATTGGAAGGATATTCAAGGACCAATGGGTATAGCGACTATTCTTGACCCTCGGTTTAAGGTTGATTATCTACTTGGATTCTTTGAGACCCTATTAGATCAAAACGGTGATCAATGTGCAGCAAGAGTTTTGAAAGTTAAAGAGTCTCTATGTGAATTGATGAAGGACTATCATGTGGATGAGGACGAGGATAACACGGAATCATCAGCTCCTCCACTTGACACTAGTTTATTGTCTACAATTAGCGCACGTGTTGCAAGTAGAAGGCCAGCAATGACAAGACTAAAATCTGAGCTAGATAGGTACTTGGAGGATGATTTGGTTCATTTTACAACGAGAACTTCCAGATTCTAGATTGGTGGAAGGTGGCTGCGACACGTTATCCTACATTGAGAAAGATAGCACGTGACATTTTTGCTATTCCAGTTAGCACGGTTGAATCTGAATCTACGTTTAGCACTAGTGGAAGGATTCTTAGTGAGCATCGCAGCCGACTCACTCCAGAGATTTTGGAGGCTTTAATGTGTTCACAAGACTGGATACGAAACAAGTATAAAGGTATATGCATTGTACTTATAACTTATCCATTAATGTTTTGATGGACACCAAAGTAATTCTATTGAATGTTTTTTTAGATGACGCTAATAATGTCAGGCAAGAAAGCTTTTGGAATTGCCTTCAAGAGATCTGAGAAGGAGTCGAGGTGCTGATTTGTACAACTTATAATTATCTTCTTACTCATTTCCTTTAAAATTTTAAGCTAATTTGATTGCTTGCATGTAGGGACTTGTACTTTGATGAGAGTTGAGACTTGGGACTTGGGAAGCTTGGTGTAGGAAGCTTGGGAGTTGAGACAAGTTGAGAGATTGATGGCTTGCTATATTCCTATATTTCTGTTTGTTGCTATGTTGGACAGAAGCTTTTTTGTGAGTTGTGACTTATATATTGTTGGCTACTTGGATGTTAAGTGTTGACTGTTTTGTATTTGATTTAAATTTGTGAACATTGTCTGTGTAAGCTCTATGCACTATATAAATTCTGTTTGTGAGTTGTGAGCTGTGACTTGTGACTTGCAAGTTGTAACTGTCACTATGCACTAATGCACTGGATATTTGAATTTAATACTTGACATGGAAAAAACATTCCATTTTGCTCTTGAATAAACAGGATAGGATTTCAATTCAGTGATTTTTATGTCAACTATATCCAACAAAGGAAAGTTCAATTGTTTTCTTTCTTTGGTGCAAAAAATAATAGGTTTTGACATATATAAATATTATGCCCCTCTTATATGCTGGCGGGGATGGAACCTCCATCGGGTACCTGATACCCGCACGGGGATGGATATGGGGAAAATGTCATCCCCGCAAGAGGGGGCGGGGGCGGGGATGGGGGTGGGGTATCCCTGGCGGGGGCGGGCCTGGGGTCTTAAAACCCGGTGGGGAATTCCCCGTTGACATCCCTAGCCGAGGTATGTCTCCGTTCCCTCGGCCTCGGCCAGCACCTCCGCCAGTGTCTTGCTTGTCCTTGGGCGTTGGCTCTGTGGATTTCTCCTCCTTGTTTCACTTCGACCATGATCTTCGTCTAGAAAAATGGCCGCCTCGCCGTGAACAAAGCAGTAGAATCCACACTCTGGGTGACTTCACCTCGTTAGCTTCGATTCCCGCGAGTTGCCATAGGCAACGCTGCTCGCCTGCGCCTTCTTTTTAACTTATAAATTTTTTTGGCATATGTTTTTATTTGCTTCCTATAATTTTTTGTTGAGCATGCGAGTGACAAAAATCTGAAAAACAATCACCTACTATTAAGTCGGTCCCTAATACATTTGAGCATACAACACATTTGCCTGGTACTACATGCTAATGAAAGCATACATATATATAAAATAACTAAGTTTTATATAAATTTTCATTATAAAACTAAGCGAAGGAAATAGTGTGGGCAAACTAAAAAAACATCATCAAAGTGAAAAATAATGTAGACTAAGTCATCTATCATATAGTAAAACCGATACTTTAAGGGACTGTCTCTATGGCAGTCGCCTGTTTTTCTTTCTGACTGTCCAGGCGACTGTATTGTTTATTAACAGCACAGGCGAATTTTTGTTGTTTTGGGCTGTAAATTGTAGTTGACTATTCTGGTGAAGACAAGCCCGGCCAGTCAAATTCTCTCTTTCATACAAACTGCAACAGGCTGTTGTTCTACGCTGTTTTTTTAGCTTTGGGCCATGATAAAATATGGCCCGTAACGCTCACACAGGATACAAAATACAAAAAACCCTAGTCTCAACAGCAAAAAAAAAGACCAACCCCTCCCACACATACGCAGTGTCGTCCCTTCACTTTTTTAAAAAAGGAGCAACCTCTCTCGGCCAGGATACATAAGATATTTTTTCACAGCTATTCCTCTTGGGAGAGGATGAAACATATATGGATCACCTAGTGCGGATGCTTACCATTCTTAAAATCATTTTTCGTTAGATGGGCTACTATTAGATTTTTTTGAGGTTCCTCAAGCTCCTCCCTGACTCTGTTCAAGAATTCTTTTTCATCCTCCTTGTTTTTTTGGAATTTGACCACCTGGGAAAAGAAAACCCATCATTTTTCTGCATGTTTTCTGTGTAATGAATGTCTGTTATGCCCCCCCTCTCCCCCCAAAAAAATATGATGATGTATTTTACATGTAATCATGTGAAAAATATCCTGTTGATCAAGTTAATGTACGTTTTTAAATTTCTCCATCTAGGAAATTAACAGCACCATCATTGTGTATTCACTAGTAAGGCAAAATAAGAACAATAAGATGAGCAAAAAGAATCTTGTTTATTTGTCAACCTGAATACTATACTACTATGTGTTTATTTCCCTACATCCCTTTTTTTACGCCCCCCCCCCAGCCCCACATAGCATTTTATTCATCATTACTTAAATTAAATTTCACTAATGTGACATGTGAAAAACACATGTCTGACATGTAAAAGAAAATGTATTCTTGTGTGCAATATTATTTTAAGCACTAATTGGTGTATGCATTGCTAGTAATGCAATGAAAAAACCAAAAAAAAAGTATATCCTTTTGTGTAATATTATTTTGAATTCTCTTTCAAGACATTTACTCTGGGTTGTTGTGCATGATAGTTACATTTTGTGGTGGCTGAACTATCAAGGAACAAATCAGATGAGGAAACAATGACAGAGCAAGAGAAGTCGATGAACAACTCAACAGAGGTATTTTGCATGATAATAGTCCCTTTCACCCACATCTAATGTTGTACAGTTATATGGTAAGGCCAAAAAGAAATAAAACTGGCATTGTTCTCACTTATACCACCCACCCCCTATAAAAACAATTAATAGTTGTGCGAATGGAGAGTGAAATTAAGTGTATTGTCAGATAACCTTGAGGAGTACAACAATTTCATAGAGAAAATAGAAAACAGAAAACATTGTTTTATTCAAAAAATATTAATTGAAACTTATTGTTTTATAAAAAAACGCTCCATTTGTCTTAAGGTAGCACAAGCACATTCTCAGAATACTAAACTACTATGTGTTTATTTCCCCCACATCCCTTTCCCTTCCCACCCCCAACACCCCCACATAGCAATTATATTTCATCATAACTCAAAGTAAATTTCACTGGTGTGACATATGAAAAACACATGTCTGACATGTAAAAGAAAATGTATTCTTGTGTATATATCAGAAACTTACAACTTCATAAACAGCAATCCTACTGACTACTTATAAACCTAGTAACACAGACTTTCACTAACTTAGAAAACCAAAAACATACATCTATGACACCCAAAAAACCTCAATGCGTGTGATGCTTTTAGTTATGTGTTTTCCCTTTGCATCAAAACTCTCTTTTAATTCTCTTAGAAGCTCGTCTTTCTATATTTGTAAAAAACGTTCATATAAAAAAAAATCCATGCATATGATAATAATATTTAAAAAATCAAGTTTATAACTCACAAAATGAAAAAAATGCATATAGACGATGAAAAAGTTAACTCAAGAGTGAAGCCATAACTAATAAAGTAATTAGCTAATTACAATGACATAACAGTTTTGATGATGGCAGCTAGTCATTTATAACTTATGAGTCAACTGTTAAATGACTACTTAGTACTCTAGTAATCCAGTTTGAAAAAAAATTTAATAATCTATTCAGGTCCGTTGCAATGAGACAGTCACATAATACACAAAGATGCTTATGTTAGCATTGATTTTTGGGTGGAGAAAAGAATACAATTATCTAGAAATAATAAAAATTTCAACTGTATCGGTCATAATTTTCGCATCATGTGAAAATGAAAAAAAGGCATACTTGATATGAAAAAAGCATGAACTCAATTTCTGATGCACGAACAATTAGGTATTTATTAAGCAGCTAGTGGTTAAGATTAAAAAGACTTCATGTTGATAAGCTCTAGGCTACTCAGATTTAACAAACAAATTCTAAATAAATGAATTTAATAAAGATCTGTAACGCTCTTAATTTCACAAATAGGGAAATGAATTCAATAGGTGGTTGTGCCCCTAATAAGTCATCGAGGAATTAACATTAATAAATTAACGGATCAAATGGACAAAAGGATTAGGGTATGATCTTAGAAGAGGTACATGCACAGGTAGGGCTGGAAAATTAGCTCGAGGCTCGCAGCTCGGCTCGGGCTCGGTCGAGCTTGGCTCGGCTCGAGCTGGCTCGGATGATGGGGCGAGCCCGAGCCGAGCCTGTTTTCGTGGCTCGGGTAAGAGCCGGCTCCGGCTCGGCGAGCCAATTCGGCTCGGCAGGCCTGCTCTGGCCTCTGGGCTCTGTGGCCTCCGGCGGTCTAGTCGGCCCAGATCACCAGATGCATCAGCCCACTTACCCCACTAAGCAAAGCACAAGAGGCCAAGACCCAAGTCACAAGTCACAAACTCACATTCACAACCCTAAATCCCTAATTCCTGGGACCTGGCTGGCTCCTGGCGGCGCGGCGGCGGGTTGCATGTGGCGCCATGGCGGGTGGCAGCGCGTTTAGCCGGTGGTGGTCGCGGCTCGCGGGTGAGGTGACGGACTGACGCAGTGACGCCTGACAGGTCGCCTACTCGCCTGCTGTCGTCGTGGCGTCGCGCCGACGCGCCCTCGCCGAGTGCCCGGGTTTGGAGCCATCGCCCATCGGCGGCCTCGCGGGTAATTAGCCTACTCACCTGCTGTATTATCACAGTGACTGTGTGTATGGCTGTATGCTCACGCATGCGTGAAATGAGGGCTAAGCACGGCGATGGCGTCGTCTAGTGATTATTCGGGAAAGTAAGTCTATTATTGTGCCTGTAGCCCTCTACTTTGTATTTCATTTGAAGTTGACAAAAGGTCATGCACTCATGGTCTCATGTTGGATTGCTCACTGCTGGCGTGCTGTACTACTACTACATGCTGCTCATTTGCTCTGTTGCTCAAGCCCTATGTGCAGATGTGCTCACTGCTCAGGAATTCTAAAGCTCACTGGCTGCTAGCAGGCAGGCTCGCCGAGCCAACCGAGCCGCTCGCGAGCCTGGTCCGAGCCGAGCCGAGCCTCCTGTCTGGCTCGCCACGAAGACCGAGCCGAGCCTGGCTCGGCTCGTTTCCACCCCTATGCACAGGTTAGCCATGCATTTCATCGAATAGGTAGAGGGCATAAATCAAACATTACTACATCTGGGCACAATAAATCAAATTCGGATCTAAAATAGATGAATGACGTGTGGGAGAGGTTGGGGCTGTGCAAATATGAGAAAAGGTTGGCTATGCGATGATGCTAGTAGATTGGAGAAAATACTCGTTGGGCCCAAGTTGGAATGAGCTCAGAATTTAAGAGAACATCCAAAAAGACCGATAAAAAATAACAAAATAACACAACAAAAATCCCTTATGCTTACAAAAATCCCCTCTCTGGTGTGTCTCAAAATCCATGAAGCATGATCTGATTTTGCACATGACCTAATTTGATGAAATCTCTCCCTCTATCACAACCTCTAAAACACACCTCGAAAATATTAAACCCTAGAAATAATCATGCGAAAAAACACACAGCACACACTGTGTTGGATCGCGAAAAAAATTAACTCACCAACAAAAATCTTCGCCTCGTGCTCGTCGGGGATGTTGCTGGTGTTGTGCCGATGCTTCCCCGCCTCGCGCTGCAAGGAATCCCAGCTTTCCCTCGTCGAGGATGTCGGCAGTGTTGCGGCAATGCATCCCCACCTCGTGTTGCAGCGGACTGCAGGGTCTCGGTGCACCGCCTCGCCACGGAGATCTCACTGCTGCTGCGGCGACGGGTTCGACGCAAGAAATCGCCGCGGAAATCACCCATGCTCGCACGGTCGCAGCCCTTGGCCTCCCTCATTTCTTTTACGAATTAAAAATTTCAGAGGAGCAGATTGATGGGCGCGCAACCCAATGTGAAAAGAATATTCAAATAGAAAACACGAATCTTCATGCAAGCACGACGAGCGGCTGAGAGCGGACGGAAAAATCAACTGCGTCGATACACTGCAGTCCAGGCGACTAATAACAAGCAAAACCGAAAAAAAATATGTGGCTTTCCACACAACTTCCCCATCTCCAAATGCAGGCCGACGTTACTCCTATACACCAATGACAAAAAAAAAAAGTGAAAAAAAACGAGACAAAGAATCCACTGCTTACTTTTTTTTTTAGGGAAAGCACGTTCCATTTCAAAGCAAAGAGCAGATTACAAGCGAATTCGTACATACCCTCCAAGGTCACAAGCTGCTAAAGGAACCCCGGTTACAGACTCTGAGATACATCCAGGGGGGCTGGAGCAAAAGGCCGCAGGCTCAACAGGAAAACTCTTAGCAAGTGACACTACCAGAGTGAATGTCCGAGACCACTCATAACACTACCCAAGAACTAACAAAGATCGCTTCCTACCCTGGTACACGCAGACACATACATGCTCAACATGGTGCAACAATCAGCAGGAAGACAGATCCACTGCACACACTCGCAACAAAGCATGTGACTAACAACTGACACCGCCACACCTAAGCCACAAAACGAAACACGGAGCGAGCGAAACGCTCCCCCAACCAACCGAACCGCAGCCCCAACACCGCACGCGGCCGCACCATCCACCAGCCATCTGCAGACCAACATGCAAAAGAGAATCCGACGAACCAAGGCACCGACGCAAGCACGTCGGCCCCCAGATCGAAGCCCTGGCGAAGGCACGGCAACTGCCTACGACCACCCGACCCAGCGGGACCCAAGGAAAGATGCCGACGGAGACGCGAAGGGGGCAAGACAGCTTCTTGCCTCTCCAAGGGGCCCGCGCCACCCCAAGGTGCCTAGCTGAACTACCTGCAAGCAGGTCCTTGACCCCCGTCGGCACCAAAACCAGGGGCAAACCGTCGGAGCTGGAGTAGGGGGGCACGGGTAGAACCCCCGCCACCGACCGCACCCGAGGGCCGGCGGCCACCAGGGCAGTGGAGGGATGGGCGGATGCCACAAACCCACGTCCAGTGGTCGTCCGCCCCGACACCGGCCAAGCCGAAGGACCTCCACCAAGAACCGGATCTGGGACGGAATGCACACCAAAGAAAAGGAAGAAAAAGATACAACCTCCTACACCTCCCACCACCCAAGTCACAGCCACTGTACGCCGCCGGAGTCGTCGAAGCCGAGGGAAGGACGCCGACCCAGCCAGCATCGCACGAAGGGGGAACGCCGCCCACTCCGCCGCTGGCCCTCGCCGTCTCACGGCCGCCCCCGGCTGGAGCTGCCAAGCCGTCGCCGCCGACGTAGGCGAGCTCCCCCGGAACCCGGAGGGGGACGACGAGGAGGGGGACGACGTCCCCAAGCCACCCCGTCTCCCACCCCGCCACCAGCGCGCCGTCCCGAGCACTTCGCCGAAGAGCCACCAACACCCAGATCGGCAGCGAGATCAGGGGGAAGTTGCAAGTAGGTCCCTCTCAAGCCGTCCCTGAGGAAGACAGAGAGGCCAGCGGGAGGGCGTCGAAGACAGGCCCTGAACCGCCAACCAAGGCGGAGCAGCCAACAGAGCCGAAGGTGGGCCGGACCGGGGTGAAGACGTCGCCCCCGGCGATGACCTGCCCCTGCCGCCGACCGACCCACCCGCCGCATCTCCAAATACTCCATCAGATCTGGCCAAAAGGGAAAAGAAAAGAGGGGAAAGGGGATACAAAACCCAAATCCACCTCCGCCACCACACCGGATCAGACCTGCTAGCACCAGAGGAGGGAGAGGGAGCCTCGAGCCCGAGGTTCGCCGCCCAGTCGCCGGGGCAGGCTAACCCGCGCTCGCCGGCGGCGGCCGCCGCCAAGGGCCTCGCCCCCCAGCAGGAGAGAGAGGCACGAGAGGTGGAGAGGGCTCCTCACCCGCCCCCATTCCCGCAGCAGAGGCCACCGCCGCCGTCGGCCTCCAAATCCACTGCTTACTGCTACGTTGCTCTAATGCTCTCCACCCGTTGACCGTGAAGCAGGCACGCCAGAGCTGTTCACTGCCATGGACTCGCCGATGAGCTCCGCCACGCTGGCAGCGCTGCCGCTGCTCCTCCTCCTAGCGCTCTACCTCGCGAGCCGCGCGCTGCTCGGCAAGAAGCGGAACTACTCGCCGGTGGCCGGCACCGTCCTCCACCAGCTGCTCAACTTCGGCCGCCTGGCGGAGTACCAGACCGAGCTCTCCCGCCGGCACCGCACGTTCCGCATGCTCACCCCGACCTGCAACTACGTCTACACCGTCGACCCCGCCAACGTCGAGTACATCCTCAAGACCAACTTCGCCAACTACGGCAAGGGGAGGACGACCCACGGCGTGATGGAGGACCTCCTCGGCGACGGCATCTTCAACGTCGACGGCGACAAGTGGCGGCACCAGCGGAAGGTCGCCAGCTTCGAGTTCTCCACCCGGGTCCTCCGCGACTACAGCAGCTCCGTGTTCTGTGACACGGCCGCGGAGCTCGCCGGCGTGGTGGCCGCCGCCGCCGCCGCGGAGGACAGGCCGGTGGACATGCAGAACCTGCTGATGCGGTCGACGCTGGACTCGATCTTCAAGGTCGGGTTCGGTGCCAGCGTGGGCTCGCTCTCCGGCGCCAGCGAGGAGGGGGCGGCGTTTGCCAGGGCGTTCGACGACGCCAGCGAGCAGGTGCTGTACAGGTTCTTCGACCTGCTCTGGAAGGCCAAGAAGCTCCTCAACATCTCCTCCGAGGCGGCCATGAAGCGCTCGGTCCGCACCATCAACGACTTCGTGTACGCCGTTATCGACAGGAAGATCGAGCAGATGGGCAGTGAGCAGGATGAATTCGTAAGCTCTCTCGCATCCCGGCCACCAGCAGCACGGCGGCGGCGCCAGCCGCCATGGCGCCATGTCCTATACTCCTACGCTTCTGAGCTCTGAGCCTCTGACATTTCTTTGGCAGGCCAAGAAGGAGGACATCCTCTCGAGGTTCCTGATGGAGAGGGAGAAGAATCCCGGCTGCTTCGACAACAAGTACTTGAGGGACATCATCCTCAACTTCGTGATCGCCGGCCGCGACACGACGGCGGGGACCATGTCATGGTTCCTATATGCGCTCTGCAAGAACCCGAGCATTCAGGACAAGGTCGCCAGGGAGGTGCGAGAGGCCACGGCCGCCGGCGACGACGAGGACGTCGGCGTCCAAGACTTCACATCACGCCTAACCGAGGACGCCATCAGCAAGATGCAGTACCTGCACGCCGCGCTGACGGAGACCCTCCGCCTGTACCCGGCGGTGCCCATCGTGAGTTGACCCCCGAAACACAATGGCGTATCTCCTTGGGCGTCGCGTCATTGCGTCGCCGTTGTGGTTCGGCTCGGCCGGTGATTTCCTTTTTTTCGCCGGGCACTCGTCGCAGGATGCCAAGTACTGCTTCTCGGACGACACGCTACCGGACGGGCACGCCATTAGCGAAGGGGACTTGGTGAACTACCAGCCCTACGCCATGGGCAGGATGAAGTTTCTGTGGGGCGACGATGCCGAGGAGTTCCGGCCGGAGCGGTGGCTCGACGGCGACGGAGCGTTCGTCCCCGAGAGCCCCTTCAAGTTCACGGCTTTCCAGGTGACCCGATCCGTACTCCAACTTGCAGTGCCCTTGCTCAGTCATTGCCATGTGACCATGTCAGCTACTGCCTAGTGCCTACTGGCTACTGCTACTAGCATGTGACTTGTTGCTTTGGCTTCATCTCATCGGCAGGCGGGGCCTCGCATCTGCCTGGGAAAGGAGTTCGCGTACAGGCAGATGAAGATTTTTGCCGCCGTCCTGCTCTTCTTCTTCAGGTTCGAGATGTGGGGTGGCAACTCCACGGTGGGCTACCGGCCGATGCTCACGCTCAAAATGGACGGACCCCTCCATGTTCGTGCGTTGAAACGGTTGCCCGCTCTGTGAGCTCTACGGCCTTCCGTTCTTTACTTGATTGGATATTTGGATATTGTGATCTGAAGATGCCGCATTGTTGCTTCCTGTCATAAATAATGTAAAGCTTAACTGAATAGCGATTGTGCATATTATATACTCGGTGCTCTATCAACTCTCTCTAGAGAGCGGAGAGCGTTGATTAGCGCATGTGATCGAAGGTAGAAGGAGGGATTTTTTTTTATGTATGCCACCTCATAGCATTCTAATCCATTTCATATCATCATAAGTCATGACCTTGGGCTCGTTCTTTTTAGCTCAAATTGGAGAAATATTTGATCTCAAAAAGTTATGACCCTCAAGAAAAGGTCTTATAAAAAATTTTAATTTTAAAAACTTTAAGGAAACCATTTAAACCTCATAAAATTACTAAAGATACTATATCTTTTGGTTTGTATAGAAATGATAAAAAACTCAGCTTTATCTTTTAATTTTAATTTAAACTAAAACGAAATCATTTTAGCCTTATATATGTTATCACATCGACGATGTTAGGTTAGAACGTACTGTTAGAAAACTTGCCTCAATGTCCAAAGTACCCCCTTCATAATTTTGAAATTTAAAACTTTGAAAAATTGATAACCAGACCAATTCGCGCGTGTTATTCAAATTTATAAAACTATGTAAATCATGTTTTAGTTGCTACCAAACATGTATGCTTTTCTTTTTATATTTTTTAATTAGTGTTCTTTTGCTCTCATTTTCGTGAGACGTGGTGTCACTAATATTAAAGTAAAATTTTAATATCTAACAAAACTATATTGCACATTTTAGCATGCGTAATTTTTAAACCGATTTCGTAGGAATTCATTACATTTGCTAACGTATTAAAAAGTAAAGAAATACTTGTCCTTACATAGCTTTTGTCATGGCTTGATCCGTCTTGTGACGTGAAAGGTAAAAAGTTGTCAATTCAATGGCACATTTGATTAGAGTGACAAAGATATTGCGCCAAAAGGATTAGGGGGCTCTATAATATAATGAAAAATTTTGCTGGTTTTAACCCACAAAGGTCAACTCATGACATCTATCATGGCTATCTCATAGCAACTACCATGTTTTTGTTATTTCATGGTAACTACCATATGATATCTCACCGGCCCTCTTCACAGCGCACTACTGCGAAGGCTAGAAAACAAGACTAGTGATGTATTGTTGTGATTTCTTCTTCGAAATGTCAGTCAAAAACAAGTGTTGACGACCGGAAGACAGGCTCCACGAGCAGAGCAACTACCATGTTTTTGTTATTTCATGGCAACTACCATATGATATCTCACCCTGTTCACAGTGCCCTGCTGTGAATGCTTGAAAAC
This sequence comes from Raddia distichophylla, assembly GCA_005191435.1. Taxonomy (NCBI): domain Eukaryota; kingdom Viridiplantae; phylum Streptophyta; class Magnoliopsida; order Poales; family Poaceae; genus Raddia; species Raddia distichophylla. The sequence goes on from SPJY01020557.1 coordinate 67,828, forward strand.
AATACTAGTGATGTATTGTTGTGGTTTTCTCTTCGAAATGCCGTTCAAAAACAAGAGTGTTGACGACTAGAAGGCAAGCTCCACGGGCCGAGCTTACTTAGTTGGTGTGAGTCCCAACTACGATTCTTCTCCTTGCACTACGCTTGAATGTCCAAGGGGATCCCGGGAGGTAGCCCGAAGTAAGAGACAATAGCACGATGATTTTTATCCTGATTCAAGCCTCCATTGCCAAATAATAGCCCTACAACTGGTCTTTGTTGATTATCAAGCTTAGAAAAAGTACAATGGGGGAGATCGAGCTTGGGGCAAGCTCGAGCTCGAGGAAAATAAGTGCTCGGAGCACTAAGTGCTTGTTCCTGGCTACGTGAGGGGGAACAAATCCCTCTTACAACTATCACGTCCTAGGCTAGTACTGGTGCACTTGTTCTACTGGAGTTTTCTTGCTGGGTGTCTTCGCCTGGAGTCGATGGATGTTGCCTTCGTCCTTGGTTCCTTTTATAGGCAGTTCATCATGCACTGTAGATCACTGTCGGTTCACGAGGGTATGCGAGTACGAGTTAGTCAATACTATCCTACCTCTGGTCCGCTGTGTTCTTTGTATCATCTGTTGGGTAATAGCGAGCACCCATCTGTTAGTAGCGTTGGGCCCACGCCTTTTTGTGGCAGACGACGTAGACGACTTAGCCATGAGTGGAAGGGCATCTTGTACCGGTGGCTGTGGCAAGCGCGCCTTGGTATCGGGGTTGAGTTGACTTGAGGCCTCTGTTGTGCGGTGCCTGTTGCAGGCGATGAGGCAGTGTGCACTCTAGGGCGTGTGCCTCGAGCTTTGGAAGCTCGAGAGGAAGCTTGAGCTCATGGCACGGGAGTTGGCTGCGAGCTTGGGTTGCTGGGGGGCTCTTAGGTCGTTTGTCTAAATGGGTCATGCTTTCTCATGGGCCGCCTAACTCACCAACAAAAATGGTGAGAAATCTACCAGTGATGTAGCGCCCCGTCACCCGCTTTTGATCGACCATGGGCACAACTATCCAAACAATTTTACACTCTACAGAGTGTACGTGGCAATCAAGCGGACCTTGAGGACAAGACGCCGGCGCGTGAGGCGTCTGAATGGACCTTGGAGACGTGACATAAACATGCGTGGCAACCCGGTGGACCTCGGGGAGGTTACACTGGGACATTGTGGTGCTTGGGCCAAGCTCTAGGAGGCATGTCAGGTGCAAACATCACTACAGGAAACCGTTTTAATTTCGTCGGTAAAAAACCGACGAAATTAGGGGCCAAACCGACGAAATTGACATAATTTCATCGGTTTGCTGACGAAATTAACCCGACGAAATGTGCTAGACGAAATTAAACACCTTTTCGTCGGTTGCCGACGAAAATACTGTATTTTCGTCGGTTCCAGAGGCCGATGAAATTAAAAAACCGACAGACTGCGAGGGCGACGGAAGGCTGACGTGGCACGTAATTTCGTCGGTTTGAGCCGACAAAATTATCTACCACGTCAGCAAAAAAAATATTGGAGCTGGCAGGTTAGGCTGACGTGGCTATTAATTTCGTCGGTTTTGGCCGACAAAATTATGTGCCACGTCAGCAAAAAAATAGCAGTGGCTCAGTTGTCTTTGGCTGACGTGGCTATTAATTTCATCAGCCAAAGCCGATGAAATTATATATTTTTTTTAAAAACAGGGTGCTGTTTTATTCACATAAAATTCACAAAAATCACAAAAAATCATAAAAATTCACAAAAAATTCACAAAATTCACATAAAATCACATAAAATTCACATATATTCATATCATCACAAACTTATATCCAACATCAAATATCATCCAACACAAGATCTATAACAGCACATAGATACAAATTAAACATAATTAAGTCCATACAACGTCACATAGCGCAAGCACAAGTTTAATATCAAGTCATCGAACTCAACTTCTACATCAACATAATATAGTGCATTATTAAGTTATCCAAGAAGGTACAAAATGGATCTTCTAACTCGCAGGTGAGTAGGATCCATGTTCGCTGCCTGCCGCATCGGCACCTCCCAAGTTGACCGAAGGCGTATCCGAAGAAGATCAGCTGAAGAATGTAGGCCATCCACTAATAACTCTCATCACATCCTACATTGTGAAATAAGGCAGTGACTTGTACATCTAGCTCCGATATTTGCTCAAAAGATAGAAATGTAATGATGCTAACATTTGTTATTCAGGACCCTCCAGGAAGAATATTAAATTTCCTCAAGATCAAGACTCTCATGCAGGCAATAAGTGTCCAAAATTTCTAGACCAAGTAAATAAATTAGGCCATGAGACTGCTTTGTAACAATTTGCCACAGCAACGACACCCGTTCTTGACCATGGGCACAACTATCCAAACAATTTTACACTATACAGAGGGTACGTGGCGACCAAGCGGACCTTGAGGACAAGACGCCGGCGCGTGAGGCGTCCGAGTGGACCTCAGAGACGTGACATAAACATGCGTGGCAACCCGGTGGACCTCGGGGAGACGAAACCGGGACATTGTAGGGCAAGCTCTAAGAGGCAAGTCAGGTGCAAACATGGAGACATCTTCAAGATGTTTGAAGAAATGCCACCGTCCAAATTTAGCACACAATAAAACAATCAAACACATGATGCGCTTAGTCGAGCTTAATTGAAGCAATTCAACCAAACACATACTCTGATTGGACTAAACTTGGCTCTCCTCAACCTGGTAGAGCTTATATGAGCCAGACTTAGCAGGGAAGACAACCAAAAAGGCCCTAAATTATTTTCCTCTCTCCAGATGGCCTTACTATGTGTTTAGCGACTAAAATTTTATGACATGCATTTAGGATGACTATGGGAGCGCGCAAACGTAAAATAGTGTTTCCTTTATGATCTCCTGAGTCGATAGGATATGTAAATTTGATCGTAGAGGTTGAATTTTTCGGGACATATTAAACTTAGCTCTAAAGTGGAGCAAGTCATATAAAGGGAGAACACTGAAACAACATATTCTCTACTCGAAATCTTTATGATCCTTAAAAAAGACTTGTATGGTCTAGACCGCTACAGATAGCACCAATATAATTTACCTCAAAATGTGTGTCAAATATACAATCACACCACACCGTCAGTCAGTCCATGGCCGACCTCTTCTAGAGCCTGCAACAGATCTATCTCTTGGTCAACCGCAATAAACACCGAGGACATCAACCCTGGAACTGTGACAGTAAACAACGAGTAAACCTGCACCACTAGTTGCAGACTTGCAGTATCCCATACCACCACATTACCACCCAGTGCGATCACTGATGAGCAGGCTCCGGTTTACCTTAACTATTGCGAATTTGACTCCTAGCTCGCTTAATTGCTCCATGATCCAAGATCTAGCCAAAATTCAGTGACGTGGTAACGCTTTTAGTATTCAAGTTGTCTGCAAGCTTTGGCGTCGCGATGCCGGTGCTTCTGAAACGACGGTTTTTATGTGCGGCGATGGCAGTGCCATCGATCTGTGCCGTGAGACTTGCCGCCGGCTGATCGGCGGTCCATTACCGCCGTCGGAAGCTGGCGGCGCCGCTGCCGTGGACGTGCCGTTGACACGCCGACCGACGGAAGGGCCAGGTGTGCGCCCTGCTAGAAGGTTGCAAAACGTAAAGGTCAGCGACGTCGAATGATTCGTGGACGATCGAACTTTCAAAGTTCAAACTGAGGCCACAAAATGGCGAACGAAAATGAGAGAAATTTGAAGGAAAGGATACCTTCGCGGGCAATGCTCCACCGACGCCGGCGGAAACGTTGGAGCACGCCGCTGAGCGCCACGTCCAGCGCGTCCGCCATGCCGCCGCCGAGCCCGTCGGGCGACGACCCGTACACCAGCCTCGGGATCATCTCCACCACGCGCTCCCGCATCCGCCGCACGCGCCGCTCGCTGAGCCCCTGCAGCGCCTCCTTGACGCTGACGTTGCCGACGCGCAGCGCCTGCCGGTCGAGGAACACCGACCACTCCCGGCCGGCGGCGTCGCGCGGCCCCGCCGGCAGGAACCACCGGTATTGGTCGTACGCGGTGCGCCGCCAGAAAAGCACCGGCACGGCGCCGGCGACGATGCAGTCGAACAGGGACCGCCGTGTGAAGCTGTCCCCGCGCGGCTGCAGGCAGAAGCTGGAGTCCAGGAATAGCTCCGCCACGGCGGCGCCGTTGTCGTTGCACCGCGTGCCCCGGCAGTCCACGGCGCGGCAGTACGCGCCGCCGGCGTCCTCGCACTCCTCCAGCAGCACCTCCCTGAAGTCGTCCTTGAACCCGGAGCGCGGCGCGCCGGCGAACCCGAAGAGGTGGGAGCGCGGGCGGGAGAGCACGTAGCTCTGCCACACCCTCACGTCGGCGGCGGCGCGCGGGTGGAAGCCAGTCGGGTACGGCACGCCGACGTCCATGCCGTCCAGCCGGTCGCCCTCGATGATGAGGCGGGTGACGTTGGCCATCGCCGGTATGAGCACAAAGTCGGTGCCCCAGTTGCTGTTGTCGTACCGGCGGAAGTCCCACGTGATGCGCCCCAGCGAGATGAAGTGATCCCACCCGCCGGAGTTCTGGAAGGAGGTCTGGTTCCTGAGCCACCGGAGGAGCCGTACGCCGGCGCGGTCGCGGTCGGCGTTGGTGAAGTTGCCCCAGAGGCGGCCGCCAACGTCGAGGCCAGCGTAGAACGGCACGTAGAACGCGCTGGCGAGCGACGGGTCGGTGGTGCGGCACCGGTGGGAGAGCAGGCGGCGGTGGACGATGACCTCGAGGGAGAACTGGTCGGTGTTGTGCCAGTTGGGCAGGGACGCGTTCGGAATGACGGCGGAGAGGGCGGGTATCGTGGCGACCGGCCGGCCGAAGCCGCCTGCGGAGAGGTACGGGCAGAAAGAGTACCACGGCCAAAGCCCCTCGCAGTGGGTGACGAGGTCGTGGTTGAACTCCGGCGGGAGGTCGTAGACGTAGATGAGCCCGGCGCTGCACGCGCCGGAGTCGGCCACGCCGTTGGCCCACGTGCTGTTGCACCGGCGAGGCGCCGGGAGGAAGCGGGAGCTGGGGAACCTGAGGATGGACTTGAAGAGCACGGCCTGGAGCGCTAGGAAGGCGAGGAACAGCACGGCGGCTCGCAGCAATGCCGGCGCTGGGGACGGCGCGGCGGCATTGAGCGGCGATCCTGGCGGGGAGGAGGGCTTGGCCGGTGATGTTGGTGGCTCCGGCATTGGGACCTTCTCAGTCAAGTGTGAAGTGGTAGCGGTGCCAGAATTGGGCTCTGTTCAGGAGACTCGTTTACGAGACGAAGTGGAGACTGAGACTGACTGAGCTGCTACTTGCATTCGCGTAAGGAGCATTGGATCCAAATTCCAAAGCAACGAATCTGTGCATTAGTTATATAGCTTTTTTCCTTAATTGTTAAAACGGACTTGCTGTGAGAGCCTGAGAAGCATACGACTGTTTTTAACTGTTTTGTACGCTATTTCTCTGTTTAGTTTGATCGTAAAAATGTAGTTATTTTAGTATTTAAAAACTTATGTATATAGCCTGACAACAATTATTTTAGATTTCCATTGATTGACTGGTTTGTTGTTTATTTGCTAGAAATTTGATTTTTGAGCAGTTGACTGTTTCTCCACTTAGTTTGACAGTGGAGATTTCATTATTTTGTATTGATAAACTTATATATTTATGCTTACATTAGTTTTATAACTTTTTTCCTTAATTGTTATTTTAGATAGAACCTGAGTGGTAAGTTTATAGAGGTTAACTACGTTCGGATATTTTGTTTTAACATCTACTATATTTTTTTGCATGTTTTTTTTTGTAATTATTAATTGAGTGGATGCCATAAATCTCAAAAACAACCACTTGACACTAAGTTAGTCCTAAAATAAAATCAATGCAAATGCTAGTTTTAGCTGTAATAAATGAGCAAGCCGGCATAGGACTGGAACTTTAGCTCGTAGCTCACGAGCAACTCGTGTTCGGCTCTATATTGAGCTTAGTTCGGACTTAGCTCGTCAACGAACAAGCCCAAGCTGAGCACAACTTCCAGCTCGGTCACTTAAACGAGCCCAAACCGAGCTAGGCTCAGCTCATTTGTGACTTGTTAGATGCTATCACCCCACGTCTCAACTCGTCTATGGGTCGGTCCACTCCGGCCACTCGGCCCCCTTTATCTACACTCCGTCCCCAGGTGGCCTGGCCCCATCACCCCAATCTCATCCGAACCGAGTAGCTCTTCCACGACCACGACTCCTCCACTCACCTCCATGGCTCCATCCACCACCTACTTCTATCGCTGGCTGCCCTCCCCAATCACCACCTTTACCAGTCGTTGATCGCTGTCCATCACCACCTCCAGCCGCTTCCCACCCCCTCCCGGCTCTTCTTTGGCGGCGCTGCCCCTACTCCTCTCAGCCGGCATTGGTGCCTAGTTGTTCTCTGCCGACACCGTCACCCCTCGAGCCTCGGAGTTGCCGGCCCTTCAGATATGATTTCACGGCCTTGCTCTACTCCTCCCTGTTCAAATTTAGATCTAGCGACGTCCTCATCACCACCTCCTCCGACCATCGCAGCACCTTCGTATGTGAGAAGAAACCATTGATGTGGATACTGTGATTGAGGATGCTTTGTTGCATCTTGAATCTAAACGTACCTTGTTAAATTTTAAAAATTGCTGCATCATTGGTTTCCATGTGGAGACATGCAATGAGGGTGATATTGAATATTTGCTCTTAGCCAAAATTGTTGGATGCGAAAAACAAGTGATTGAAAAGCTTTCATCTTTTTCTTTAGATTGTACTACGCATATATTAAACCTGAACCACATATTTTTTTGAAAAACAATTTTCTATAATCTTGATGGGTTCTAGATTTGGCATGACCGACTTAGTCATCCATGTTGGGTAGGATGCATAAGATTATCAAGAGTTGTATTAGACACATTGTTAAAAAACATATTTTAATAAACATGATGAATTCATGTGCACCGTATGTGCCGAAGGGAAATTAATTTTGAAACCTTTGTACCTTAGAATTAAAAACGAATCGTTGCTTTTTTGATAGAATTAAAGGTGACATTTGTGGACCTATTAAACCTTTGTCCAAGTAACTGCCCAAGTAATTAAATTGCGAGCCAATCATCTTGATTAAAGGATAAAATCCATTCGTTTGGACAATAACGCTGAATTTTTCTCAAAAACATTTAATGATTATTGTTTGGTTTTGGGAACTAGTATAGAACATTTTATACCATAAGTACATACACAAAATAGATTGCAACCGTTGACATTTAGTTCGCCTCTAAAGTTGTTGAATCCCTTCAAGTGAATCCAAAACCAAAGTCCATGACATAGTGCATAAAGTGCGTAGATTGTGTCTAATGGAAGGTAGTAATTGAGACACTGCATTATAATCGATGAAACATATTCACCGGTGATGAGTGGAATAATAATCGATATTTACTTTCATTGGCTGGTAAATATGAATTTATCCATGCAATTGAGGGATATGGAGGCCACATATTTTTTTTGATCCCGACAATGCTAAATCTCAGATTGGATTTGTATATTATATGGTGGTACATCCTTTTCAGGAAAGTCTAGTAACAGACTTTAGGGGCCACTTTCATCAACCACTCTAAAATCATTACACTTTATAAAGCATCTCATGGGTGTACAGCTTCGTAGAATGATTAACCACATACAAAAATTATGTGGTTTTAACACAATTGAATCCCTTACCATTATCTCTGCAGATCATGCGACATATTGCTCCTAAATTATTCTATTCGCATGAATTTCAAAAAAGTGTTGAGATAGAAATTTTGCAAACAAAGTCTTATGTAAATCTTGTTGATTTATTTACTAAATCCCTACCAAAATCCACGTTCCAAAAAGATTTGCAAGGGATTCATATGGGAAAACTTTGTGTGTGGCAAGACTTAGTGAAGAATCTTCTAAATTTTAACCTGTTTTATTAAGTTATATATCGTGCTATCTTTCTTTATGAGTTTACACGATGATTTCTCATGAAAGGTTTTAATGGAAATATGTTACAAACCGAATATATTATGCCTATTTTATCCATCCATTATTTTTCATTGGGTTTTGGAGGGTTTTTTAAAAAAGTTTCTGAAGGAATTTAAAGGTGATATTGATTTGTCCAAGAGGGAAGTGTTATAATATTAATCCTTTTGATTAATTGAATATGCAAATTAACACATGTCTTTATGACAATAACAAAATGTATGATTATTGAATCTCACTGACAATGGTGACCGCAAAGAAGTTAACCACACAATCAAGACACAAACAATTGTACTAATTACTACTCATTTATCAACTGTATATATATGGGTTTCAACGCCATTGTAACAAGAGAGGGGAACACAATAATAAAGCATTTATATTTTGTCTACTTTCTATCTGTTAGGTATTGTGTCAAATATGTGTACGAGTAGGTTACAAGGACTCTGTGTTGTAATAGGCAGGGTTGGTTAGTGTTTGAGTTGGACTCTATCCAGGCCTCCACTATATAAAGGGAGGCAGCCTTGGTGTAACCAAGACAACGACTTCATAATAGTAGCATAGGCAAGAGAGGAGGTCAGCGGCCGGCATGTGGCCGTGACCTGGTTAGCCGGTGTGCTGCGGTATTATGGATTGGGGAGGAGCGCCCATAATCAGAGCCCCGCAGATGTAGGCGAAAGCCGAACTGCGTTACCAAACATCGTGTCTCCTGGTGTCGTTCGTGATCTTGCATCGGCGTAATTCCTAACAAGTGGTATCAGAGCTTGGTCGGCGAGGTTGGCCATGCGATATTTAATTTTAATCTTTTCTTTCACATGGGCGATTAGTTACAGGAGGATTGCCCGTTCCATCCCGATTTGTGCCTCTGTCGCAACCTTCTCTTCCCTGGTTCTGTTGGCCCTCACTGGATAATTCTAGCCCCTGCAAGCATCATCGTCAGGTGTGCTCATTTTGTTCTCCTTCATGCTCCTCACTTGCATCACATATAGCTTTTCCTCTTTTGCTTGGTTTGGTGTCCTCGGCTGTATGAATGTATATGAATATTTTCGCTTCGTTCCCTATGTCTGTGATCAACCAGAATTCGTCCATCCTACTTTGATTAAAAGTCGGGTTTCAATTTGTTTGTCATAGGTTCTCTACCAGAATTCATATAGCAGAGGAAACTGAAAAATTTTGTACTACTATTATGTACTTTTGATGCGGTGACGATTTTGCTTTTACATGAAGGAACAAGGAAAAATAATGCAATCTTTGCCAACCTTCAAACCCAGCTTAAGAACAAAGGCTTCACTATTAATGTCAAAAACATACTCACAATTTTAGGACCTTTATTTATGGGGATCTCACACTTTTTTTTATTTGCATTGCTTCCTTTTGGTTTTAATATTCCTCCATATAATTTTTTCCCTTCTGCTTGGTTTGTTGTGCTAAGCTGTCTGAATTTGTATGAATATTTATGCTTCGTTTCCTACGTCTGTCATCAATCAGAATAGTCTGCAGCTCTTTTGCTGTTCCAAATTGATATTATTTTCCACTGTGGTCTGTGCTCCACAGTCAATTGCATTGTAAAACAGCCCAAAGCTGTAATAGTGATTTCTCTTTTCATAGTATTAATAAATGATTTCTCTTTTCATGGTATCAACGGAAAATACATTGGTAACTGACAGCCCTCCACAATTTAACTTAGACCTGACAATGTGTAAGGCTAATATGTCAACTCATTTGCATAGATTGGCAGGATTGGTGTTATTTAGTTATTTGTGGGGATTCTTTTTACTTTTAGAACAACTTAAATAGAGAAATCATAAGTTTTTCTCTTATAGTTTCACATCTCTCTATCTCTTTACTTCATATTGAGAGATCGTACTGTTTTTATTTCTGAAAGTTCAGCTAGGCAAATTTCCACCCTCATGGCTGATTATGTTTTAAGGATGTGTATTTATAAATAAAGTGGTATGCCTTTTTGAACACATTCGGCCTCTATATTTGTGATTACTAATTTCATCTGTTGTTTTCCTATTTGCAGAGAACATGCATAAGGACTGAAGCTTAAGGGTATCTGCTTCAAATATAGGTGTTTGTTGCTCTTTCAAATCAATATTCAATGAAATCAGTTCATGATTTCTTTCTATTGGCCACATGAAGAGGAAATCCACATTCGCTGCCGACTCAAATGGGCATGTATATGTTTCTTTTCGTTCTACTTTCTAGATAGTATGTAGTGTCTCCTAGGCCTTAAAAAAATGCTGCACATTCTGTTACTACAACCTTGCCAACGCGATTTTGTAGGAGTCTGATCTATGTCAAGTTCACAGTGGTGATTTTCCTCTCCAATGTTAAAACTTACTTATTCAGAGATTGTAACAGTCATTCCGTGCTGGCATACATGTTCTTTGTATCTATGTACAAATTTATTGAGATGGTCATTATGAGATGGCTACGTACAAAAAAGTAAAAAAATAGCATAATCACGTTACACTTCCCAAAAAACATACCAGTTACCTGACGCGCGCAGCGCGTCTTCATTGCTAGTAATTTTTATGTGGCATATTCCTTGATGGTTCTACAGGATGGGAGGATACTAATCTGTGCACAAGAAACAAGGATAATAGAGGATGATCCAGGAGAACCAGACTCAAGTTACAGAACTTACACAGATTTAGTGGTTCAAATTATGATCCAAATACAAACACTTTTGGTCCAGACAAGATGAAAGTTAGAAACATGCGCTCAGTTGGTGTCTTTATGGGTAGCTTGTTAAGTGTTCGAAATGGTGAGCTGTAGTAACTGTATTGCTATGGCCTTAATATGTTTACTAGAGTTCGATGGGTCTCACATTTTGCTCTCTTCAGCATGTGGAGCTGAGAGTGGTGTGTTTACGGTTTCTGTTCTGAACTTGTGTACTCAAATGATAATGGTTTTAATATATTATTAAGCAGTAGGGGGTTTACTTAGGGTTCTTATTTCTTTTCTGTTTGATCATGTAATGTGCGACTGCATTGTTGAATGTGAATCAAAGCAAGTGTTCCAAATTAAATCTTTAGGAGATTGATTATTTCTGTGAGCAGCTTGCTGAAAATACTAGAGTATATGTGCACTTTCCGTTTCAAGAAAATGGAGGAGGGATAATGTGCGATTGATTCCTCTCATTTATTTTAGGCTAACTGTGGAATAATAGTATAAGGGAGTAGCTAGTCTAATCTAATCGGAAGCAGAATTGGGACCCGGGGGACTGGGCTCTGCACTGTTGAACAACCACACTATTGGATGTAGTATGAGATTATTGATGCGCAAACAATACGTAGTCCAAGAACAGCAGACAAGACGTAGTCTAAGAACAGCGACAATTACAAAGTAGATAAAACATAGGCGTAGCAAGAGAGATCATGCTTTATTACTTCTGAAATGGGATATCCTCTCCTTCATATAGCGAAAGCAGGAGGCAGGGTCCACACAGGGTGGGTCCCACCCCACCTCGCGCGCGTGCCACTACCGGCCGGCAGCCCCACTTTGGAGGCGAGTCTTACGGGGACTTGGCTTCGTGCATGGGTAGTTTCATAACACTCCCAATCTGCCGCGCCGCGTAGAGCATATGTCTCATTAAAACTCCACAAAAATCCAATGGAATTTTTTTTTGGAAAAAGAGTACATAGCCTACATTGTTGTTTGCACGGATATGTTGTTAAAAACCTTACGTGAGAAACTTCATTAAAAACTCACTTAAGGGAAAAAGAATACAAATCCACCCAACACCGCTTCTTCTTCTTCTAGATTGTGTCGCCGGATCCACCGTCCCTCCTCCTCCTAGCGCCCCCCTCCCCCCCAACGGGATAGCTTCCACCGTCCCTTCTTCCCCGTCTTTGGCGGCGGGGACGCCACCGGATCCACCGCCCCCTCCTCCTCCTAGCCGTCGTCGCCGCTGCTTTACGTGCCTCCACCACCACCCCGCCCGACGGCGCCCTTGCGGCTAGCCTTTTTGCCCTCCTGTCCTCGTCAACGTGCCACCCCGCCCACCCTAATGGATGGGGACGCGTCCCCTTGCCGTCGCCGGCCCACCCGACCTCGCCCCCCTCCTTGGGCTCCGATGGCGCCATCACCGCCTCCGCCGCCACCCTCACCAAACCCCGACCAACCGCCGGTCCGCCGCCACCGCCCGGACCAAATCTATACCCGAGGACTGATACCCCACCCCTACCCGAAACCCTAACCCCGAACGACAGCGACGGCGAGGTAAACTTCTCTCTCCTCCTCCCTCCTCCCCCCGCTCCTTGTCCTGTAGCAATCCCGTCTGGAGGAGCCTGTTGGTTAACTTTTCTTAAAAATAAATTGCTATGGAAGGCAAAACCCAATCAAACAAAACCGAATCTTAAATCCAGCCTGTTGTGCTTGACCAAAACCGGTCAAGCCGTTCCTAAAAAAAACCCGGTCGAGCCCAATTCTTCTCCTCCGCCCTAGCAGGGCGAACCAGAATGGGCTCAAAACCGGGCCTGGCCTTTACCGGCCATAGCAAGCCACCTCCAAGACTGGTGGATGCCGCGTCCTACTCCGAATTTTTATTTTTATTATATTTATTTTAATTCTTTTATGCAAAAATATATGTCGGCGTGGAGATTATGCAAATCTATACCCCTGTCGCCTCCCAAAGGGCGATCGCCCGTTGAAGTGCCAATAGGGTCATCTCCGTCAATCGCAATCTAAGCTGTGGGACCTGTCGCCCTTTGAAATGACGACAGGTATCTGTCGCCCTTTGAAAGGACGACAAGTCCCACGCCTCATGAACAGACAACATGAAATATTGAAAGTAATGTGTGATGTTAAAAACAATTGTAATTGGAAAAAAATAGTAATTAGAATATTTCATGTTAAAAACAATCTGCTGATCCTGGATACAGAACTATATAAAGTGTGCAGTGAGGGATCTTTATTGGTAGCCAGTCTTTCACTTCCGTCTCTCCACTCCCATGCCTTTCTTGGTCGGACCAACCCAACCGAATCAAAGTTGAGAAAGGTCTCACTTTGTACTTATGATTATGAGCGCATAGACCCAAGGGTTCCTGGTCAGCAAAGCCTTCTTTAGAGAGATGGGAGAGAAAAACCTCCCCACCAATGAACGTGCCTTCGCCCCTATACACAGGAAACCTGCCACGTACACATGCTTAGAGGGAATAGGTGCAATCGTGTTTTTAACATGAAATATTCTAATTACTATTTTTTTTCCAATTACAATTGTTTTTAACATCACACATTACTTTCAATATTTCATATTGTCTGTTCATGAGGCGTGGGACCTGTCGCCCTTTCAAACATGTACCGGTTTAGATCAACAATTCTTGTCTCTAAATTTTCAAACATGACACGAAGCATGTAGATATTCGTGCTTCGTGAAGCACTATATCATAAACTCATATTTGGTAACATTGAGATATTTTTAGAATTTTTTTTATATGTTTATATAGCTAGAATAAAAAAAATATGTTTTTGCTGCTGTCACCTAGAGCAAAAATGGAATAATTGTTGTAACATGAAATATATTACTATTTTTTCAATTACAATTGTTTTTAACATGAAATATTCCCATTACTATTTTTTCAATTACAATTGTTTTTAACATCAAATATTATACTATTTTTTTATTGTTTTTAACATGAAATATATTACTATTTTTAAGATCAACTGTTTTTTCAATTGTTTATAACATGAAATATATTACTATTTTTCCGATTACAATTTTTTTTAACATGAAATATTCCAATTACTATCTTTTGCCAATTACAATTGTTTTTAACATCAAATACATTACTTTTAATATTTCATGTTGTCTGTTTATGAGGCGTGGAGACGACAGGTAGCTGTCGTCCGTCATTTCAAAGGGCGACAGGTCCCACAGCTCAGACGACGGCTGACGGAGACGGCCCTATTGGCACTTCAACAGGTGATCGCCCTTTAGGGGGGCGACAGGGTATAGATTTGCATAATCCCCACGCCGACGTATATTTTTGCATAAAAGAATTAAAATAAATATAAGAAAATAAAAAAATCTCCTGCTCCTAGAACCTTGTGGAGCCGCGCCAGGTGCACGAGCGACGCAGCTAGCCGTAGCCATCCGAAACCCTAGCGAGCAAGCGAGCAAACCCATCCCTCCTTCCAAACCGGCGACGAGGTCGCGGTCGTGCCTGCCGCTTCAGGCCCGCCACGTCCCCACCCGGTGCCGGAAAGCCGTCGACTTCCCTCGCCGCGATTCGTGGGTTCATTCCCCTTCCATTTGATGTGGATTTATTTCGCCCTCTCGATCTGCTCCCATTTCTTGCGGATTATTATGTGGGTGTGGGTGATTCGTTTGCAGGCCGCTCCGGCCACACTCCAGCAAGAAATTTGCGGATCCTACCACCGCAGCCCCCTACAAGTAGAAGGTCGCCGTGCGCCACCGGACCTCCACTAACCACACGCGGCACCTCCGCCGTCGTCTCCTCAGATCTCTACCGCTCTTCGCCCTCTTCTCCGTCACTGGCAAGGGCTCATCCGCAAGGTACCATCCCTCCTCGTATGTCTCGTATCTGACCCGATCTGATCTCCTCCTTTGGTTCTTGTGATCTGTGGCGTTCTTGCTCCGTATGTGACGTGGTGGGGTGTGCCGCGTGGGTGAAGGGGACGGCGGGCTGGGGGAAGACGCAGACTTGAGCGGGATGTGGGCAGCGAGGCCGGCGCAGTACAAGTACCTGGTGGCTGGCGCAGTGTAAGTACCTGGTGTGGTGACCGGGGTGCCCGCCCTGCCGGATCTCGTCCTCCCCATCCACCGAGGCCTCGACTCATTCGCCGCCCGCCTCTACCACTACCCCGTCCGTACGTCTCCCTCCTGATTTGTTGTTTATTTTTTTAATTGAAATGCATGAGCTAATCAAGAAGTGCAACATAAGATTTTGTAAGATTTTGCTAGATTTCCCCCTTGTTAGATTGTACACCAAAATCTTCTTTGATTGGTTAAGTTTCTGATTAAGTGGTGAGAGATGTTGTTATTAGGAAGTACTGATTAATGCTTTAAACTATGTGCCCCTATACTTATTTTCTGCAATTCTTTATTCTTTATTCAGGTAAATCTGTGCACCACTCCACTTGATCGCCATGGCTCCGGTACTTTTTCGCACTGATAAATATATAGATCTTATTTAGAATAGATGTAGACTTAGGTAATGTGATTATATTTTATTTTTGACCAATGTCAGGTTTTATCCTTTCTCAGATTGTTGATATAAGGGAGGATTTGCAAATGCTATACGTGGGCAAGTATCACCATCTGTCGTGTTGGTCCACATGATGAGTAGGGCAACACAAAATCTAAGAGTACCACTATATGATTTCCCGATAACTGGATTTGTTATTTATAGCGACAACCAGAAAACTTTGGTGGCAGTGCACAGATCGTTTATTACCGGAAGATGCTTTATTTTTGTGACATTCAGTGATGGGTGGAAATAGAAGCAAATATCTGTTGTACGGTCGCAGATCATTCCATTCTTCTGATCCAAAACAGCGGACATCAGCATCATCCTGTCTCTTTCAGTTTAGATCTTATGGAGAGGACAAGACTCGTGACAATGGCTTATCAGGATAGAGAACCTAGGCTGAACGCCTTTTCTAGTGCTGTCATGTATGTTTTTCTATGTTGTTCATGTTTCTTTTTTATCATTTTATCTTATATAAGTCTGTTTTTTTTGTTCTCTAGGTATTCCATTGCTTGTGTTTCTTTTTCATCATTTTATTTTTAAACTAAAGTCTGTTTTTTTTTGTTCTCTAGTTCCCCCAGCCGTGCAGGTTCTGAAGACTTATGGAACATCTGTTGCTTTCGTGGAAGTGGTGATTTTTTCCATTTCATGCCCAGCTGAATTTCCTAGCTCTCGTGGTGCACCGGTTTTCACTTTTGATGGTCACATGATTGGAACACTTGAGTCTCATGTTAGGAAATCGCATGATCTAAAGTTTGCGAAACTAACACGTTCCTTTGTTGATAAAATGGAACGTCAACTGTGTGAAACATTTAAAGAGAAGGTAATTTGGTTAAAATCCTTTTAGAACTTTGTTAAGGCACTTGCCTTTTGTGTATATGTAAATTTCAATCTATCTCTCTTTTTAGGTCACCCTACTAAAAATGAGGAATTATATAGGAAGCATGCAAATGGATAATAAAAGGTATTGTTTAGTTTTTTAAACCATTCTTATATGTTCTAAACCATCTCAAAGCCCCTCTCATGTTCAATTAACTTCCATAAAAAAAGATCAAACGAGGATGCGGAAGAACAACGGGGGCAAGGCAAACGTATTAGATACTAAGGTAAGCTCTTTGCATATCATTGCACTTTCTTTGACACATGTAAGCTCTTTGCATATCATTGCCATTTCTTTGATCATTTTGACCGTTGCTTGAGCAATGACAATATTTATGTGCTGAAGTCCAATGGTTTTACTATTGACTCTGGCTTAAGGATTGTTAGCTGTTAAAAATGAGCTTACGCTGAGCTAAACACAGAGTACATCGAGGGGCCCCAAGCCTCAAATTATGTGCTTGGGATTAGGATGATTAGGCTCAACTGCTCCTTGTCCTTGGGGTGGTGTATCCGTCTCACCTAGCCATTTCACACGTGCTACCATATGCCATTATGTTTAGTTAAGCTAATTCAATTATTTTTGGACATTAAGATGCTTTGTGATCTATTTGTAGGACTGTTGCTGACGGGATTATGGAGGGACGCACTTACAGGTAATCTATTTTTAGTAGCCCACCTCAGATTTTATTTGGTTACTTTGTTTCGTGTGAAATATGTATTGTCTGACTTTGCTTTTTCATAAAAAATATTTAATGACAGATGGTGCGTGCCTGATGCATATTGGTATTACCCAAGTCTTTATTATGTGCCACAAGAATATGAAGATGAAATGGTATTCGAGTGAATGATTTGCTGCCTGTCTTAGACGTTAAATTAATCTTCCGAGCTTGTTGAGTTTCTTGTGTTATCCTTGTATTGGAAATACTGAAGCCGTTCGGTAAATTTGTTGCAATGCTTTGGTGCTACCTGCCTTCGACATTAAATTAATCCTGCTGAGCTTGTTGAGTTTCGTGTGTTATCCTTGTATCGGAAATACTAAAATCGTTTGGTAAATTTGTTGCATTGCTTTGGTGCTATGTTGATCGTGATTTGTCATTTTTTGGTGAATGGGCACCGCCTTTTCCAAGTGTCAGGAGAGTTGCTTGTTTCGGTTTGCATGAGATATATATGGTATTAGTGGTCACAACCTTGTCCACCTATTACTCTATAATACAAAGCGTTAGCATTACTCTATCCTAGTGTCTGCGGCCGTCTGATCACGTCGGTAGTGTTGATATAGTTGTCAGTCATGTTATGCATAGCCCACCCATCGCTTTCGCCTCAGGCCATCGCCTTCATGCCCTGATTCTCGCTTGGCCCGTTCCTGCTACACTTTGTGTTCATTTGCACAGTTGCCCTAAAATCGTTAGGGCAACCGTTAAGTGATGATATGTTACCGATGTGGCCGTTAAATGCTGATGTGGAGGTCACGTGGCAAGAAAAATTCTAAAAATTAATACAAAACAGAAAAATTCATAAAAAATGTGAAAAATTCGTAAAAAAACATAAAAATCGTAAAAATTGGTAAAAAAACATAAAAAATCGTAACAATACAGAAAAATTGGTAAAAAATATAAAATATCATAAAATATCATAAAAATTAAGAATCATAAAAGTTTTGTATTAGGAAAAAAATTAAGAGAACGTGCAAAAAGTATGGTAGACGGTGGCGAGCGCGTGAGGAGGCGGAGAAGCGGCATCGGTAATGACATGGATTACAAATTCCAATGTTTTTCTCCCCATGCAATTTTTTCAAATTTTATGAATTTATGATTTTTTTTCGTTTTAACGAGATTTTCTTTTTTATGACGTTTTTACATTTTTTGGTTTTAAATTTTTTTTATATTTTTTTGCAATACTTTATTTTTTATGAATTTTTATTTTTCTGTGAATTTTATATTTTTAATATTTTTGTGAATTTTCTTTTTTCTGAATTTTTATGATTTTTTCTGAATTTTTATGAATTTTTTTTTTTCTGATTTTCTACCTTTTTATGAATTTTCCTTTTTTACGAATTTTCTGAATTTTTATGAATTTTTTAAATTTTCTGAATTTTTATGAATTTTTTATGACATTTTCTGAATTTTTAGAATTTCTCTAGCCACGTGACCACCATGTGGCATCCACGTCAGCATTTAACGGCTGCGTTGGTGACACATCAGTACTTAACGGTTGCCCTAACAGTTTTGGAGCAACTGTGCAAACAGAGACAAGTTTAGGGGGTCGAAAAGGTAAAATCAAAGTTCAGGGGCCTAAGTGAAAATCGCTGCAAGTTCAGGGGGCAACAGTGCAATTTTCTTTTTATATAGCCTTGGTGAATGTAATGTGCATACATAAAATTCAAAAAACAAAAAAAGACAAACGGGCCGTGTCGGGACGGCACGTCGTGCCGCAGCTGCTGTCCAAGCACGGCACGGGTGTCGGGCCGTGCCGGCCCGGGCCCATTCTACGCCGTGCCGGGCCCTGGGAACGCCTCGCGCTCCATCCAATTAGCAAATCCCCCATTTTCTACACTCCCCTTCTCTTTGCCCTTTCTTTCTGTTTTCACGTTCAATAAAAAACTGAAAAAAAGGAAACATAGCTAGAGGACAACTGAAGACAATATTAATTTCAAACTAATTCATTTAAATATTCTCAATATTTTTTAAATTCAAAGACCAATTGGATGTTTTTTAAATGGAGTTTTGAAAGATTTCTTGCAATTCCAACTAATTGATTTTACAGTGCACTCTTTAAAAAAATTAATTATTTCAAAGAACGACTCCATTCTATTTCATGGCCGCGAGATGTTTTCAAGTGAGCCCTAACTTTCTTTATTTTTTGGATTTTCAAGGAAATTTTCATGGAAAATACTACGAGGTTAGTCTTTGGATTTTTTTTTGCAAATAACTAGTTTTGCCCATCCTTTTTTTGAATTTTCGATATAAACCACTTTTTCCCGAGCTTCCACTCGGTTTAGACATTGTTAGACAACCACGCTACCGGGTGTAGTCCGAGGTTGTCTAGCAGTGCGTAGATCGTAGACGACGAAGAACAATCACAGAGAAACACAGAGATGTAGGAGAGGAAGTATTCTTTATTGCTTTCTGTTGTGTACATAATAGATTGAAACCTCTCCTATTTATGCTTGGGTGCTAGGGTTTCGGCTGGTCCATACAAGTGAATCCCACCCCTAAGCCATACCGGGCCCAAGGCCAGCCCGTGCTAGGTGTGGTTCCTCAACACTCCCCCTTGGACCTTGCCGCGTGATGCATATGCCCCAAAAACTCCACAAAAACCCAGTGGGAAAAATGATGGAGAAAGAGTACATAGCATACGCTTGCTGTGCGCACGGATTTACCTCGTTAAAAACCTCATGTGAGAAACTTCATTGAAAACTCACTTAAGGGAAAAGGAGTACAGATCCACCCAACGGTTCTTTATAATTCATGCATTCATTCATTCAAGTTGGGTACTTGAACTTCGTGTTCAAAATTTAAATTCATAATATGTGAAGTTTCTCTCCCTGAATTCTGCACTTCTATGAGTCTTCTTATTTCAATTCCTTTCACGCATCTTTCAAAAATAGATGCAGAGAGTGACTTATCAAATAAGTCTGCTATATTCTCAATTGACTTATTGTGCAGAAAACTGATTCTTTACTTAGGGTTCATATACTTAATAAATTTTCCTTCACATATCCAGTCTACACTTGTGCGACACATGCTGCATTATTTTTATAAATGATACTAAGGGTTCATTCAGCGTACAATCCACATGACTGAAAATGTGGAATGACCTTCTTCAAAGCCATGCATGTTCATAATAGGCTTCATTCAATCCTATGATTTTCGAGTGGTTTGTCGATATTGACATAAAAGTCTGCATTGACGACTTCTACTTAATTTTAATTCTTACCACATAGGAAACATATTCATATCCATATCTTGATTCTTTCATTCCAAGATTTCTCTTTCTTTAGAGGTATCGGGAGATGTCCTAGATTCTTTCAAATGCCCTTCTTGTGCTCTGCATTATACCAAGTTGATAAAATTAACGGCAACTGCAGCGTACAGCCGGCAAATATATTGTACTGCCGTATGCTATTCACGAGGTATATGAGCCACTCAAATTCTGATACAGAACTCCATGTTTCTGGACATCCTCCCCCTCATCCCTAGGTCTGTACAGGTCTAGGTCTATAAGAAATGACCTACCAACCATTGGGTTTTCGTGGATACACCTCAAAATCAAACCTTTACAACACGATCAACGTATAGGTTGACTGGTGTAGCGAGATTCATTTGGCATATGCTCAAGGTGTTAACCCAAGCTGCAATGGCCAATCCATTCATCTCTTTCTCGTACTTCAAGTATGCGCTTTATTTTTTTATTCAGTCTGTATGGTAATGCAAAGGATTATACTGTACAGATTTCTATTTGCTCTATTTTGGTTTAGGACAATAATACTCATGTATCTTCATATATAAGTCCATCCAAGTCTTTTTCCAGTTACAACATCCATTCAATTCATTTTCTTTCTCAACTTTCAGTTGAGTACTGCCATTGAGATAAGGGTATCTAAAAGTTACACCACCCATGACCGAAGAATAAGTTTTTTCATAAACAACGCAAAGGCGCTGAGTGAAACATTGTGCTACCAGCCTTGCTAAAATCGTTTGGTAAATTTGTTGCATTGCTTTGGTGCTATGTTGATCGTGATTTGTCATTTTTTGGTGAATGGGCGCCGCCTTTTCCAAGTGTCAGGAGAGTTGCTTGTTTCGGTTTGCATGAGATATATATGGTATTAGTGGTCACAACCTTGTCCACCTATTACTCTATAATACAAAGCGTTAGCAGAGGTGCTCTCGCCTAGTGTCTGCGGCCGTCTGATCACGTCGGTAGTGTTGATATAGTTGTCAGTCATGTTATGCATAGCCCACCCATCGCTTTCGCCTCAGGCCATCGCCTTCATGCCCTGATTCTCGCTTGGCCCGTTCCTGCTCCTTGCCCTTCATAGCTTCATAGCACCGCTGCCGCCCTTCCTTCCAGACAAACAGGGAATTTTTCGGAAGCTAAGAACATAAGCAACTCAATCTGTTTAACAATAACAACACAGCATTGCAAAGAGTGAGCAGGCATCAGACGACAGGTAACAACATACACCATGCTATTAACCAAAATTCTGCAACTTCTCCATTGCAATGCGTGATGTGAAGTAAAGCTATATTAATCCAGCAGATGGCTGAGTCATTTGAACAATAATGCAGTTACAAAGAGGAATCCCCATGTTTTATGGTAGTAATAACTAATAGTTCAGCCGTAGGAAGGCCTTTTAGGCTCCAAACTTTCGTAGAGTACAAATAAAACATAATGCTAGTGTCTCAAGTACAATAGCCATTGAACAACTATATGTAGAGACTATGCAGCGTTTAGATGGTCAACCCAAAA
The DNA here is from genome assembly GCA_005191435.1 of Raddia distichophylla. Lineage (NCBI taxonomy): Eukaryota > Viridiplantae > Streptophyta > Magnoliopsida > Poales > Poaceae > Raddia > Raddia distichophylla. The sequence continues at coordinate 89,426 of SPJY01020557.1, forward strand.
GCTACTCCTATCATCTTTCCTTAAAAATAAAATATAAGCACCACATATATGTAGGCGACCAAAAATATGAGATCTTCCTGCTTAAATCTGTGGCTTTATAGAGAGAAGAAAACAAGATTGATAATTGTACAACGCATATACTTAGTCTACCCGAAATTTAGTTACCAGTACATATTACGGCTAAAGCAACACACTGATTGCGAAGCCCCTAATGGGAAAGCAGGTCTGTCAACGATTTTCATCGAAAACATGAGAGCTAATCTAGCCAATTTGTTGAGATCAAACGGCCGGACAGAACTGCACACGAGACGAGAAGAAATCAGATAAAATGGAAGGCGGCGTAGGGAGGAGCTAAGGGATAGGAGAGTGCGGCGACGGGAGGAACAGGGTTGGCGAGGAAGGAGGAGACGGCGGATCCGACCCGGGAGGTGGCGGCGAGGGCGGTGGCAGGAGGAGAAAGCTCTGTGAGACGGCGACGAAGGAGGCGGCAGCCGTCGATGTGGCTAGGGAGGAGGCCACAGCACCACGGGGAGGCGAGCGCGGCGACGGTTTCAGACGACGGCGACGACAGCATGGGGAAGCACACGGAGACGGCAGGGAAAGGTGCGGTGAACGGAAGGCGAAGAGGCTGCGATGCAGCAGAGGAGCGGCGGCACTGTGGTGAGGCGATGGGGAGCTGGGGCGGGGGGAGCTGGGGCACGGGGGGTGAGACCTTTGGGTTATATTCAGTGGCAAAAGCGGGTAATTTTTCTCCAACCCCAGGTGCATCTACAAAGGCGAAAAGGACCAAACTGCGACCGACGGAGAACCTGGAGGGCTTGCGAGAAATTGGACAGGGAGGCAGCTCTGCTAGCCAGGGGCATCCCTGCGAATGGACGGGGACCCGAGGAAAATTTTGAGAACTTCGGGGGCTTTTTTGCAAACCGGTCCCCCCGGGAGGGCTCGAATCGGGCGGCCTAGACGGGAGACACGCGACGGAAATGGACGGACGAGATTTTGGGCCGACGTGGCCACCACGAGGGTGAGCCTTAGTGAGGCGCTATATAGCGCCGCAGGCAAATGTTGAGCTCTAGAGTAAGTACCTTCTCATTTCAGCTTTGTCGGGACCCGAAAATGGAGTCGAGTCCCTGTTGTGTTTTACCCGTTCAAGTCCCTGGATCACGTAGCTTGAACACACAACATACAGCTCTTGGATCACAACCATCAAACGAACAAACTTTATTACATCAGAATATTAGCCAAGATGGCCTTTACATCAGAGTATGCGCCAGCGTGGCGTTTATTACAAAAGGTAGGCACGTAGGCCTTACAACAGCGGAAGACTAAATTACAAGTCTCAATATCCGAATCAGGGAGGATGAAGAAGTAGATAAACCAGCATGGCAACATACAAAAAGAGGATACTATTCGGTCAAGTCTGCATACAACATGCTTAAAGAGGAGGCTAGATGGAGAGCCTGTGGAGATAGAGGGCAGGGAAGCAATAGCGGTGCTCAGAGAAGTCGGCAATGGAAAAAATTATGGAACTCCCGGATAGCCCCAAGGCACAAAATCCTACTATGGTGTATTGCCACACAAAACCTGCCGTTGGGTCAGAACTTAGTAAAGCGAAACATTGTCAAAGACCCCAGGTGCGTCCACTTCGGTCAGGAGGAGGATGACACTCATGTCTTCTTCAAATGTTCCTTTTCAAAGCAGTTATGGACAGATCTAAAATTTGATGCCCGCTACAAAGAAGGTAGGGGGTCTAACCTGGGGGATTGGGTGCTGGAATCCGTAACTCGCCTGGAAGGGGATCTGGCGTCTATTATGGCGGCGGGTCTGGCGGAGATCTGGAGAACCCGGAACGAAGCGAAATTCCAACAGATCCCGGCTGTTCAACAGCGTTCCTTGGCCCGTGCAAAAGGAGATGTAGACGCATGGATGAAGACTTCGCAGATGGAAAGGGGAGAAAGCTTAAGCAAGCACAAAGTCACCATGAGTCGAGAACTTGGCGAACCTGGGAGTGGGGAAATCCGAATCGAGGTGGACGCGGCGTGGAAATCGGGAAATCTGACCACGGTTGCTGCAGTGGCAAGGAACGGAACTGGCGATCTGATGGCGGCGGTGGTTCGACCGGAGTTTGGAGTTTCTGAGCCGGCGGAAGCTGAAGCCCTGGCGATCTGTCTGGGGAGGGAGCTAGGGAGGAACCTCGAGCTGGGCGACTATGCCGTCGAATCGGACTGCAGAACGGTGGTGGAGGCGGTGCGACGGGAGGAGGAGGATAGGGGCAGGTGGGGCGATCTGGTCGAAGCAATCAAAGCGGAGTGCAGAAGTGGTATGCGTCTGGGCTTTCTCCCGAGGGCACTGAATGCAACAGCCCACAAACTTGCTAATTGGGGTTCTCTGCAAAAGTCAGTTGCTTGCTGGGCTGTACATTGCCTGATTTGGTTTAAACTTTGGGGCCCAGAGGCCATTGTTATTCCTGCTACTGTTGTAAGCGATTTAATCCCTTAATGGAAGTTTTAGTCTTTTCTCAAAAAAAAAAAATTACAAGTTCAACTTCAAAAGACCAAAACAAGACAATTCCCACAGGCAAGCTGTAGTTAGCGCTCCTAGGTGTCGCATAATCTCCATCTTCAATCCTGTTGGTGAAGCCTTCATCCTTACACATCTTCTAGTGTTAACCTGTTCGTTGGAATGAGCAGCCCGCATGAAAGGCGGGTGAGTACGCGAATACTCAACAAGCAAGGCTGACTATATGCAACTAAGGCTTACAAAGAAAGGGTAAGGTTATTTTGCATAAAGCCAGATTTACAAAGGTTTTTCCTATATTTTGAAATATGAGGAAAAAAGTGATTTAAACAAATATTTTGTTTTTAATTTATTTTCTTTCCTTCGGCCGTAGCCGGAAATTTCTCAAGTGGCTAGATCATGGTTCCCCGCCATAAACCTATACCCTCATGTAACACCCCAAAATTGGCCCAATTTGATATCCATTCAAATTAGGATTTAAATTCAAATTTAAATCTATCGAAAATCGTTGGAATTAAAAAAGTTTAAAGGATATAGGTGAAAATCACCAAAGCTCTCGGATTGGGCCCCGTTTGGGCCGAACTTGGGCCGAATCTCGGCCCAAGTCTCTCTCCCATCTCTCTGTTTCAGCCTCTCTCTCTCCCACCGCTCACCGACGCCGCCCGCCGCTCACCGCCCTCGCCCCTGCCTCGGTGTCGCCTGCTCCTGCATCCAAACAGCTGTGGACCAAGCCACTACCGCCACGTAGCTCTCCACCGCTTATGCGTGCCACGCCGGCGTTGCCGTGCTTATCCTCCTCGCCGGTATAAAAGTCTCGCCGCCGCCTCGTTTCTTCTTTTTCTTCATTTGCTTCGCTCCTGGTCGCCTCCATTTCCTCTCCTTCGTTCGCAACACCGCCCTGAGTCCCCTGACTGACGCACACGTCGCCGGAGCCAACCCGTCGCCGGAATCCCTCGCCGAACCGAAACCCTTGGCGAGCGTCTCTCCGTCGATTTCTTCCTATTCGGTAAGTCTCGGCTCGATTCCTCGCGCGGGTAGTATCTTCTCCACCTCATGAGTATTTCCCCTCACTTTGTTTGGCATGTTCGTCGTCGGAGCTCGCCGTCGCCATGGCTCTGCTCCGCGCCGTCTCGGGTTCGCATGTCGCCACGCTGGCTCGGGCTTATTCTGGCCTCGTTAACCCCACGGTAAGCACCCACCTCCCTCACTGATGCTCTCCCGCTATTAAATTTGACCGGAGCCGAACCGTATTGCCGCCGCCGTGCACCTCGTGTAGCGCCGCCGCTGTAGCTCGTCGCACCGCCGCGTTCCGCCGTCGCCGACCGTGTATACGGTACCATTAGAACCGCGCCGTCGAGACGATTCCGTAGAGCCCAAGAACACCCAAAACGGAGGACCGTAGATCCGGCAATCGCCGTTTCTCTCAACGGGCTGCGTGCTGTCCGGAGCTTGAAGACGGCTGACATCAGCATGACGTCAGCGACTAGAACGCAGTTAAATATAGATTTTGATTTATGCTTTCTATTTATTAAAAATAGAAAGAGAGCTCTAAAAATTATGGAAAATTATTTAAAATACTAGATGCTGTATAAAGCCTAGTAAACATATAACTTTACAAATTTCACTAATAAATTTTTATATAAAATTAATAGCACAATTACTTTAGTATTTAATAATTAAAATAGTAAATCATCTCCATAATTCCTAAAATTATTACAGAAAATACTAGATTTAGTCTACATCATAGGAAAAATATAATTTTGCCACTAGCTTATAGGAATTTCTATAAACAAATTGAAGTTGGTATTTTAAGGTCTTATTTATTAATCTAAAATGTAAATAAAGGGCATTTTAGAAAATATAAAATATAGCCTTTTAAAATACTAGGTAGAACATCCTCACTGTAGTTGTCTTGACCGGAGCCATACGCTAGCAAAGTCGTCGTTTGATGCCGAGCACAGTTGCTGTTCAATGCCGAGCCGTTTTGCCGTCGTCGCGTCTGATTGCCTTTGGTCATGCCATTGACATCACTAGACGCGCACGATCTCCCTAAGTATCTAGGTGTCGGACCCGGTCTAAATGACCGACTCCTAATGTGCTATACAGTACTAGTCCCAGAAGATCATGGCTAGTACACACATAAACAGAACTGATACATTGCCTTCGAATAA
>SPJY01020557.1:94728-105570 GCA_005191435.1 Raddia distichophylla
ATAACCATACGTCAACTGTGAGGATGACATGAAAACATTTGCCTTTTGGGACCACTTGGCAATGAGTGTCTATGCTAATTCCCAGTATTGCGATGTCAGTAACCAATTTCCCAAAAAAAACATTGTCAAAGCAACTGACAAACTGTTATGGATAAAAAACAGCCTTAACTGCTAACAGAAGCTTTTTTCTGTGGAGTGTTCTTTTCAGAAAGCATAGAACCACTCTTAACAAAAAGTGGCAATCTTTTCATATATATATTCCAATTTCAGTGCCTGCACTTCGTGGGAAGGATTATGGAAAGACAAAAATGCGGTATCCAGATTACACTGAAACGGAGTCAGGTCTCCAGTACAAGGTGTCTATACTGCCCTTCAGTGATTTCTGCATAATGTTCACATGTTATTAACATGCTAAGCTTATGATTCTCATGACAAATTGCAGGACTTGCGAATTGGTGATGGTCCATCCCCAAAGAAGGGGGATACAGTAGTGGTGAGTAAGTCGCAGCACATTTGAAGTGCACCTGTACTCCTGTAGCCAATTTTGTATATTTGTAATATACTGCACCATTGTTTCCTTCAGTATGATCTTTAGTTGTGCGCACCCTGATGAAGATTTGGATTTGTGAATACCCTTAAGGTTGATTGGGATGGCTACACTATTGGATACTATGGTCGCATTTTTGAAGCTCGAAACAAGACCAAAGGTGGTTCTTTTGAGGTACAAATTGCAGCCTATAGCTTGCTAAAGGATGAGCCCTTAGATTCTTTACAAGATTGAACCATCAAATACAGTAGTTTATGGGACTAGGATGGCTGAAAGAATTGTGGCACAGATATTTGTTTAAATATGAACTGGATCATTTCTTCAATTTGAATGGTACCCGTTATGTAATTGAATTTCAGGGTGGTGAAAAAGACTTCTTCAAGTTCAAGATTGGATCTGGGCAGGTGATTAAGCACTAACAATCACCTAGTAGCTCACACCTGCTCTAGCCAACATCAATCTTATCATATTTAGGAGAATGCTATATTGTTCATACTCTGTACTTTGTGGCCGATGCCAATGCTTCATTTGCATATCCATGTTTATGCAAACTAACTATAACGAGCAAAAAGTGTTGTGCCAATGTTTGCCTTTTGCTTCATTTATAAATTAGTAGCCATTGCTGGTGTTAGTAACCTTCTGACATGTAGCATTTTTGACAATCAGGTCATACCAGCTTTTGAGGAAGCTATATCAGATATGGCTAAAGGAGGTGTTAGGAGGTAAGTCGTCTATCTTTTTTCCTATTTATAAAGCCATAATTTTACTATAAGCTGATCTTTGCCCGCATAACTTGTAAATGAGTAAATTTCACCAACGGTCCTTGAACTTGTCCCAAGTTCTCATCTAGGTCCCGATACTCTCAAAATGCACTTCTGGCTCCCTGAACTTGCATGGGAGTTTCATATAGGTCCAAAAGCCTTTCTAAAATCATAAATTTATTTTAAAAAGAATAGAAATGTATAGAAAATTATAAAAAATCTAGAAAATCATAAAACAAATTCCAGAAAATCATAAAAAATTCTAAAAAAAAATAAAAATTCATAGAATTCAACACTCTAGGCTCCCACATGCCATGGCAAGCTTCTCAAGCCCACACAACCGACACAAATGTCGGCTAGTTGAGACACAAATTTGTGTCTTACATGTTTTTCATTTTTTTTTACTGAAATTTCAATTTTTTATGATTGTTTTAGAATATTTAATGATTTTATAAATTTCTATAATTTTTTATGATTTTTTAGAGTTTTTATGATTTTTTTGAATTTTTTATGATTTTCTAAATTTTTATAAATTTTATACATTTTTATTCTTTTTAAAATAAATTTATGATTTTGGAGAGGCTTTTGGACTTATTTAAAACTCACATGCAAGTTCAAGGAGTCAGAAGTGCATTTTGAGAGTACTGGGACCTAGATGAGAGAACTCGGGACAAGTTTAAGGACCGCTCGTGAAATTTACTCTTAAAATTTTAAGTTACCATAGCAAAATTGTTAATTTTTACAACCCAGATGTTGTCGCACATTATTATCATGTTTTAAGATACATTCCGCGGTTCTTATTAAAGCTTTCAAAACCATTTTTCTGCTTTTTTTTTTGGCTTTGCAAACCTTTTATTAAGAGATGACAACTTTCGCAAACTATATTATACCACTCGTTTTAGTTGAAATTAAAAGAAAAATAATGGACCCGTTGCTTGATGGCCGGGTGTGAGTGTGAAGAACGTGGTGATCAACCGTATGGCACAGGCCAACTTGAGGGTATCGATCCCTGTCAGTGTCATATGTTGATTTCCACGTGCAGCAGGCAGAGACATGTAAAAGGACACACTTGTTTTTTTAATATTTTTAACTTTTGTACACGACTTAACCATTCGTCTTATTAAAAAAACTACGTAAAATATCATTTATCTTTTTATAATTTGTTTTATTAATAAAGGTACATTAAGCATGACTTAATTTTTTACGTGTCTGCACTAATTTTTTGAATAAGACGAATGGTCAAAGTCATGTCCAAAAGTTAAAGACGTCAAATAAAAAAAAAGGAGGGAGTACTATGCTGGGAAATCTAACTTTGCAATCAAAGTTGAAAACTTTTCAATCAAAGTTGAAAACTTTTCGTCCTTGCATGTGCACTCGAGACCCCGCACCATTAAAAACACTTGAGTGATAATAACTACCGTAGTGTTTTGTGCGTTTGCATGTGTCGGACCCGGTCTAAATGACCGACTCCTAATGTGCTAAACAGTACTAGTCCCAGAAGATCATGGCTAGTACACACATAAACAGAACTGATACATTGCCTTCGAATAACATTATTACAACATAGGGGACCACGGGTCCCATACAGAGTCACAATTCAGAACATCAAGCACGGCACGCAGGCCGAGATACAGAGTTACACAGACGGTCACACAGGGACCTAGCATAGCGCGACCTTATTCTAGCTAGTAGGCTAATCCACAGGCAACGGCGGTAGGCAGCACGCAACCCTACTCTTCGTCTTCGTAGTCCTCCTCCTCCTCGTAGTCCGAGTCCTCCTCGAAAACAGAGTCGTAGGGGAGCTCCGCGGCTGTTGAAATATTTTTAAAGAGGGGGAGAGGAAAGCAGGAGTGAGTACAAAGGTACTCCGCAAGTTCGGAATTATGCAAATGTGGGTTTAGTACAAGGAGAGCTTAGGTTAGTTGCGGAAATGCATTTATTTACCCTAGTTTTGACAAAGCAATTTCGAAACTTTAAATCTCAACATTTTCTTTGGGCTTTTCGTAAACAGTTCTCGCCACTTGGCCTCAGCGCCATAGCGAGAACAAAAATTCTTTCTTCTTCTCTTTTCTCAAAAACTTGCTAGGTCCGGTTTTCCGCGTGACACTTTCCGATAGGCCAACACCCATTTCGGAATATCACCGGTGGCCCCCAGCTCAAACGAAATCCTTCTCAAAACCTTACTCGCCTCAAATCCTTTGTTCAAAACCCTTTTTTTCAAAAAAAAAAAGGTTTTTAAATGAAGAATCTACCATATAATCAGTCCCATCGCACGCTCATAACCGTGAGCACGGCTATCATGACAGTTTTAACTCTGCAGAGTGGGTACGCTTTACCCTCGAGAGGCTACGCACCCAGAGAAATGATCAAGTAGAGAGTCAATTGAGCATTTTGAATTTTAGTTTTGACACCTCTTACTTTATTGTTTCTTCTTACAGGATCGCGAGGCTTATGACTCCATGCCCAGGGTCCCAGAGGCTCCCAAATCGAAGGCAGAATTGCCTAAGATATCTGCTGGGCAAAAGAGAGGCATCATCATGGAGAGCGATGGCTCTCAGGGTGATGAGAAAACCACTCGGCCCTTGAAGAAACACAAAGGTAAAGAGATTGTCAACTACTTGCTTGGCTGTATGAAGTATAATCTTCCTGCTTCAAAGAGCATGGGGATTAAATTTACTGACTCTGATGTAGAATCAAAAGAGGAAGAACTGGTGCACCGCTCAAAGAGAGGCACCAGGTCTAAAGGTCAAGCCTTTCCTCTCGCCATCGAGCGCGAATCGTCCCCGGAACATGCTGCCACCTCCAGCTCTGTCCCGACTGCTAGGCCAGTCACTGCTGATCCTAGCAACTCGTCTGAAAACAAAGACGAGTGGTCTGGCTCAGAGGGAGCCCGTGTCGGTACCCGATTTACAAGATCGGATTCCACCTGCGTAAACCCGTACTAGTCCCAAGGATCATGGCTAGTACACACAGATATACAGAAACGGAACAGTGCCAACGATATTATTATTACAAACGGAACATAGTCCAGTACAAACACATACAATGGCTCGCAGGCCGCAGATCAGAGTACACAACGATACAAGCCTAATACAACATCTAGAATCTTATTCATCCCACAGGCACGGCGGCTGTAGGAACGCGTAACCCTAGTCTTCATACTCTTCATCGTCCGAGTCCTCCTCAAAAGCAGAGTCGTAGGGGTGCTCCGCGGCTGTTGAAATTTTTAAAGAGGGGAAGGGGAAAACAGGGGGGTGAGTACAAAGGTACTCCGCAAGTCCGGAATTATGCAAGTGTGGGTTCAGTACAAGGAGAGCTTGGGTTATTTGCGGAAAAGCATTCATTTAACCTAGTTTTGACAAAGCAATTTTGGAACTTTAAATCTCAACCTTTTCTTCGGGCTCTTTTCAAACGGTTCCTGCCATTTGGCCTCCTGCCATAGCAAGAACAAAATTCTTTCTTCTTTTCTTTTCTCAAATTTGCTAGGTCCGGTTTTCCGCGTGACACTTTCCGATAGGCCGATACCCATTTCGGAATATCACCGGTGGCTCCCAGCTCAAACGAAATCCTTCTCAAAACCTTTCTCAATTTCTTTACTCATCTCAAATCCTTTGTTTCGAAAACCCTTTCTCTAAATTGGTTTTTTAAATGAAGAATCTACCATATAATCAGCCTCTTTGCACGCTCATAACAGCGAGCACGGCTATCATGACAGTTTTAGCTCTGCAGAGTGGGTACGCCTTACCCTCGAGAGCCTACGCACCCAGACGATGTTTCGCCACAAGACCATCAGCCACGAGGGCCAACGATCGGGCCCGTCCCATACTGGGGCTCGAGGTCATACTGTAATGGCTCAGTTCATAGGATTATAGGATGAGCAGTCCTTAGACTAGGGAGAGGTTTATATTTTAGCCCAGTAAAAGTATAGCATACATTATACGAAGTTATACGAGATCATAGGATGAGCAGTCCTTAGACTAGGGGAGAATTTATATTTTAGCCCAGTTTTCGAAATGGTGCCATGCTGCACCATCTGATAAAATATCTCCCTAGTCGGAAAGATTTTGGGGTAAGAGGAAAATCATTTCCTACTAAGCATCACCCTTGATGCGCTATCTTTAACTCATCCTTTCCCAAACATTTCTCAACACCTCTACTTCAAAAATTTTCAAATGCAGCCGTAATAACTTCGTATAGCATACATTATACGATGTATCATTCCACATAAAATATTTTTAAGCATTTAACCTACCACAATGAGGTATTTAAATATGAGCAATCCATATTTTAACCTTAGGTTTAATCCTACCATATTTCTTACCTTTTCTATTTGGCATGATATCTAAGTCTAGTAAATACGGCATTTATCATTTTTAAACTAGCATGCATATTTTAAAGTCTAGCAAATCTTTTCTAAATAACCGAAAATGACTTCACAATATGATCGAAGGGGGACTTGCCTTGATCGGTTCCGGGGAAAACGAAGGAGACGTCGCCGATCTTCACCTTCTATACGCGCACACGCACATGCAAGGCAATACAACACACATAAGAAATATTTCATGATTTGCGGTTTTTAAAGATAATGCAGAAATCCTATTTTCCATGCATTGATATTTGGGGAAAATCATGAATATGATTGATGCACATGAAATGATGACCACACTAGCCAATTTATTTAATTGGAAATGATTCCACATGCATAACATGCATATGCACAATTTTTCTATGATCCAGAAATGGTTAAAGTATTTTATTTACATTTAAAGGAAATATTATAACCATTTCTTAAATGCACATGAAATAATGCACCTCAACATGGTTACTTACTCAATTAATTTAATTCTTCATGCATGCGTAAATATATTTTCAAGGTCTAGAAATGGTTAAGGTATTTTTACAAATTTTATAAAATTTATTTTATATTTTTATGAATTAGTATGGATTAATTATGAATTCTAGAGTAATTAATGGAAATTAAAAGGATTTAAATGGGATTCTTCAGCTGAAACGGGCCGGAATGGGCCAAAAGCGGCCCACTCGGCTTGCTGCGTCGCTGCGCGCACGGTGGCCTGCTCGCGGGTTCGCTGGCCGACCGGTGGGCCCCACCTGTCGGCCACCCAGGGCAGAGCCCGCGGCGGCTCCGGCGCCGGCGCCGGCGCGACGACGGGTTATCCGACGAGGCGAGCGGCTTGGGAGGAAACACGCGCAGAGGGGAACTGGTTTATGGTGCCGGCGACGGGGATTACCAATGGAGATCAAGCTGGCGACGGAGGTGGCAGCTCGGTCGGAGATTTTCCATGCTTAAATAGATTTAATATTTTAATTATGCATTTTAGCGAAATTATTAACGTGCCAAATTTGATTTTGAAAATTTGGGATGTTACAGGTGGCTCGAACCTGCGACCTTAGCTCTAAGGAGCTTACATTTTTACCAAAGGATACAACACGTTTGCTAGCTTAGTACCAATTTGTTTTTCTCAAAAGAATCTCTAATAAGTATTGAAAAAAATTTCTAATAAAAAATTTACGGTAGCATAAAGTCGAACATGCAACCACTTGGATCACGCCCGTAATTAGGGCTGGCAATTTGGCTCGAAGCTCATGAGCTGCTCATAGCTCGCTCGGTTTTGGCTCGGCTCGGGCTCAGCTCGTAGGCCAACGAGCCCAAGCTCGAGCTTTTTTTGCAGCTTGGTCAAAAAAACGAGCCGAGGCTCGCTCGTGGCTCACTCGTAGCTCGTGGATGCATAGATTTCTAAGTATATATTCAGCCTATATCACTAATAATTGCCCTACTTACTTGTATACAATTAGATATACCGCCAACCTAGCCCAACAAAGGTACTCAAAGGCTAAAATTAAAGGCTTTCCTTGACATAGACCCCCCAAACCCTCCCCCCATTTTTCAAACCTCAAAAATCAGTTATCAACAAATTAATCAAGCTCGCGAGCCGAACCGAGTCTCAAACGAGCCTGAGCAGTGCTTTTTCTCCAGCTCGTGTGGTGAATGAGCCGAGTCTAAAAGTGAGCGAGCCGATCGCTTGCTCAAGCTCGGCTCATTGCCACCCGTAATGTTTTACTGGTACGCTAGATTGCTAGTCGAGTAGGATTTTATTTGTTTATTATTTGATATATTAACCGACGGCCCATTAGCCCACCAACTAGAGTCTCTAAAAACCCTAGAGCAGAGGATACCCGCCCAACCCAGCCGTTCCCCGCCCAACACAGAGCTCCCAACCCCCTCCTCTAGACCCCTCCGTGCGCCGATGTAACAGAGGAGGCCATGATATCGCAGAGGAGGTGGATCTTGTGGGGTAGATTGGGCGTGTCCTTGTATGTGGGGATTGTCGGGGCGAAGGCCTCATGGGCGCGCTTCGCCATCGGCGGGGCGGCGGTATTGGACGACGCTCCTCCGAAGCTGATGAGAGCCATCCTGACATCCCCCTTCACAAACCCCTCCCGTCTCCACCCGAAGCCGGCGGTGATGAGGACATCATTGACGCGGTTGCCCAAGACGAGAGGACGTCGAACTCGCTGCCGAGTCCGGATTGGACTTCCAGGACCTATACACCATCAAACGGATGCACAGATCACATACAACGTCCAAATGAAACAAATAAGAACTCTACGGAAAGCTTACGAGATAAGATTTCCAACGGATCCAACCACGCCTCCAAATTCAATCCGAGTCAACAGAAATCTCGAAAACAAGATGACGGACAGAAAATTTCCGGCACTGCGTCGCCGTATTTTTGGGCTCAAAGCCCGTGCACCCCTAGAGTTAGGGTTGAGCACGTGTGGGCACCTGTTTGGGCGTCCTTTCTCTGGTCGCCGTCCTATATAAGTCCCACGCCGTGCTACGTCTTAGTTGGGTTTTGTTTAGTTGATTTCGTCACTGTCGTGTGAGATTTCGTCTTATTCTTCTTTTGTTGGCTAGACCGACAGGGCCAACTTTCTAAACCCTATTATCCTTAATATATATATTCGCAATTGAGATTGCTTATCTTGTGTTCTTGCTCATTCTTCGTTTGCCTGCAGGAATCGTCCTTCGTGGATAGATCGATCGTGACTCTGGTTCGGTCGATAACAATCGTCGTGGTGGTTTAGCGATCGCCGGAATTTTCAGTTTCTTTGCGGGGTTGGAAGCCACGTTTAGGTCTCCGTAACACCTACCGAGTTATCCTCGTAGTTTCTCACCAGAAGATCGGAACCCGTGTCCGCGCCCATCAGGCAGCGTGTACCCTCGGGAAGGTCATGCTGGCGACCCCGACGAGCTCAGAAGAGGAGACCACTACTGCAAGAATTGGACCAAGGAGGAGGAGGAGGTTGGTTCAACCCCTTGGGCTCCAAGGAAGAAGAAACCTTGAAGAACCCGTGGACCAAAATCCCAATCTGCACACCCAACCATCTGATTTTCAGATCCAGGTTCCTATGCACAATTTTTTCTCTTAAATCTAGCATTCTCACCCATATTTAGCCTTGTTACTGCATAAGAAATCTGGATACTTTCACATCCTGGACCTCAAATCAAATCAGAGCATGCACACTTCATCTTCTAAAAAAAATGCCATCATCAAGCGGGATTCCCAAAAACCAACCAAGAAAATCACTGGGTCGAAGACCAAATAGCAGAGATGTGAGAGGAAATTATGATTTTAGAACCTTTTGAGAAGGGAAGGAAGTGTAGGAATTAGCTGCCTGCAGCCGTCGGCCGCTGCTACTGCTCTATGCTGCTGCCACCGTTTGTTGCTGGGGGCTGCTCGTCGCCGTTGATTGCATGTCGCCGCCGCCGCTAGCTACTGCCGCTGTTGTGTATGCTGCTAGCTGCTGCGTATGCTCTTATTAGCTGTTGCATTTGCGATTTGTAGTACTTAGGGGAGAGCAAGTGAAGAAAAGAAAAGAGCGGAGCTAGCTAGATGTAGAAACTGTCGGGTAGTAGGATAAAAGAAAGAGGGTCCAGGTTGTGAGCACTACTAAATGATTAACTTATATATAAACCCTTACACATAAATAATTCATGTAATAAATAAGTACTAAACACATTGGTTAATTTCACTAGATAAGTAACTTTACTTATAAAATTTTCTACCACACAAATGGTGAACAGAGCTAGTATTACATCATATTTTCAATATATCTATATTATGCAGTAGCTAAATATTAGTATCATTGTGGTTTCAGGCAACGCATTAAATCAAGGAGAGATTTATCCTCAAGAGAGTGAAGAGGCAACTGATTTCTACATCTGTATCAAGGCAAGTTGTTCTTTAATCATGTTAGTTAGATTATTTTAATTATACAATTATTTTGCTATGTTTAATATAATACATGTGGCAATTGATGCTTAATGTGATTATTTGATGAAGTGTGAAGTGTGAATGGGCTACATTTTCCTTTATTTGTATAGTGATCAAAGACATCGTTCGACACGCTGAAGAACGTGCTTCATAAAAAGCAACATCATCTCTACTCCTAAAAAGTATCTTATAGTGATGAGTGATGACGCATCAAACAAATCCAAACCATTCAAATTCATCCAACGGTTCCTATGGTTCACGCGTGAAACTCTCCCTATCTCCCCCGCCCGAAACCCTAGCCATCGCTGGCGCCCGCCGCCGCCCTTCCCAGACGGCGCCGCCCACCGCCCGAGAGTACAGCCCTCCACGGCCTGCGCGCCCGCCGCCCTCCAACGCCTGCGCGCCCGCTGCCCTCTCCTCTCTCTTCCGTCCTCTCTCTCCTCTCTCCGGCAGCGTCGCTGCCCTCGCGCCGCCCAGCGCCGCAGCACCACGCCGCGAGCCGCCGCCCTCCTCTGCCATTGCCACCACCTCCCTGAGCCGCAACCAAGCCGCCGCCGCCCGAGCTCTGCTCGCGCCGCCTCCAAGACAGCTGCGCACGCCGCCGCCTCCAGCTCCCCGTTGCCCCACCATCCAGCGCTGTGCTGCGCCGCCTCGCCTATGCCCTGCCTCCGCCGCCGGACCACCGGAGTCGCGCCGCCGTGGGGAGCCATCTCTAGAACCCTAGCCATAGTCGCCGCCCACGCCCTAGCGCCGCAGCTGCCAGCCGCGACCCCGCTGTCATCTCCCACCACCAAGCTGCCGCCTCCCATGCGGTGCCCCTCGCCGGAGTGTCTCCCAGCAGCCGCGCTCGCCGGAGCCCGAGCCTCGCTGTCGCCGCTGCACTTGCGCCGTCGCAGGCCAAAGCAATTGCCTAGGACCTGCACACTCTGATATTTCCTCTTTGACATTATTCCACTAATACAAAAATAGCAATTGAGATCTTCTCCCTCTTTGATAGCTTTTTATAGCTCTTTTCCAGATCCCTTAATTTTTTCTTATTACACTTGATTATGAAATTATTTATTGATCCAAATTATTTATTGATTATAACTACAGGTAGAAAAGTTGTGACATTTTTGAAAATTGAGATACTACTGAGCCATTAAAGAATATTTCATTTAAGTTTTCTAAAATAGCAGTTTCCAATATTTGCAGGTTTTACTATTGGAGTTGAGGTGGACTACGTTGTGCCTTTGCT
>SPJY01020557.1:106153-122368 GCA_005191435.1 Raddia distichophylla
GATACAATAGGAATTTTCTTCTGGAAATTGTAAGTCTATAGAAAAAAATGTGTTGGGATCCAATATAGATTTTCCAATGTCTTGTGTAAATGTGTTGGTAGCAGCACTTATTGTGGGACGGAGGGAGTATGAGGCATACTATAACTGTCTTAATACATACATTATTTTGTAGTTTAATTATAGCAGTGGGCAACATTATTACTGACCAGATATATGGGAACACACTTCAGTATGAAGCTTTTCAGTATCTATTATTGGATTATCATTCATATTATATATGTTTATGAGCCTATTACTTATTTTAGTTTTCTTATTTATGTTGGGAAATGTATGCCTTCTGTTGCAGATTTCTGAAATTAAAACAACATATCTTCCTGTTGTTGATCTAACCTCTCTAAAAGTTGTAAGCTATGGTCGTTTCATGGTAGAAGTGATAGAGGTACATGTTCAAAAATTTTGGCAGTGTTAACATGTATTTTTTCTAGAATAATTATTGGGTTTTCTTCATGCAGAATGTGTTTGACTTCCAATTTATCAAAGATCTACTTTCTTGTCCTGATTTCAAGTTATTCTTTTTTTTCAAAAAAATGCCCATGCTCTGGTTTTTTTTCTCGACCCTGCTCTAGGTGGTTGGGAGATCGACGTCGAACTGATGATGACGGCATTGGGAGGTTGATGTGTGGTGGCAAGCTCACGGAGGCGGGCGATGGCAATCAGCGAACTCGCAGCGATAGACATCGACATTCTCCAGCGAGCTCGTGACGGGCAGCGGCTGCGTAGAGGCGAATTGTAGTGAGCTTGCGGAGGGTGGTGGTGGACGATGAGCACGCGGCAGCTGCACGGCGGTGAGCTCCCTGCAGTGGACGAAGCGAGCTCGTGGCGGTGGACGGGTCGGCGGCCCGGAGCTCTAGTAAGGTGGATTAGCGACTTGGAGGCATGGTAGAGGGGAGAGATAGGAGGAAAGAGAAAGAAGTATTAGTGTATAACATGCAAGTCCCACACGTATTTTGGCTCATATTTTACTCTGAAATGTGCCAATAATCCTCTGAAATGTGCCGCTATGGCACGAGTGAAATTAGACGGCAAAAGGAATGACATCAATAACAATATGCGTTTTGGAGGCAGCCACATCATATTCTAAACTGCACTGATGCTCATGGGTTATGTTACGGATCAGGTAGATATGTTTTAATGCTAATTTGAACTCTTGGCCTGAAATGAGTTCACATATGATGTCTTTTCTATAAATCACCCTTCACGCTTATATATTGTCTATAAATTATGTTTCCTTTCATCCTTTTTTGGTCCATGGCAGAGCACGGGCATTGTACTAGTACTATCCAATTGAAAGAATTGGAGAAAAGGGAGTAAAGGTTTCTAATATTGCGTTGCTAGGCAAAAAAAATTCATATTTGTACTAAGCAACTGTTATTATATTTTTTTATTTTCTTTTATTGTTTCTATGTACGGACAAAATATTGAAATCCAATGTGTATGTATGTTCCTATGTACTATTGATTTTTGTTTGACTTGATGATGTGGCGAAGACATTCAATGACAAATTATGTTTACTTCCATGATGAAAGTCTTTGTCACTAAACTTGCCACGTCATCTGCCACCTTGGTTGGTGACATGGAACGGTAGTCTATAATGACAAAATATTTAGCTCATGTGTCAACCATGTATGATAAAAAAGTTCATCACAAATCAACTGGTCAATGCTCGGTCGTTGCCGGTCGAACGTGTGTTTCGTGACGAAATGAGACCTATCAATGACGAACTTCGCGTGTCACAGAAGTTAACTCATCAATGATGGTTATATCTTTCGTCATAGATTAGCACTCCTTTTGTGACGGAATTACACGTCTTGTCACCGGTTAACAAATGACGCGATATAGATGACGATTGTTATTTCGTCATAAATTCGTCACAGAAGAAACAAGGTGACATTTTTTTTTGGTTTTTAGTGATGTATTTGTGTCGTCATATATCAGCATTTTTCTTGTAGTGTATGTACCTTTTATGCTCAAGGCCGGTGCAAGAAAGGAAAGAGTTGCACCATTTTCATGGAGAGGGTTCTGGCTCTGGTAACCATAATAAAGAAGAAAAGACTGGTGTGCTTGGACCTGTTGATTATGAAAATCATAGAGGTATGAACTTTTAATGGGATGTCACAAACTTCTAATTGCTCTATGCTGTGCTCAGGCTCTAAAGAAGGCTCTCAGGCACCAGGTTTATCCAATTTGAATGAGCCTCACTACAAGAATTTAGTGGGTTCATCAAAAGATGAGATTTATAGGACCGTTATTCATGCTTATGGTGAAGATAGTAGGGGATTGACAGATCACGTTGATAAGCATGACTCTACCATGCTAAATGTTTCACAAGAGAGGTTTGGCAGAATTGACGATTCATGGATTACAAAGTCTACCATTCCTGTAAACGAGCTAGGGCAGATTCCAGTAATAGAAGTACAAAGCCGAAGGGAATATATCTTCTACCCTAAGCCTGCATGGAATTTCTTTTGTTAGTCTAGAATTGTCTATTTATCTCATTTATGCATCTAGGCTGATGTCTGTAGAGATATTTATCAAAATTTCTATATTGCAGACATCATATGGTCCATCAGCTTGCTGATCATCAGAAAAGGCTAGAAGGTACTGCGAGCTGATGCCTTCCAAAGATAGCTAGTGTGCCTCCTATAACGTAAGTACTATATGCCTTGTTCATTAAGAAATACCACTCTTTGCCGCAAACATCCTTATAATTTCGTGCATATATTTCGTAGCACCGAAGGCTCTGTGGACGGCGTAGTTTCATTGCCAGTCAAAAGGAAGCTGCATTAGCGCCCGTTCTTCCTTCCGTGTCGCTGTTTGCTGCATGCTTGCTAACATAGCAAGCTTCTTTTGTTGGGTCGATGCTGTCCAACCCGTCCAGTGGAGCATCTCTTTTGCTTTTAACGTAACTGTAACTAGCAGCTAGTTGGCCTTTATACACTAACGTCAGCCACAATGCTAGGAACAAAGGCAGGCGTTTAAGGGATACTCCTCATTTTGTTAGTACAAAGGCTGTTTCTAAAAGATATGTACCACACGTTAATACATGGGTAACAGTGTTTATTTACTTATATTAGCGGTTACGATGTTACAAATCCAGCAACCCCGCTTAACGTTACGTTGATCCAGTCAATTTTTGTTCCCAGCCAGATAGCCCCCTTTTGCTCTATACCGTTTGACACAAATACACTCATCACTCGTGCTCACGACACTAATCATCTCCTACGAAGACACCACCACATTTGCTGGCCTTCCTTCGTGGAGCTCCCTTTTGTGCAGTCAGCTCTCCTTCGCAAAGGCACGTAGGTCAGCTTTGCAGCCATCGCTTTGCTCGGCGCGCCACGGGCGCGCAGTCTCAGCTAGTATGTTATATATGATGGAGAATCCTGCCATTGTACGGAATTCCTCATATATTTTCGTTCATATACATGATTAATTTATGACAGAAATATCAGGATGGGAAACTTAAATGAGTTTTAACTTAACTCTGGTTCATTAATTACAACAAATAGTTATAAAGAATGATTAGTCTTGGGCCAGGTCAAAAATAGGAGATCTCTCAAACTGCAAATGGAAATCGCAACAGACGTCCTACCATATCGATCTTCAGCCTGCAATAGAGAATAGACAAATGACATTCCACGAAGTTGAGTGGGCGAGGTTAACTTATCTCGGAGGAGGAGATGCCAACACAAAGTTTTTTCATCCACTACAACACGGATATGCCTTTTGGGTCATTTAGTTAGCTATGACATTTGGCTCAAATGCCACGAAATGAAAAATCAAGGGCATTTATTTTCATTTGGGGGCGGTTATTTTTGTGGCATATAAATTATGCCGAGGTAGATAATTAGTGGCATTATATAAGCGCCAGCTTATCTTTTAAAAAACATGGCATCTTTATGTGCCGTCAAAGATTAAAGCCCGACCAATAATATATGCCAGGTTATATTAAACAATGGCATATATTATTTGTCGGGAAAAGGTAAAATTCGGCGATTGTAAATGCCGGGGAAAGTAAATGCCGTGGTAGGCCAAATTTAGGCGCGATAGCCAAATTTTCGGGCGCGAGAGATAAGCGCGCTGGGAAAAAGAAATACCCTAGCGCTACTCTCCTCGCGCGCCCTGAGATTTATCCCAGCCGCCGCCACCGTCCCAAACCTAGCACCGCCGCCGCCGCTCCCTCCCGGCCGGCCTCCTCCCATCCTCTCTCGCGGGCCTCTCCTCCCCGGCCGGCCGCCTCCTCCCTTCCCAGCCGGCCTCCTCCCTCGCTAGCTCCTCCCCGGCTGGTCTCCTCCCTCCTCCCGCACGCCTCTCCTCCCCGGCCGGCCTCCTCCCTCCTCTCCTCCCCGGCTGCCCTCCTCCCTAGCTCCTCACCAACCGGCCTTCTCCCTCCTCTCGCCTCTCCTCCCCCAGCCAGCCTCCCCTCCCGGTGTCCTTCCCCTACTGACCTTGGCCCCCACGACCCGTGTGCCTCTCCATCCTCTCTCCTCCCCCCTCCTCTCCCTCCCTTCGCCGGCATCCAGCCCTCCATAGTGCCCCCTCCACTCGTGTGCTCTCCGTGGTCTTCATCGTCTCCAGCAGCTGCTCGGCGTGCTTCATTCCCTACTGGTAAGGTTCCCCTCATCAGATGTTAGTTTGAATCTCATATAAGGCTACACCTATCAAGGTTAATGTGATGAGTAAAAATCCCCTATGACATTGGTACTTAAAGAACCCTGCTTAGAGTACCCTGTTTTTAATTAGATTGTATTGCATATATGGTTTTCTGCAGGACATACATGTAAGATTTTGTATGGGCCCTCTATGGATTATTGATATTGTGCAACGATTTTATAGAGTTCCATTAGCTGATTTTGGTATACATGCTATTTACACAGGTTGATAGCTGAAAGAAATATCGAGTTTTTATTATTGTCATGGTAAGCTCTAATAAAACCCAAATCTAATTTATCTCTAAGTTCTATTCAACGCTACCATTGCTTGCAATTATATGGATATCTACATTCTATTGGTCTTTACATCAATACTATTGGCAGTGGCACCATTGTGCTAGCTACAACTCTAGCATTTCGTCCTTTTCCTTTAGTTCGCATACGTGTATTTGGTGGTTCTAATCTCAGTTTCGAATTCTTTGGTTAGCCAGCAACTGCCTTATGGAATTGATATGTACTGTCGTTTCGTTGCACAAAATAGTTGTCCATTGCCTTACTCTCTTCATTTGTACAATTTATAGTCAGCCATAGGTTGGTTAATGATAATGCACTAAGTATATATGTGGTAAACCTTTATTATTTAGTTCTAATTGTACTGATAGGTTTGCAATGGTCTACAGGTTCCTCATTCCTCAATGCTACCAGCCTACAAGTTATTCAATTGGCTCTTTTCAATCATTATTCAGCAAAATTAGTTCATGGTTTCTCCCCATTGGCTACATGAAAAGGTATTCCGCATTCGCTGTAGTCTTCACTGGGCATGTATATGTTTTTCTTTCTTTATGCTTTCTAGACAATATACAATGTCTCTTAGACTTTAAAAAAAATATGCTGCACATTCTATTGCTATAGCCCTGCCAATCCGACTTTGCACAGGTCTCATCTATGTCAAGTTCATAGTAGTGTTTTTTTCTCTTCAATGTTAAATCTTGCTGATTCGATGTAACAAAGATTCCATGTTTGTTCATTTGCTTACGACATGCAAAATTTTGGCAGCGGCAGCATAATACACTAAATCCGTAATTACTTCAAAGCAATGCTCCCTGGAGTTGGGATTCTGCCAATTTATTTCAGAGTGGTTCAGAACGACCTATCTATTCTAACCATGTTCTGCCCATTAAAATATATGGAAGCTGATACTGTTGTAATAACTGATACCCATTATATTACAAAACCATTTCTGTCAAAGCTGATCTATGTTAACCTTTTAAAATATGTCTTGCACATTTTCATGAGTAGAGAGCTATCAAAACCATGATCATCTATTGCAATTTAGTTTTTCCCCCTTTCTCTTTCCTGTCTTGAAACATAGGACAGTGTTATGTTCAGGCCCTTAATTTGTTTAGTGCTGAACTACTCATAATACGGTACTACACATCTTTTTCTTTTGCACATGCATTTTCCATGGTATGATGATGGTAAATTGAAGTAAATGTAGGATGATCGAGTACAGAGCAAACTAGCCCAAGATAATTGTCTTTTGGTTTCTGCCATATAACCAAATAAACGGCATCAGAACCATTAGAATGAAAGGTGTGCCCTCTGGTTTGCAGATCTGAAGGACTTATATGGAGTGCTGAAATAGCTGCTTATTTGGTGGAAATAATAGGAATAATTCTATTGGGTTTTGTCGAGCTTAATTCCAGCATACTAATTTTGTTCTCATGTGTTTCTGTGGCAGAATGCCTCCTTCACTGTCGATGCTACCAATGCTTGGTTTAACCTTACAAAAACAGTAATGTAATTATCCCCTACTCTTTGCTGAATATTAATGTAATCGAAACATACCTATGACCAATCCTTTTGCTGTAATATATCCCCTTGATCCCAGCAACATGGCTCAGGTTATAATTTTAGCACTCATATCGACCGTAAATATTTAATCATCATCCTGACAAGATTACTGTTTCATTTTTTTCAAACAAACGATAACCTAAAGAACTGCACGATAGAACAGCACAGCGCGCGTAAGCGCGCTTCTTGGGTCTAGTATAAATTGAAATGACCATCGTGAATGGTTATTGTTGTAATAATCATTTTATCAACTTTGAACATTAAATGCAATTCTCATGTCAATTTATCTATTTCAAATCCTTACTATTTGTTCTTCGTTGCTTTTTTTATAGAATCAATTGTTTACTTCCTAGTTCCTAACGATAAATTTTCTTTTACATCTTTCAGATTATCGCAACTAATATTGATGGTGGATGAAGCTAGTCCTTTGGTGTTGGAGTATTTTTTTTGTATTAGAGGGACATATAGTAGTATTGTCCAGAGATATCTTTTTCTTTTAGCATAATTATTTTTCTTTTGCCACATGAAACATTATCGTTGACATATAATTTGGACATTGCTCATGGAGCAACTTTATGCTTCAAGTGTTTGTGAGAGATCTATGTACTTCTAACATTTGATATTAATTGAGATGGTTGGGATGGGTGACATTGATATTATATGTAGTGTGGATGAATATATTTTGTAATGGGCTGAAATGTGTTATGTGGTCTAGATGCGTATATTTATAATACCGGAATGTGAGATGTATGTATGGATGTATGTATGTATGTATGTATGTATGTATGTATGTATGTATGTATGTATGTACGTACGTACGTACGTATGGGGCTGGTATTGATATATGCCGTGCTAGAGCAACCCTGGCATATAATATGTGCCATTGTAGAGGAACCATGACATTTATTATATGTGCCGTGGTAGAGCAGACTTTCCACGGCATTTAGCTTCAGGTGGGGCTTACTCTTCCACGACGTTTGATTTGTGCCGGCAAAGACTTTCCACGGCATATAGCAACTGTCGACCAAGAGAATCCACGGCATTTGCTTTGTGCCATACAAAGTGATCCACGGCACATCACTTCTGCCCTACTAGCTAAATGCCGGGAAATAGTTTTCCCCGATGGCATTTTTCTTGACGGCCATTAAGTGTCGAGGAAAACCTTTTGGAGGCATTTAGGGCCGTAGGCTGGCATATATAAATGCCGTGACATGCTTACTGTGTTGTAGTGATCCCTAAGGCAAATGGCCGTAGGCGGAAAAATCATATTGCACGGCTACAAATACTCCCTCCGTTTTTTTTATAAGGCGTATTTTGTTTCGTTAGGACAAAGCTTTGACCAACAATTACTTCATTAATATGTCATTTATGTGATACAAAATCATACTCATATGTAAGTACTTTTGAATACAAATCTACCAGCATCAATTTTGTGTCATAAAAGTTATGTATCATCTAGTTTTTTAACTAGTCGGTCCCAAATTAATATTGTATAGTCCAGCAAATTACAGAAATGCTAATGAACGAATCACCGCTCATTGGACGAGGTGTGTAGCGCAAGAAACTATATAACAACTTCAATAAAACTTTATGAACCTATATAGGCATAGCATGAAAATAACATGAAAAAACATGAAACATCTTGTAAAACTAAACAAAACTACCATTGCAATAGTGACCTGTTGCTAGGGCGGCCTGGCACTGTGGCGGCCCATGGGTTGAGGCCAAGGCCCAGGCACGACACGACGGCCTGCCAAGCCGTACCAGACAGACCCAATGCACGACAGGCCTAATGGGCCTTGAGCTGTTGAGGAGTGAGGAGAGGCGCTGCTCAATGGACAAAAAAAGGCTGGCGCTGCCTCAACCAGGGATCGATCCCACGACCTACAGGGAGAAGTGCAAACACTGCCTCAGACTAGCCAGCGGGACATCAGTTCATTTGTGTTTATACAGAACTAGCACTGCCTCAGACTAGCCAGCGGGACGTCAGATCATTTGTATTTATATTGAACTAGAATTTCTAATATACACACATGCAATAAACAAAAAGCTAAAAAATTGATTGTGTCAGGTCGGGTCGGCATGGCATACCTGGCCTTTGGCCTTGGCACGACTTGCCCGGGCCTTTCCTGGCCGTGTCGTGTCGTGCCGGACCAAAACACCGTGCATATGTCGACCCATTTAGCTCTGTCCATTTGGCCATCTATATCCGTTCCTAGTAGAGGTGGCCATACGGGCCGGGCCGGCTGAACCGAACCTGGGTCGGCACCTCGGCCCGTCGGGCCGACCCGATTCGCATAGTGGCGACCCGATTCGATTCGCTACTATGTATATTAATTTAATTCAATATATGTATTTCTATATATATATTCTAATGATAATAATAATATATTTATTTAATTTATAATGTATATTTATGAAATATAATAGTTTTTCTTAATTCGTATAGCATACATTATACGAAGTTATACGAGTAAGCTCTAATAAAACCCAAATCTATAGCACTGGAATTGTGAAATTGCACCTCTGATTCTTGCAGAATCACCCGAGATTTGTATTTTGACATGTTTTGCATCTCGGGAATTTGAATTTCGCACCCCTATTTCCGGACGATTGAAAATTGCATTAAAATCCCTTAGAAGATTGAAAATTACTAGTAGTTTTTCTGACGTAATAACTTCGTATAGCATACATTATACGAAGTTATACGACACGGCTAGGGCCGGCCGGCGGCTCCCTCCACGGTGGGTCTCACATTGGACTGAGCCAAAACCCTGAGCAGCAATATATAAGAAGAGGTGGAGCCCATATTGTAGATCTGATCTGAGAATTAATAAAGGGAAGCTCCACCCTATATCTCTATGTCCCCTATATTCGTGATCTTTCTCTGTGATTGGTTGACCACGTATATGCCTAGGACTACACCCGGTAGAGAGGTTTCTTAACACGTTATCAGCACACTCACTTTTTGACGTGCCGATCAATCTGCGAGGAAGAACGATCTACATCCACATCCACCACGAAGGTATCGTTTTGCACGTCGATTACCTAGTAGATTGTAATTTGTGCTTGTTTTCGTTGCAGATAAAGAATCCTTATGAGTTTTTTCGAGTAGATTGAAAAAACATGCAAGAAAATTTAGAAGATTAGTTTCGGGGGGCCTTGTAAAAACCAATCTAGTAGATTGATTTCCTCGCGGGCTGCGCCCGACGCACCGTCCGCTGCGCCGCGGTCTCGTCGGCCGTGCCTGACGCGCCCTTGGCCTCGACGCCGCCCGAACGCGCCGCCTGCCCGCCCGCTGGCTGTGCCGCCCCGCGCCCGCATGGGGACCGGCAGTGCACTACGCCGGCCGCACCCGCCGCGCTGGCCACAACGGCCGCACCGCACGCACGCTGGCGGGGCACCGCGCCGGCCGCTCCGGTCACGCCCACACGTGCGCTCACCTCGCCTGCTGCGCCGCGTTGGCCATGCCGACCCGCCGCCACCGCATACCCCGGTGGCCAGGGTTGGACCGACCCAGGCCTCTCAGCCGAGCTGGCCTGCCCCCGCTTTGAGCCGAGTCGAGCCGGCTTTCATGCTGGCCTGGCTCACGGCTGAGCCACCCCGCCCTTGTAGATGGACCACAAGACCCATTTTGAGCCGAAATTGGGCAGAATTGGCATAAGGGCCTAGAAAATTTGAATAATTATGAAAATTGCAGAATCATCCGAATTTCAATTCAATTTGCATTATTACTATTAATAATTTGTTGGGCCTTCCCGATTATGCACCGTCCTGCTCGCAGCAGACTGCGCTCTGGGCCGAAAGATCCAGATGGGATCATATGCCATCCGGCCCATTAACCAACTACATTCGACCCTGCTAGTAGCAGGTCGTACGTTGGACAGAAAGGTCCAGATTGGGCCAGAATTTCTGAGAAATTGAAAGGACCAAAGAAATTTGTGAAATAGCACTGGAATTGTGAAATTGCACCTCTGATTCTTGCAGAATCACCCGAGATTTGTATTTTGACATGTTTTGCATCTCGGGAATTTGAATTTCGCACCCCTATTTCCGGACGATTGAAAATTGCATTAAAATCCCTTAGAAGATTGAAAATTACTAGTAGTTTTTCTGATGCTTTCCTAGAATTTTTTGGATGTACTGAAAACTTAATTTTTTGGTCCATTTTAGCATCTCAGGAACCCGAAGTTTGCACCCTATTTTTAATTTGAAGCATTATTTAATTTCTGTAATTATTTATGTGCAATCCTTGTGTGCATTTGCCATAATTATCAGTAATTATTTATGCATATTGAATTGGTAATGGCAAGTTAGAAATAAAATATTGGAATACATGAGAATTAATTATGTCATGCACCACTTTCTATTTGATTACACGCAGTAGTCTTATGAATTAATCCTGAAGAATATATGTCGGGTATCATTGAATGTGGATTCGAGGTACTGGCACTGCATAGCTAGAGCAACCTCACTTAGGCATTGGACAATAAAATTGCACCCTGTAGCATGAAGCTCTGGGCCGCCATCGGGTTAGAACCCCCAAAGGATAAGAAACCGGTGTGTGAAACAACCCTGCATTGCACTTTCTTTTGGCACCACCCTCTATGAAAGATAGCATTGGTGTATGCATGAGCAATGTACTACAATTTAGAAGTGGTACTAGAAGCTCTGTATATTATCCTTTCTATTATATATAATTGAATAGGGAATGTCTGAGAATGTGCAAACTATGAAAAATGGCCAAATACTATCCTGACTTGCACAGGACTTGTATTGATCCCTCTTTTTTGACAAAGAAGATCACACTCGACGTGCTAGTCTCCATGTTCATTGAAGTACAACTCGAAATGCTTGCAACTTTGTTGTCGAGTCACGGAGAAGCTACTAGGGGGAGAAAGCCCCAAATTTTAATGAAACACATGAATGGGAGAATAAGAATAAATAGCCTATGATGAGAATATCCATTGCTTAAGAAAGATAAAACAAGGAGAAGCCGCATTTTATTTTCCCACCATTAAAAGGGCAGAACCCTCACGGTATAATGTCAGGAAATTACGTGGCATTTGGGATATTGGTCCATGGTTTGCTATGATTGTGCATACAATTATGGCTTATCGATCAAAGAAAAAAGAAAAGTAATGGTAGACTATTAACTTGCCATTGTCGAAGGGAATTATCTCATGAGGACACTCTTGTAGAGACCTCCCAAATTTTCCCCTTGTTCTAATTGCAATCGTACATGAAGTGTATAGAGAAACGAAGATCTCGACATTTGGGATTGAAACTTGAGTGATCATCTCGGCCCTGTCACGTCGCTGCTCGGTTGCCCCTTTGCAGTTAACTAGAGGGCCTGCCCTTTTGGCATTAGCAGCCTTTTGGGCACAACCTCTACAGTTGACTGTGTCCCGTACCATTGCATCACCCGTAGCCTGTGTTGAACATTGCCATGCAAGCATGACCATAACACGGCCTGTGCCGCATACCAATTATGCCACTCTGGCTTCAGTCTGCTGCTGCTTCACATGTGCAGGCTCGGTAGGCCATGCACACCAGACATAGTATCGTGGACTTGCCGTGCCGCATTGGCCTACATGTTTCGGAGGCACACCCACATGTAGTGGACACATATTTTGAATATCTTTTTATGCATTAATACTCTAGATTGTGGTTGCTAGCAGACATATATGAATTTAAGTATGAATTGGAAGTTCCTGAGGAGCATACTTGCACTAAAGATTTAGAAGAACGCACATTAATTTTCTTGACGGGTTTTACATTTGCCCTTATTCAAGTATATATGAAGCTGCAATCAATTTATAAATTCTCTGAATAATGAATCTTGCCATTACCTAATTGCAACATAGAATCTGTGTAGTGCCCTTAGAGGTTATCGGCAATGTTGTATAACAACAAATAGCATTTTAAGAGAGCTAATATACCTGTATCAGTCCTGAAGAATACTGGTAGTATTAATTTGAATAAATCGCTAGTAGCGATCCATGCATAGCTTGCTCACGAAGAGCCACGGGTATATTATTTTGGGTATTACATCAGCACTTAAGAAGCGTTGCTTACCCAGAGTATTTTTGGAGCTTCTTAAATTTAAAGGCATTCATCCATGTTTTATGAAGAAATAAATAAAGAGAATAGCACTGAATACTCATGCATTATGAAGAATGACGGATGTATGAAAAGCATACTAGAAGTAATCCCTCCAATATGAATTCAGGCTAAACTACACTAGATTTGATGCACTAGCAGTGCAAACTAGCTGGAAAGACTGGTTTTAGAAACTCTTATCTTTTCATTATCGTAATCTGGGTCCCCTAGTATTAAAATGATAAAGGATTGCATAAACAACCCATCGGCCTATAATATTATCGTGAAAAATTTTCGAATCTTGAAGATTTTGTGTGCCTGAATGTGCCACCGAAAATTAATGAATAAATCTTATATTATGAAGAGAATGTCAAAGTCCCTGAATCTGTGGACTACATTCAGTGGGACATTTGCATTCCAGTTCAACCCTTATCAGGGCAGTTTTGGTACTTCATAGTGCTCAACGCTATTTTCTATATGTGATCGAGTTTACTCTCACATAAGGAACGAAGCATTTGAAAAGAAGATCTTGTAGATCACTGCAATTAAAGAATTTCCCCATACCATCATATGAAGTCCACTGCAATGCACACTACTAGTGAATTTATTTTAAAGGCATTTGATGATGTGATTTGAAGTAGAGCACTTTGTATAGGCATAGCATGCCACCTCTTGCAGAGAGACTAGCAGTTATATGAATTAAAAAAGAATTGAATAATTAGCCCGTTAATTAGCAAAGTTGTAATTCATCAAGAATGTGTGGAGATATGAAGTCATACACAAAGAATCTAGTCACTATTCAAAAGGACATATAGTTTTACAACATCCAACTAGTGCATGCAAAGGGTTATTATGAAATTTCCAACTTTGAATTATATGTACCATACCACTATTGACGAGGAATATTTTTCTGTCACTAGAAGGAGAATGAAAACTCCTGAATGAGAATGCCGGAAAAATAAGCACATAAAATTCTCGTGCATGACCCTTGTGCTAGTAAAGAAATGAAAGTCTTGGAGACTATTGAAGTATATGTGAAACTTTCACTGTATGACCATTTTGTGATATGAAGGGAATGATTAAGTTGCATTACTAGAAATAATGCGCCAGAGAGGGTTGCAGTACCAAAGAATTGAAGGTACCCCTCAACCTATTCAAAGGCCTCAGAAAGAACAGGGAGCCTGGTTCCTCTGACCTGAAGTACCTAGGATGCATGGGAAAAAAAGAGAAAGAGCGCTTACCATGACCAAATCACTAAAATGCCCCAAGCAATGAAGGGGAGCCAGTTGAGACCTCGAAGCTGAACATAAGCCTTCTAGGGAGGCACTACCAGTAGTTAATATTTTATGGTAGGAATACATGCATGAATGTATCGACCAAAGTGTGTTCCACACCGGCAATAAGAACTAAAGGAACTTGCTCCCGTGATGAAAAATAACAGTGCAGAGCAAGTAGAAGTGCACGAAACACCCCATAACTAAATAGCGATATGAATTGTATTATTGAAGGGACTTATGAACGGAGTAACAACTAAAATCGATATATATATCCCACAAATTTTCGACGCTACGGTTTTCAACAAAACCCGAAGAACTTGACAATTATGTGTACCCATAACATGCATGACAAAGAGTCATGGAATATGTGGAAATTTTTACATTCGCAATCCTGGTTGTCAAGTGTCCAAAAGAAAGGAATCAATTCAAAGCTTGCTTTATGAAAGAAGATCAAGCCAAATGATCAAAGTGACTTTCAGAAAAGCAAAATCAGATTTTTTTCTCACTTGGAGGAGATGGATGGTAGCTTTCTGATGCTCTTCAATTTTTGCGATTTTTTTCCCTATTCCATAATTAGTCATGAGCAACTCAGCTGAAAAACTTGATCTTTTCCTCTCATATGGTTGCAAAGTGTGTATCAAATCATATTAGCAACCTCAAGGCATTATAGACCACAATAACCAGCGAGAAATCATCCAAATTCTTCTCAAAACAATAGCTCCAAAAAGGGAAATGAAAACAAGAAGTAGGAGCAAATCAACACAAAATATTCATGGAGAAGTGTGATTTCATTGCATAGAAGTTGGGGATTACAAACCACAATCCATGTGGTTACAAGCACTCTAAGTGCCACTCAAAACACACCCAACTCACCCTCTCTATTGCTGAAATTTTCAGTTATAAGGGGATGAGGAGGAGGTGCTCCCCTCCCCCTCTATTTATAGCCCATGCGTGATATGCCCTACACCCTAGAACCCATCTCCACCCTTCATTAGAGGACAAGTGGTGTACAACACACATACACACACACTACAAGACACACTCCCGAGAGAGAATATTCTCCACATAATCCTCCGGAAAATATCTTCACTGTTTCCTTGGTCGCCAGCCCACGCCTGGGCCCACCGGTCAGAACCAGCTTCGCCATCAGGTTACCGACGCCGCAACCTTCAGCTGCCTCAGATTCCGTGCCATGGCTAATATTATCAAGTACACCACCTCATGTGACCACCAGGTCATCAAATCGGGTCGCCTGCACGCCTCCGGACGCACCAGCCTCCAGCTGTCCCCGCGAAGTGTCAGCTACGTACCCGCCGATATCTGCATAACTGAAGTGAACACACACGAAACCAACACACCTTACCTCACCTACAAGGTTAGTTCATCATAAAATTTCCAGCATCATAATCCCTTCGTGACATCACAATTAGCACGCCCTAACACACCACGTGTCAGCTTGACAAATTCCACTGAACCACGTCCGATCAATCCATTACCTAGCCTAAGCTCAGCACAATGGTCCAGTTCCAATTCCACAGCAATGTGCACAAATGCACCATTCAAATTCTTCAAAACACTTCAAATTCCATCTTGTCATATAAATTAATCATCGAACTTGGGTACCCTCCACATGGGTCTCAACATATATATATATATATATATATCATGTTGTTACAACCTTCTCTTTGCAGGACAGAGTATCTCTTAGAATATTTTTTTAATACTAAGAAATTTTTCTACCACAAATTATCACATGAATTGGTTTAGCAACTATCGAATGAGCATGTAGATTTTTTTACATTGCATCAGCAAATTATCTTATTATTAAGAATTGCATTTATCGTGCTACAATGTTTGATCCATGCAAGAGCAATTTTTGTTGATCTCAGTACTGCTTAGCTGTTGGTTGTATAGATGGTGTTGCGTTTGTAAAAAATTACCTTATGAAAATTTTAATATTAAAGAAAAGGGAATAACTAGGGGACGGACGTCCATTCCGATCGGACGCTGTCCCCGCGGGTAGACCGGCCCAAGTAATCTCATCCGCTGCAAACACGTACTACACGACCACATGCAAACAACGTTGTGGAGGTTTTATTTACATAATCATGAACAAGCTTTGCTATATGCAGAGACGGAGACAGGGAGGGGCCAGCAGGGGCCACGGCCACCCCCATGGGCCAAAATTTTTTTAAACCCCCGCTATGCACAGCCCACATCGGCGGCCCAGCACACGCGACTCACACATACGCACGATCAGAATTCAGAAG
>SPJY01020557.1:125537-147990 GCA_005191435.1 Raddia distichophylla
ACTGTAATGGCTCAGTTCATAGGATCATATGATGAGCAGTTCTTAGACTAGGGAGAGTTGATATTTTAGCCCAGTTTTCGAAATGGTGCCGTACTGCACCAACGACACAATATCTCCCTAGTCGGAAAGATTTTGAGGTAAGAGGAAAATCATTTCCTGTTAAGCATCACCCTTGATGCGCTATCTTTAAATCATCCTTTCCTAAACATTTCTCAACAATATCTCATCTCACACAAATGATTGAATCATTCCGCATAAATGATTTTTAAGCATTTATCCTACCACAACAGAGTATTCAAATAAGAGCAATTCATATTTTAGCCTTAGGTTTAATCCTAACACATCTCTTACCTTTTCTATTTAGCATAATAACTAATTCTAGCAAATACGGTGTAAGATCAAGCCTCCCCATGGGCTAAATGTTTTTTGGTAATTGATGGCAACTAGGTCGTACAACTGGAACGCCAAGGATAAGGACCTTTGTTTTATAGTTCTTCTGATTTCCTTGCGTGCGTCTTTGTGATGCGCACGGGGGCGGCCCGATTTTCTGGTGAGAATCGAGGGGATAATTTTGATCTGGTCGGAGAGGCGACCTTGACGATCCGGCTACCAACCTCGCAAGGATGACAACCCGGCAATCGCTAAACCACCAAACCTGCTCGTTATCAACCACGCCAAGAACGCGATTGACCTGACCACGAAGGTCGTTTCCTGCAAGCGATCGAAGAACAAGCAAGAAACAGATAAACGCAATCTGAAATTGCAAATATGGATGAAGCACTTGGATAAATTTGAGGTTCGATAACTCGACTCGGGTGGTCTAGTCGACACACGCAAATTCGAGGGGGGACGCACACGGGGTGTACCAAAACACAACCAAATCTGAGTCTAAACAATAACGGCTACTGAATATATAGCGACGGCTAGGGTTTGGGGCGCTCAACCCTAGGGTTACATGGGCCATGGGCCCAAAGTGGAGGTGGCGCAGCACCCGGCAGATTTTGACGTCCTCTTGATTTCATGATTCCTGTTGATTCTGATAGAATTTGGTCCTCAAACTGGATCCATTGGAAAGCTCCCGTCGTGGGCTTGTCCGTGCATACCAAGAACATCCAAAACGGACTTCGTATGACCGAGTTATGATCATTTCAAGTTGGACTGCTCCTGGTGGCCGAACTGGGCTCGTGGACGACGAATTGGGTTTGATCTTTGGTTGGGCCTTGAGCAACATGGGTGTTTGGACCTGAGGTCATCGAGGAGGTGGAGAGGCACCTTTCTTGTGTATGTCTTCATGTAGTGGAGGCGGCCAAGGTGGTGGTCGAGCTGATGGCGGCGACAGCGCAATATCAATACGACGACGTACATGCTGCTGGCTTGTACGTCCTGGCCATGGTGGTGGTCGATGAACCCATGCAGCCGTAGACGTCGTAGTACGTGTAGATGTAGTAGATGATGCCGTAAAGTATCGCCAACTTGTTGTAGATGAAGAGATCGAAGATGAAGTAGTCGATTGAAAGCTCGTCGACGTCCATGTTGGCGAAATAGTCGACGAAAATCTTGATGACCATCATGTTGACGTAGTGTTGGTGTTATCTATGATGGGTGTGGTCACATCACTAAGAATTTTGGAGAGTTTTGTATATCGAAAAACACTTCTACCCTGACGTCCGGCGCACCGGACTCGCGCCTCGCGCACCCAACGCGCGCGAACGCAATTGCACAGGTGTGTGGCAACTGTAGCATGCAGGTGGGTCCCACAAGCATTTTTTTCTTTTGATGGCCATAAATTTTGACTGTTTGCTCTAATCCACAAACCATTTGCACCAACGTGTTCCTCGTATTTTTACGAATAAAACAAGATGTATGTTGCCATATATATATCCACAAACTTACCTTGTAAAACTTGGGTTTCATACTCGTTAAACTTTGTCGAACTATCAAGTTTCAACAGGTTTCATACAAGTTTCTTCAAGTTTCATCAGGTCAATTTAAGTTTCATCAAGTTTCAACAGGTTTCATCCAAGTTTCATCAAGTTACATCAAAGTTTCATCCAAGTTTCATCAGATTTCATCAGCATACGACCAAGTTTTATCAGCATACGGCCAAGTTTTGCTAGTATAGGTGTAAGTTTCATAAGTGCCTTCTCCTAAGTTCACATCAAAAAATGAAAAGTGAAAAAATCAAAAAAAAATTAAAAGTATTTAAAATGGGTTGCTCTCGATTTTAGAAGAATTATGGAATTTATTCCACACATTTTGAACTCTGTTTCAATTTTGTACAAAAATCAGAATTTTAATTGAAAAATTGATCAACTGCATGGCTAACAACTCCGCCTGGCACGCGGAAGCGCGGGGTGCGTCGGATGCGCTCGGTGCCGGTGAACGGGCGGACGGCGCTGGTCCAGCGTAGGCCCGTCCGAACAGACGTCCGACGTCTGGTGCTCGCCTTTGTGTGTGTGTTTTGATTTTGTAGGAAGGAAAAAGGAAAAAGAAGAAAGGAAGTAAAAAAGGTGATCGGTGAATGTGATTAGTCTAATAGCCGGTGACTAGTTGTAATTTGTAAACAGAGCTGTGCATGCAGGCCGTGCAGGCATGCGGTGCATGCTGCCGCCGCTGTGCATGCAGCGCAGAGCTTTGCAGGTACTGGGCCGCAGCGAGCGCGGGAGCGCGGGAGCAGATAGGCCATCAGGGCATGCATGCAGTCGTACGTCTCGTACGTGACCAGGAGACGAGCGGGCCCGTGGCGAGGCGCGGTTAGGCGGAGGCTGAGCGGCCCGGGCCAGCGGCGTGGAACGCGGAGACAGCCTCGTCTCCGAGACGATCGTCGGGGGAAGTCTGGGTCCGGCCCAGGTTGAGCCCGAGACGGATTCGAGTTGATTTTTCACTGTAAAAAAGGGTCGACGAGGCTCACGATTAGCGGGTTTTTAGGTTTATAAGGGATAATGATGGCTACGAAAATTAGAAAAATTTCAGAGGTGAGGTGATTAGATAAAATTAGGGAACGACTCTAGAACGGACGTCCGATGAAACTTAATTCGATCGGACGCCCGCGCATGTCGGCCCAACCTAGCCTCGCCTCGCGTGGTTGCATGGCTCCGCATGGTTGCTTATCTACTCACATGCATGAGTTGCTCATTAGAACTTGCTACTGCTACATGCACGTGGAGAAAAAACAAAGCCATTAATTTACATGCTGATATCAACGGAGTCCATTTTGTATTTTCTTTCGGCCACCATATTTTTTTATTGGAAGCTCCAATACATCAACCGTTTTCAACGTGTTCATCGCATTTTTACGAACAAAACAAGACCCATGTTGCTATATAAATTTTACTAGAGCAATTTGTCTATACTAATGGAACAATTAATTTGGCCTGTTTGAACAATACGTCAGTCTGATGGAACAACTTGGTATTTGATCTACCGGAACAATAGGCTAAAACCAATTGGAACAATATGTCTAGTCTGATGGAACAATTTGTATACCTATTGAAACAGTGTATTTAGTCTGATGGAACAATAGGCTAAAACCAATTGGAAACAAAAAATGCCCAGTCTAATGGAACAAATTGTATACCTATTGGAACAATGTATTTGTTCTGTTGAAACAATAGGCTAATCCAATTGAAACCATACGCTAAAACCAATTGGAACAATACATCTAGTCTGATGGAACAACTTGGTATTTGGTCTGTTAGAACAATACGCTGAAACCAATTGAAACAATATGTCTAGTCTGTTGGAACAACTTGTATACATATTGGAACAATGTATTTGGTCTGCCGGAACAATAGGCTAAAACCAATTGGAAACAAAAAAAAAGTCAGTTTGATGGAACAACTTGTATACCTATTGAAATAATTTACTTGGTCTGCTGAAATAATAGACTAATCCAATTGGAACAACATGTCATGGACCACAACTTGTATAAATTTTACTAGAACAATTTGTCTATACTGATGAAACAATTAATTTGGCCTATTGGAACAATACATCTAGTCTGATGGAACAACTTGGTATTTGTTCTGCTGGAACAATATGGTAAAACCAATTGGAACAATATGTCTAGTCTGATGGAACAACTTGTATACCTATTAGAACGATGTATTT
Organism: Raddia distichophylla; assembly: GCA_005191435.1. Classification (NCBI taxonomy): domain Eukaryota; kingdom Viridiplantae; phylum Streptophyta; class Magnoliopsida; order Poales; family Poaceae; genus Raddia; species Raddia distichophylla. The sequence continues at coordinate 129,648 of SPJY01020557.1, forward strand.
GGTCTGCTGGAACAATACGCTGAAACCAATTGAAACAATATGTCTAGTCTTATGGAACAACTTGTATATCTATTGAAACAATGTATTTAGTCTGCTGAAACAATAGGCTAATCCGATTCGAACAATATATGATGGACCATAACTTGTATAAATTTTACTACAACAATTGTCTATACTGATGGAACAATTAATTTGGCCTATTAGAACAATACATCTAGTCAGATGGAACAACTTGGTATTCGGTCTGCTGAAACAATACGCTAAAACCAATTGGAACAATATGTCTAGTATGATAGAACAACTTGTATACCTATTGGAACAATGTATTTGGTCTGCTGAAACAATACGCTGAAAGCAATTGGAACAATATGTCTAGTCTAATGGAACAACTTGTATACCTATTGGAACAATGTATTTGATCTGCTGGAACAATGAGTCTAGCCTGTTGAAACAATATATCTTGCCTACTAGAATAATAGGCTAAACTCAATTGGAACAAATATGTCTAGCCTGATGGAACAATTTATATACATATTGGAACAATTTATCTGGTCTGTTGGAACAATAGGCTAAACCAATTGGAACGATATGTCCAGTCTGATGGACCACAACTTGTATACCTATTGGAACAATGTATATGGTCTGCTGAAACAATAAGTATAGCCCCCTGAATCTATCTTGTCTGCTAAAACAATTTAAACAATAAAGATAATAAATTCAAAAAATAAAAAAATATTTAAAATGAGTTCATTAATAATTTAGATGAATAATAAAATTTGTACTACGCGATTTGGACTCCAAATAAAAAAGATACAAAAATGAGAAAATAAATAGAAACGAAAATGAACAGCATAGTCTCTAGCTAGCAGCAAGCAGTCAGTCATCACTCACGACCGAGCACTAAATGCGGAATTAGTTTACTGCTCGCCGTGGTTGCGGAGTTGAAGTGCGCTAGGCTAGCTAGTTGACGTTGGGCCAGGCCGCGGCGTCCGATGCAAGACGTCCGGTAATAAGCAATTCCGATAAAATTATAGAGAGATTAGAATAGATTTTTTATACGGAAGAGAGGCAGATGTGCGAAGGGTTATATTAGGCTTGCAAAAGCTGTAGCATGGCAGTAAACGTCAGGTATGGCCAGGAGCTATTGCCGAGCAATGTAATCCAGATCAGAGCAGGTCGTCTATACTTTGATGTAAAAGGGTTTGATTAGGGAGGAGCGTCCAGAGTCATTGCCGAACTGCGTTATCAAACGTGCGTGTCTCTAGCAAGGTTCAAGAACAGGCTACTCGATACTGACTCGGTGAGGTACCGAGTAGCGAGTACTCGGATTACTCGGGAGTACTCGGAAATTACTCGGTACCAATTAGTCGGGAGTAGATGTATATCGACGTAATGATGGCATATCTTATTTCATATGACTTAATGATACTTGTAAATCTACATGTATGAACTATTAACACAAAGTAGGTGGGCTGAGGCGGCCGGGCGATGGCGCCGAGGGCGGAGGCGGCGCGCCGGGAGCGGAGGCGGCCCAGGCGGCAGGCCAAGCGGCGGAGGTGGTATGGCGCCGGGAGGGTGGCGGCGCCGACCCTAGCGCCATAGTCGGTCTCTCCCTCCTATCGAAGAACTGTGCTTGGGCTGGGGGTCACAGGCAGCAGGTCATGGGCTGGGCAAGGAGGACAAGGGTAGTAAAAAAACCCGTTACTCGGTCAAACCCTAGTTTTGACCGATTTCTCGGCCCAAACAAGTAATGCTGCGATTTTAGCTTTCTCGGAATGGCAGGGGGCCGGGTAGCGAGTACTCGCCGAGTAATGCCGATTTTTAGAACATCGGTATCTAGTATGTTGTCTCCAATCTTGCATGTGTGTATCGTTTGTTTCTGTTGATAATGATTTTAGCATTTAAATAAGGGTATTTAGCACCATCGATCCTGCACCTTGAACTTAAGTACCCTTCTCGGAATAACCTGATCAAACGTTGTGCCGGGCCGGGCTTCAAGCCGGGCTTGGAAAAGCCCGGTCCCGTAGGACCAGGCACGAGCCCGGCCCAGTGCGTCGGGCTCAAAAACCGGGCCCGAACCTGGCCTGAAAGCCCGATCCGAAGCTCGACGGCCCAGCCCGCCCATGACTTAAATTGCAAAAAACCCGGGCCCGGCTGGCCCGATGACCGAGCTTTGAATTGAGGCCCGAACCCGGCCCAATGCACCAATCGGCCGGGCCGGGCTTTTTCGAGCTGGGTTTGGGCCGGGTTGCCGGGCCGGGCTTCTCGTGATCTGGTCTACTTCCAATCTTCCATCTTGTTCCTTGCCGGTTGCAACGGTACCACCGCAGCACAGCCAACATGGCAACGACATTTTTCCCACATTGTTGCAACCAACAAAACTAGTATTCGCAAACAGCCGTAGTAGAAAATTGTACATCTATCGATCGAACATATTCGATGCATATATAGATCCAGCACATTCAATCAGACATTTCTGCTCATACCTAACTAGATGTGCTTCTGCCAGTGAAAGCCATGTTCCAGCGTACCTCTTTTCCATAGCTTCCGTTCTTCTCTTTCTTCATCACCAATGTTATTCTAGAAAGGGAAAAAAATGTCTAATTAGTCTTGGACCAAAATTGTCCCCTAAACTAAAATATGGTTTAAGTCGGATTTTAAACTAGTAGAATCGGACTAAATTGGTCCCTTGGTTGGTCCAAAAGTGATTTGGGGATGTTTTTGCTAACATTAAGACTGACGCAGCATGACTGATTTCGGTGATGTTGGGAAATGGGGAAACGTGCTAGAGGCAAATAGAATTTTCTTGTTGTGTGTGTCAAAGAGAGAGAGGAGTTGGGGGCGACATTAGTGATTAATGAAGGAGATTGGCGTGGTGCTCTATTGCAGCCCCCACAAACATTGTAGAGGCTGGCATCTCTCCTCTACTTCTCACGTGCACCATTGCGGCAAGGTACTCAAGCGTGCAACCATAGTCAATCCCATCTTCCTTTCTTCTTCCTATTTGCTACACACACCACCTTCTTGGTTTGCTTCATCGGCCTTGATTTAGCCGCCCCCATGTTGTCACCTGGATCAGGCCACCCAAGTTAGCGCATCATTGACGCGGGCGCTTGATGCCACTAGACACAGCTACCTTCAAGCACTGTGGTGGGCTGCCCTCTTAGCTAGGAACTATCCTATTGCCACTCCAGCATGCCCTTGTTCTTGCCCGGTGCTGCTGCAAGCCATGGCTATTCCTGTTGATGAGCATGTTGGCCTTAGTGGGTGTCGTGCCAATCTCCTCTTTCCTTTTTGGGTACAACAATGGTGCCGCCTCCTGCTTGCCTTGGTGGGCATCGTGCCAATATCGTCTCAACCTACTCCTCCAGCGTGTTGTCGCAGCCTCTATTGTACGTGTGCACCATCATGTGCCCTTCTCCCTCTCTCTACAAGAGGGTGGCGCTAGTGAGCTCTCCAAATAGAGAGGAGATATATAGACAACAAAAGAGAGATTTTGGGATAGGATGGGGAGAGAGATATTGTGTGTGTGCGCGCGCGCGTGTGTGTGAAGAAAGGAACAAAGCATATGTGGATGTCACGGTAGCCCATGTGTCTGCTACTGAGGTCATGTGGATGCCATGTCACTCCAAAATCACTAAACCCACCATTTTGATGAGTCAAAAAACCATTTTAGCTTAGTTTTGATAATTGAAGGACCGAGTTAATCCAATATTAGGTTTAGCATCAATTTAGTTCAATAGGCATAGTTCAGTACCAAATAGGTATCAATAATGTCATTGGCCTAGGCCAAACAAGAAATTTCTAAGGGGCTGCCTCGCGGAGCAACTAAGCGTGGTTCGCGAAGCAGCTCGGGGAAGCTGAGCGATCACGAAGTAGCTAGCCTGTGAACTATATCTTGTCCTTTATTATTACAAGGTCTCCCTATTTATAGTGGGGGCATTTTTTTCATTTCACGATACAGTCCCTCATCTGGGGGTAAAGCGAGGGCAAAGTGGTCTTTGCTGAAAATAGACATCTTTGCCCTTGATCTGCTCCCATTGGCCGGGGCACCGAGGAAAAAATACCCTCGGAACCGAGGCTAAGACATAAATACTCTTGCTTTTCTATCTAAGGTAGGGCTACGAGGTGGGATTACTGGGGGTCCCGGTTGTTACGGCCAGCTATCATATCCCTCTGCCACACGATGTTGGTTGTTACAGTCAGCTAGCATGTCCTCCTGACACGCAATACGATTCCTACCGATTGCTGCAGCCCGTACTTGTTGTCCCCCAGCCCACTTGGTTCCCATGAAACTGCCTTCGCCTCGCGGATTGGACTTAGGCGCCTCTGGTTCTAGACGAGGTCTTTGCGAGGCAACTCTAGCTTGCTCGCTGGTCCTTATCTCCTTCGCTCTGCCTATGCCTCGCATCAAAGGGGCCAGGCTCCCTCCGGGCGCACATCTTCTTCGTTTCTCCCTTGCTTCGCGCCATGGGACGGGGCTTCCTCCGGGTGAGCACCTCATATGCTCCTCCGGCTCGGAGTTGTTTCACTCCTCTCTCCAATTCGTAGGGGGTGTGGGTGTCCCCTACTACAACAAATACCATTTTCTTTAGAAAATTCAAGTCGAAACCCTCATGTGATCATAAACTTAAAAGGAAAACACATCATGCATCAAGAAGGGGGGGAAGACGACATTTTTTTTTAGAAAAATTGATGTATGTTTGTGTGCATGTATCTAAACAGAATTGAATCCTAGGGCAGAGAAACATCACGAGGACTTCCAAGGGAACGGCTAACAAGGGGACGAGATTCCTTGGTATGATCTAAATCTAGGATCATCACTCTTCCTTGTCTTGGGGATTGGCGGTGGTACGTGCTCCATCCAGAATATGTCAAAACTATTCAGATCTTCGTGGCAGCTAGTTGGGGCCACTGGGATGGAACATAAATGAGATATGAGGGAGGAAGGCCCCCTATGATCCTCATGGCGAACACGCGCACGCGCGTGCACACACGGAGGGAAGGAGTAAGAAGGAAGAGGGTCAAGTTTTATGGGGTTTTTTACTCACTATCTAGGCTAGCAGGGTTTAAAAGGGCATGTCCAGTGCTACACTGAACCAACCATAAATGTACACATCCACTAGTGCGGTTGTTTGCACTTCAATTTGTTCTATGGTAAGGATCAAACCATATTTGTTACTAGGCCATAGCTATTTTTCAGCACTGTTGTAGGGAGTTGCTGGGAAAATTTTTCAATGTTTCACGCTACTGCTATTGGGCTGCCGGTGGTTATGAGTCCAAGCAAAGCAACGAAATTTGCTAAATCATCGGCGTCGCACCATCACATGTGTTGTAACCCAATGAGAAAAGACCCACGGCGACCCATGCAAATCCATGCATTGTAACCCAACACATGGCATACATATCTATGTATACATAATCTTCCTCTTAGTTGCACATGAAACAAAAGTACATTATGATGTGTCTAGTCATCCAATGTTCAAAGCAATCTAGAAAGAATTTGATGTGTACCCCACAACACCGTAGAGGAACCGCACGCTTCGCACAAAAATTGGGTGAGGGTGCGGGACGCAGATTGGAGGGAGATCATTACGCGATGCGCCATATTGTTCTCACATGATGATGCGGATGCGAAAAGGCAAATAGAATGAGCTACTATGTCGTGTCGCATCCACACATGTTACATCAAGTATGTCGGAGGCTAAGATGAGCTGCAACCGCATGGGCCGAAGCACGTATGCGTAGTAGTGTTTGTTTTTTAAATTCGTAGAAAAGCATAGCTATTTGCCTAGTAAATACTCCCTCTGTTCTGTTATTTAGGGCGCATAGTTTTTTATGCGCCGTTCCAAAATGTAGGGCACATAGCTTTTGCGGTAATTTATTTCGTGCAGTTCCATCCATCTACACCAAGTCCGAATAAAAATTCTCTAGCGCGCGAGCCGCATGCACAGCCCTAGTTGGTACGTGCGTGTGTTTTGGGCACATGAAGGCTTGTGGACCTCACCGCAGCCTGAGACAATGGGCCGGCCTCCTTTCAGATTATAGGAGACATTGGCGAAACCAGTCGGCCGGACATCTGACTCGATCGTAAAGCACTCGGGGGCTTCTGTGGACTACATGTGATGAAGACATCACCAGCATGGATACGATCAGTGTGACCACTGCTCCTCCTTCCTCTCCGACCGCTACAACGACTACCGACGCTGCTCCATCTACTTCGTCGGGAGGCCTTAATCCTAAAGCCCAGCCTTTCAAGCCCTCTCCGAAGAAGCGGCGCAACAAGTCCAAAACACGCGAGGCCTTGACCATCCAGCAGCACGTCAACTTCAAACGGACATAATTTGGGTTCCCGAACTCCGATTTCGGCGTGCGACCACTCGTTGGAAAGCTTAGGAGATAAGCTTTCCAATGGATCTAGCCCCACATCTAAATTCATCCAGGAGCGTTAGGAAAATGCAGAACAATGTTTCGGACCAGTAACTCAGGATGCTGCGACACCGTATTTTTCACTAGACTTTGGTTGTGGCTGCACCCCCGGGCGCCCCACTCCCCCTGGCAGCCGCTATATATGTGGCCGCCGCTGTTTTTTTACGTTTAGGTTTTGTTGTGTTTTGGTTGACCCCGTGTGTCTCCCTCCTCGTGTTCGCGTGTGTCGACTAGACCACCCGTGACGAGAAACAGAACCTCACCCTTATTTCGTGATTTATCAGTTATCAACTTGTTCTCGATTGCTAGCAGGTTCAAGGATCGATCGTGCCTGACTCGGTTGATCGCCTCGTGTGGTGACTTTGTGATTGTTCGGTTGCTGATCCCGTGGATTGGTAGCGTCGTCACTACACCAAATCGACGTATCGTTCTCATCAGAAGATCGAACCGACCTAGCGTGCATCAAATGGTATCAGAGCGACGGTTGCCTGGTGATCTATTCTTAGTTTTAAATCTGTTCTTGTTCATGCTAAAGTCCAGAAAATTGCCCCACAAAAAAAAAGATTTGAGTTCGTCATCACGTCTACCGTCTAAGCCACTTTGTGTCTTCACAATTTTTGTTTTTAATTTCGCTTTGTTGAATTTGTGTCCATGGTTATAGTCTTGTTGCTGGTTTAGATTTAGTTTTTGGCCTAGTGTGAAGTTCATCTGTTTTGTTGACATCAAACCTGAGCACCGAAGGAATTCGAGTTGAATTGGTTCGCGGTTATTCTAGATCTGTTATTCCAGAGGCAATATCTCCATCATATCTTTTTAGATATGGATAATTTTATAGCCTAAATTATAGCCCCAAAAATTCTCTACAACTTTGTCCATTGTGAGGAGTTCTAGAAACGCCGTTTTTCTGCCCAAATTTGCATTTGACGTGAATCTGTCCATCTGAGAATTTCTTAACAGTCAGTATTGCAGGGCCCGTATCTCAACCTTCCTTTATTCAAATTAGGACTTCCATATACAAAAATTGAAAGGCAGAAAAAGATCTACAACTTTGTAGTTGTGAGTTTTTACGTCTGAAGTCGGTAAAACTCTGAAAACTGTGTTAGAAGATCCGCTGTCTTTAGAGATCGAAAATACAATGTTGCAATTTTATCTGTCGGTGAAAAGAAAAAAAAGAAAACGCAAGTGCATACAAAGGAGCCGCACAAAAAAAAGTAAAAAAAAATTCAGAAGTGTTTGCATATTGTATCCTTTATACTTGGTGTATCCCTCGTTTGCTTGAATTAGTTCTACGAACGAGTTGAGGCCAGCAACTTTGACAATTATTTTGAATATTTATTCAACTTTACTATTCTATTTTTGATATTGCATATTCCTTACTACATATTGAACCTGTCCAAACTCCGCATACTACTAACCTATAGAAAAGTACCTTGCAATCGCTTTGTCACCTTCTGAGTACTGGATACCACCAGTTATCGATTGACCTTGACAAACTGCAGGGTAAGAACTTGTAAGAGCTTGTTGAGAGCGTATTGGTAGTGGTGCTCCATCCAGAATATGTCAAACTATTCAGATCTTCGTGGTAGCTAGTTGCATCCATTGGGATGGAACATATATAGATGAGATATGAGGGAGGAAGGCCCCCTATGATCCTCATTGCGAACACGCGCACGCGCGTGCACACACGGAGGGAAGGAGCAAGAAGGAAGAGGGTCAAGTTTTATGGGGTTTTTTACTCACTAGCTAGGCTAGCAGGGTTTAAAAGGGCATGTCCAATGCTAGACTAAACCTACCATAAATGTACACATCCACTAGTGCGGTTGTTTGTACTGCAATTTGTTCTATGGTAAGGATCAAACCATACTTGTTTTAATTTATGATGGGACCTACTTATTGAAAAAACTCAAGAATAGTTGTGTAGCACAAGGTTTGGTTGGTAGTGGGCCACATTCAGAGAAGCATATGTCAAACTATTGAGATCTTCATGTCAGTTAGCTGCGGAGGAGAAACAAGAGTGGAAGGGCCCCTCCTCTAGTCCTCACTACTAGGGAACTGACATTCTTAAGCGGTTGGGAAAAAAGGAGCGAACTTTTACAAGCGGTTTAATAGCCCCAAACCAGCCCAAGCCAGGAGTGGACCTCTATAAGCGGTTGGGGACACGAACCCCTTCTAAAGACCAAGAATCCTAAGTGGTTCATGTCCCCAACCGCTGCTATAACTCTAGAAGCTGTTGGGCACACAAACCGCTTAGGATGCTGGCCTTTATAAACGGTTTAATAGCCCCAACCGCTTCTAGAGGATCCTTTTTCGAATAGATAAAAGGAAAGCTTCCCCTATCTCATCAGATATCACGCGTGGGTGGGTTGGCTGGGTGAGGTGTGAGTCATGAGGTCCTGGGTTCAAATCCCACCTCCTCCAATATTATTTGCCTTTTTTCCATTACTATTATGGGCGGATCCAAGAAAACAAATCAATGGGGTCGTCGGGGTCATTTAACACTAAATCACTATGTTTAAGCTTCAAATTATAGATTTGTATGTATATACTAACAGGATAGCAATAAACAAGAAAGGTTTGTCTAAAAGGCACCGGGGCCACTTGACCCCGGTGCTTACGCTGTAGAATTTTTTTCAACGTTGCACGCTACTGCTATTGGGCTGCCGGTGGTTATGAGTCCAAGCAATTCAACGTTGCACGCTACTGCTATTGGGCTGTCGGTGGTTATGAGTCCAAGCAAAGCAACGAAATCTCCTAAGGGTGCGTTTGGATCCTTGGCTACAGGAGTTTTTGCCTCGCCAGGCTAGGCTAGCTGTTTGCTAGTGGTAGAAAAATGCTAGCTTTTGTAGGCAAGTTAGCCCAACCTGGCAAGAAAAAGCTTGCCCAGCCGGGAGAGCCAAATCGGCTCTCCTCCGACGGCAAACTTTCAGAGCTAGCAAAAATTCAGAGCTACCAAACTGACATCTACGGCAAGACAAGCAAAACTGAGCTCATCTGGCCTAGCCTAGCTCGGCTAGAGCTGAGCTAGCCAAGCATCCAAACGCACCCTAAATCATCGGCGCCTCACCATCACCTGTGTTGTAACCCAAAAAGAAAAGACCCAAGGCGACCCATGCATTGTAACCCCACGCATGGCATACATATCTATGTAGATGTGTCTAGTTATCCAATGTTGAAAGCAATCTAGAAAGAATTTGATGTGTACCCCACAACACCATAGAGGAACTGCACACTTTGCACAAAAATTGGGTGACGCCGTGACGGTGTGGGACGCAGATAGAAATCACTCGGGTTACGCTCGCCTTGAGCTCCAAGGAAGTTTCCGAGGATATAGCCGAGCTCCATGTAATTAGGAGATCATATCTGCATATTGTGCATCGGTATAACCAAATTAGGTACCATGCATTATGTACCACCATGTAACTTTATCTCCCTCTGCACTATATAAATGGAGAGGTAGGGGGCCATAGGCATATACAGCATCCCATACAATCATCCACAGCATCATATGCGATCATCATCTTCTACAATCATAATCCTAGAGCACATAAAGTAGGGTATTACCTCCGAGTTGAGGGCCTGAACCTGTATAAATCTCGTTCTTGTGCTACCATTTGGTTAGGATCTTGAGCGTGCCCCCATACAAATTCATTGCTGATGGTGACCCCCGATCAGCTACCCGTCGACAGTTAGACGTGTGAAAAATTTATTGGCCTCTAGGCGTGCACGTGCAAACGTATGCAGGCGCATGTACGTTTTTTTTTTGGGTTATGCCTGCATGCAGACGCATGTACCGAGTCGCATTTAGGCCTCTATGCAGTGCCGTGCGGAGTAACGAGGGGTTGTGTTATTAATACCATGATTTATTTAATGAATATAATTAATACGTACCGGTCTTGGTGAAAAAATTAAACATCCTATGTAACGGAATGGAGGGAATATTTTTATTTATATTAGCTAGTAAATATATATGCTAGTTTGGGACTTTAGATGCTACAACAACGGGCTAGCCACATGGCTGGGTAATACTTTCTGTTTAAGCCCAGCTTGGTCCTTCCTAGATGGTAGAAGGTGGGCCGTTAGTTGGGTCTTTCGGTCTTTCAATGCGAAAAGAAAAGGGCCTACTTGAGAATTGATGAAAATCATCGGCAAGGGATAGGAACAGGATACGGGCCGCGATATTCGTTTTTTCCGGCAATAACCGCGATCTTGGTCTGATGTGGGTGTTCGAATTACCCCTTGGCCTATGTATGCCAGCAGAGGCGAATTCAGGTCCTTTCGATCCGTGGTTCTGCTGTGATCCTGATTCGATTTATAAATTTATCATTTTTATACAGACCATTTACTGTAACATTTTGTAATAATTTTTTAAGAATTTATGAAGTTTTTTTCAGACCTAAACATATTTTAAAATGAATTTTTAACCCTTACGATGTCTCTTTTCAAAGGTTAACTTTTTCAACTACAACCAAAGGCAAAACACAACCGCGAACGAAAGAGGGCTTCAATTGAGATGCTGGGTATACCCGTGCGTCCCAAATTTTTTATGAATATCTGGGAATCAGTGTTTTCTTTAGTAAAGATCTGGGGATCAGTGTTGCAGCAACAATTATATTGGTTTAAGTGGTAGTTAGTTTGAGTCACAGTTGCATTGTTGAAGGTCGCTTGTTCAATTGTCGGTCTCGCTCTCTGAGGGCATCTACAATGGTATAGCCAACTATTGGCTATAAGAAAGCTTAATGTCATCTATAGATAGTTTGTAGACAACATCTCTAATGAATTAGCTATATCATTGGCTATTAAATTTAATATGGACCCATGTGTAATAGATGCAATGCATCTTGTAATCCGCTATAGACGAGCTATTAGTTAATAGTCAGCTTTTATCTCTCTCCTCTTCTTCTCTCCTTCACATAGGCAAAAAGATGAGGTGGACTCCTTATAGACAGCTGATATGGCACCATTAGAGATGCCCTTAGCCTCTTCAGTTTTTCTGAGCCACAGCCATTTTTTTTTATTGTTGTTTTTCCTCCTCTTCACGCTCTCGGTCTCGCTCTCAGCCTCTTTCCTTTTTCGGTGAGTTTTTCTGGCGTTTTCATGGTGTGTCCGGCACCATGTCGCTGGCGAGGGATGGCACTGGGCTTGCATTTTTTTTGGCTTCTGTCTTTTCTACTGGCTAATTCCTCATCTTTGAAACCAATTAAATCCTAATGAGGGATGACATTAAGAGAAAACATTTTCGATGAATAGTTATAGGAGCAAAAATAGGAGTCTACCATTTTTTTAGAAAAAAAGAATTGAATTTCCTGCGATAGCAATATTTGCTTTTGATGAATGACACACGGTGTGTGGCCCTAGAAGAGCTAGAGTAGCATGGCAATGCAACCAACAAATAAGTAATTAACTAACTATTGGAGCGAGATGAAAATCATCGGCAAGGGATAGGAACAGGATACGGGCCGCGATATTCGTTTTTTCCGGCAATAACCGCGATCTTGGTCTGATGTGGGTGTTCGAATTACCCCTTGGCCTATGTATGCCAGCAGAGGCGAATTCAGGTCCTTTCGATCCGTGGTTCTGCTGTGACCCTCATTCGATTATTTTTATACAAACCATTTACTGTAACATTTTGTAATAATTATTTTTATACAAACCATTTACTGTAACATTTTGTAATAATTTTTTAAGGATTTGTGAAGTTTTTTTCAGACCTAAACATATTTTTAAATGAATTTTTTACCCTTACAATGTCTCTTTTCAAAGGTTAACTTTTCCAACTACAACCAAAGGCAAAACACAGCCGCGAACCAAAGAGGGCTTCAATTGAGATGCTGGGTATACCCGTGCGTCCCAAATTTTTTATGAATATCTGGGAATCAGTGTTTTCTTTAGTAAAGATCTGGGGATCAGTGTTGCAGCAACAATTATATTGGTTTAAGTGGTAGTTAGTTTGAGTCACAGTTGCAATGTCGAAGGTCGCTTGTTCGATTGTCGGTCTCGCTCTCTTAGGGCATCTCTAATGGTATAGACAACTATTGGCTATTTGAAAGCTCCATGTCATTTATAGATAGCTTGTAGACAACATCTTCAATGAATTAGCTATAGCATTGCCTATTAAATTTAATATGGACCCATGTGTAATAGATGCAATGCACCTTGTAATCCGCTATAGACGAGCTATTAGTTAACAGTCAGCTTTTATCTCTCTCCTCTTCTTCTCTCCTCCACATAGACAAAAGATGAGGTGGACCACTTGTCGGTAGTTGACATGGCACCACTGGAGATGCCCTTAGCCTCTTCCGTTTTTCTGAGCCACAGCCATTTTTTTGTTGTTGTTGTTTTTCCTCCTCTTCACGCTCTCGGTCTCGCTCTCAGCCTCTTTCCTTTTTCGGTGAGTTTTTCTGGCGTTTTCATGGTGTGTCCGGCACCATGTCGCTGGCGAGGGATGGCACTGGGCTTGCATTTTTTTTGGCTTCTGTCTTTTCTACTGGCTAATTCCTCATCTTTGAAACCAATTAAATCCTAATGAGGGATGACATTAAGAGAAAACATTTTCGATGAATAGTTATAGGAGCAAAAATAGGAGTCAACCATTTTTTTAAAAAAAAAAGAATTGAATTTCCTGCGATAGCAATATTTGCTTTTGATGAATGACACACGGTGTGTGGCCCTAGAAGAGCTAGAGTAGCATGGCAATGCAACCAACAAATAAGTAATTAACTAACTATTGGAGCGAGGAAATAAAAATTGAAGTTCTAGTATCTGCAAGAATTGTTTTCCAATGAATGCGACGCGGTGCATAACTAGAGGAGCAAGATCGACAGTGCAACAACAACTATGGTCATGTAGCTAGTGGATCAATGGGCACCCTCTCAAAGTTGATAACCTGGATCCGTCGTTTTATGCAGGTGCATTTAATCACTGGTTCACTTCACACATGCATGTTGGTGAGCAATCCCGATGTTAAAATTGTACGCATAACCATCTAGACACAGGTTATTTACACCACTTTGCATAATTACGAGGGGGTTTTCGATTTTTTTTTTTTGTACTAGGGTTTCTATAGACTTTGCATTGTTGAGGAGTATAGATAGAGTTTTTGCAAATAATGAAATAATTAACCCACGTAGACCCCATCCCTTTTCTTCAGCTACAGTAACACTGAAGTGGTAGGCATGACAAACAATCATCCGAGTCAATAGCCGTTGACGACGATAATTTCGTTAAGGAATCAGCCGCATGTTTCTTGTCCAAAATTCTTTCGCCTTTATGTTTTCGCATTAGGTACGTATTTAGGTAGTAGTAGGTTTTTTTTTTCTTTTTTACCCTTTAAAAAGATTTGCCGCCACCTCGGTGCGTTCTCCATGCAAGTACTACGAGAGCTTCTTTCAAGCCCATCGATAGCGATCCACAAGCAGTGGTGAAAGTGCACGCAATAATCACCACGATTTCCTCCATGATCGGCCGCTAAGCATGGTCGCTCGCGATAATCACCCTAAACTCCATCCAACAAATACCATGACAATAATGCCATGGATCATCGCCGTTGGGCGCAGGAAAAAGCTAGGGGAACCCGAGCTTTTTTGCCTGTCCATGTAAAAGCCTCATCAAAGGCGAAAGCAGGGGGTAGAGCACTAGGCAACACAAGTACAACGGCGCAGGGCTATCCTGCCGAGCTTTGCTGCGCTGCACGCAGACACGAGCAGGAGCCACGCTCATGCGTGGGCCGAGACATTTTTTCCTCGGACAGAAATGATGCGAAGGCACGTAGCTTGGCTGCTTGCTCTTCAGCTCTTGCCATGCTTTCGCCTACAGGGTCAGGGGGTCGAGCAGCTAGCGTGCCTGAGAGCGATAACGTTGTCCTCGGACTAAAAAGGGGAAAGCTGGGGGTCGGCGAAAGAGCCAATCGACAATTGATCAGAGCCGATCACAGTTGTTCTCTTTGATTCCTCGTTTTAGTTCATATTTAGTTTAAAAATTTTACTTTTATATAAACCATTCATCGTAATATTTTGTAAGTAATTTTTTTTGATATCTTATAGGTTTTTTCTCAAAAATCTCAAAAAAAAATTAAAATTTTGTTTAGCCTTTACATACCTCTTTTTAAAAAGTAATTAAGTTTTTCAACCCCAACCAAAATTAAACTAATGTAGGAAATCAAAGAGGGCCCAAATAAAATAGCTTAGTGGTTAGCCATCTGGTAGTAGCGTGACAGAGTGTCGTGTTAGTTCAAGCATGAGTGTGAAACTACGAGGCTGAACTGTGTGAACGGTGACTTCGAAGTCAATTGATGATGGAAACAGAGACTTGAGAATATTGTACTTATGAATTTAGGATTTTGTATAAATAACATAAATGCACTAAAATAAGATAAGACGAGAGTTCCGTATCAGACGTTCGATGGGAGTGTCTTTGGCGAGCGCTCGTGTATAGTGGAAGGCACAAGTTCTTATAAATGGATGTACGTAATTAAAAAATTATGATCATAAAAATTTGCAAAGACAACATCTAAATACACATAATGACACAATCTCCTACCAATAGCCCAAAATTTGTGCTAAGATTAAGATTTTAAGCTAACCAGCGACCAGCGAGTTGGGGCGGGGGTGACGAGCAATGGGTGGCCGGCAATGGACGGGCGAAGCAGCAAAGGCCGGCATGGCGGCGTCCAGCTAGCCAAAGGAGGAGCACAGAGAACTGTTGCCAAGTGGATGGCAGTTGGTATGCGGTGGGCGTTGCATGGGCACATGGCCTTCTGACCTTTATTGGACCCGCCTACTCACATAACCCTGCTGAAACATAAAGAAGAATTGAAACAACTATGCTTTTAGTTCTTCTTCTTTTTTCAAAACATAATATTTTATGGTAGGCGGCCATGCATGCAATGAATTGTCGACCATAAGGTTCACAGTCGTCTGTTAACAACTCGTAGCAAACAAGATAGATGGCCACCTATTCGGTTGTCTATGCTAAAAGGGTAGACGGCTTCACCATCTATTCGTTATGTATGCTTGGTGCTCAGCTGTTCACCCTAATTAGGACAGACGGTTTTGGTTTTAGGGTTGGATGGTTTAAACCGTCAAAATTGACGTACTTTCCTACAGCGAGTGTAGCTCGCTCCGCTGTCGGTCTAATATGGGCGTGTGCACCGTCTGGCCTAACGATCGCGAAGTCATTTGGTTCAATTTATCCTTGAAACGAATCTTACGTGTGTCTCTCACATCATTTAACCTAATAACACGTGTTTCATCAAAACAAAAAAAAACTAATAACTGCCGTGGAATTCCTGCACACGGAAAAAAGCCCGACGCTTTTCCAGAAACGAAGGCGGAAAAGGTATGGGAAAAGAGACGTTTCCGCAGTAGGGGCCCGTCTCCCTCTTCCCCGGCCCCGGCCGGCATGCTGTCCCGACCATGTCGCACTGCCCTGCTCGCGTGCGACGCCGGCCGCCGGCCTCGCCGCCGAGTTCGACGCCGCCGTCGATGCGTGAAACCTTTCCACCGCAAGCGAAAAGGCCCGTGCCATCGCAGCTAGCGCGTGCCCTCCGCTAGCTTTACATTACGCGAGAGCCCTTTGCCCTTTAGCCTTTCACTAGATGCCCAGTAGCTACCTCTTTGGTCAAAGCAAGTGATCAGAGTCAGGACTCAGGAGGAAAAAGGATGGTGCTTTCTTTTCTCTCAATTTGTTTTTTTTTTTCGCTTCTGCTTTTCTCTGGGTGAGCTTTTCTCATTTCTTTCGTCAGATCCAGATGATTGCTGGCGCTCCACGCTCCCCTGACCTAATCCTTGCGTTTGACTTTTGTAATCATATGTTCCTCATTGTTTATGCTGGATAATTCAGGGTTGTGTTCCACTTCAACCGGACTATGATTTGGTGGCTACTGGTAATTATAGGGTTTTTCTAGGGGTATCAAGATGGGGGACCAATTAATCATCGCATGTCAGACCTCGAGCTCTATGAGGGAGCCAAACTCTTTGCCTAAGAGCACCTATAATGATGTAATGTGAACCTTTCATAAATCGTGTGGTGTGGTGTAAAACACAAGTTGATGTGCAGAGAAGAGGTATAGATAAATAGATGGTATGTCTACGGTAGACTATAGCATAAGAAATAAGGCATATTGAGTGATATTTATATGAGGTGTCTTTAACGATATTAATACTGATGAATATCGCTTATACCCCACTGTGTAGCACACTAGTGTGTTAGGTTCGTGACCAATGTATGTCAATGAGTTTATCTTACCAAATGTTAGTAGTGTTGATCAAATTTGGCTTATGTTTGGATCGCAATCATCGAATGACAAGATTCCTTCCTCCTATTGACAACTTTTGCTATCCTATTTTCTTTTTCTTACCAATGAGCGAGGTGGCCCGCGCGTTTGCGTGGCTAGATTTGTTTCGACATATAGAGTTTATCTCTAACTCGTAATCTATCTCTAATACATCAGATCGGATTTAGAGTTTATCTCTAATATATTATATCAAATCTTTTATTTTTTTCTTGATTTACGTGAGAATTTATTTGATTAATGTAGGCCGTTATAATTTGGTCCCACACCGTTGATCGAACGGCTAAAATAATCATATTATATTATCTTTAGTATTTAATCCAAATTTCTAATATTTTTCTTTTAATCTAAGCCGTTATAATCCGGCCCCACAAAAATCAGCGGCATAGATCTTTTATTTTTTTCTTGATCTATGTGAGAATTTCTTTGATTGATCTAGGCCGTTATAATTTGGTCCCACTATTGATCGAACGGCTGAAATAATTTGGATGATGTGGACGAACGTGGTGGCTTCGTTTTCCCCTCCTTTATCCATCCTTATCTTTAAAATCGGTTATGTACGGATACCCAGTTACTGTTGCACTGTTCACGCTACAGTTCGCCCATCCTGGCCATTCATCCTCAATCCTGGCCATCCCCGCCTCCTCCTCCCCACTCCGGCCCGCGCCGCCCCCGCCTCCTCCCCGCGCCGTGCCGCTCCGGCCTCCTCCTCCCCGCTCCGGCCGTCTCCTACCCGCGCCGCCCCCGCTCCGGCCTCCTCCTCCACCGCGCCGTCTCCTCCTCCCCGCTCCGGTCTCCTCCTCCCCGCGCCATGGCGCCGCTGCCTCCACCGCGCCGCCTCCTCCTCCACGATGCCACCTCCTCCTCTCCGCCTCCCAGCGCCGCGGTCCCCGCGCCGCTCCGGCCTCCTCCTCCCCGCTCCAGCCGTCTCCTACCCGCGCCGCCACCGCTCTGGCCTCCTCCTCCGCCGCGCCGTCTCCTCCTCCCCTCTCCGGTCTCCTCCTCCCCGCGCCGCGGCGCCGCCGCCTCCACCGCACCGCCTCCTCCTCCACGGCGCCGCCTCCTCCTCTCCGCCTCCCAGCGCCGCCCCCGCGCCGCCTCCACCGCGCCACCTCCCACCTGCCGCGCCGCCTTCTCCCCGCCGCCTCCACCGCGCCGCCTCCTCCTCCCCGCGCCGGCCTCCCCTTCCCCGTCGCTCCTCTCCTCCAACATCGTCCGGCGCTCGCCGCCGCCGCCTGCGCTTCCCACCTCCCCCTGCCCTGCCCCTTGCCTCCTCCTGCTTGCTCCCGCCTATTGTGCTGCTCCCCGTTCGCTGCCGCTGCCTGCTGCTCGATGACGCTCCCCTCCCGCAGCCCGCCCCGCTGAATACACCCTGCCCGTCGACCGCCCTGCCTACGACTCCTCTCCGACTCTCCCTCTCCACGGCTACACGCCGGCGCGACGGTAGCCCGTAGCCCCAACTCAACGGCAACAGCCAACGGGCGGGTGCACATAGGCTACCACCAGGCCTCTGCCCCAGTGTTCACTCGGACGCTTCTTCGATTCGACCGCTCATCGGCACTTGGATCTGCACCGATTGCGTCTTCCATCGCCGGCGACCGTTGTACGTATACTTCTTCTGTCTTT
>SPJY01020557.1:148227-166447 GCA_005191435.1 Raddia distichophylla
CACAAAGTGTAAGATTTAGACTATGGCAAGCACATGGCATGTACAACGCTCTAGGATTTATTTCAAGCAATCGCTTTTGCACTCCTTGATGTTTTCCCTTCATATTCGAACCATTGTCATAACCTTGACCTCTCACATCATCAATATTAAGGCCCAAAGATTTAATAGCATCTAGTAATTTAGTAAAAAGGCCCAAACCAGATGTATCATCCACCTCTAAGAACTCAAGAAAGAACTCTTCTATTTTAATTTTATTATTTGACATGTTCACACATCGGCACAATTAGAGTCATTTGTTCTTGGTGACTAACATCTGGAGTACAATCTAGAATTATAGAAAAATATTTGCTCTCTTTGACAATCTTTATTATAGCAGTTGTAACATTAGATGCTAAAAGGGAAACAAGCTCATTTTGAATTTTATGGCTAAGGTAATGATGATGAATCTCATTATTCTGAATCCGCCGAACATGATCTTGCATTATAACATCAAATTCAGCGATCATCTCAATACATCCCAAGAAATTACCATTACTATCTTGATAAAGTTTTTCATTAGATCCACGAAAAGCTAAATTATGTTTAGCAAGATATTTAACAACAGAAATTATCCTTAGTAGAACATGCCTCAACCGTTCTTTCTCCTTTAATAATTGTTGCTGAAATTCATTGTCAATTGTTTGATTTTTGCTAAGTCGGACTTTTAAGTCATTCCAAGTGCCCATATTAGTAATATGCTCCACACTATTTTCATGTTCTTTAAGCCTCTCATTAAGATGCTTCCAATCATTCATTCCATCAGCCGCTAATGAACTCTTGTTGTTAATAGACTTGAAAAGCTTACAACAAAAACAAAACACTTTATCAATGTGCTTAGAGTAGACTAACCACTTTCTTTCATAGACCTCTCCATTACTCATTTTTTTATAATAGTAAGAATATGAGAAATGTCTAGAGTGGTTATCTATAGGAAATGTAAGTTGCTCTTCTCGAATAGGCCCCTTCTCTACTAAAATGTCTCTAGCTCTATTATCCAAATTTTCCCAATTTCTTGCATCATAAATATCAATAATAGAATTTGCAGGTTGTTCATCGGCACCTAAATTTTCCTCATTTAAATTTTCTTGCGTGGAAACAGTACCATTCAAATTGTCAATATTCTCTAGTTGAATGTTTTCATCCTCAGGCTCAATCGATGTCACAGCAGGTGTAGAAGAATTAAAATTAAGAAATTTTTCTATTGATCCTCTTTGTGATTTGACTATCTCCTGATCATGCTTTCTTTTCTTTCTCTTCTCACATCCGGACAAATGCTTTCTAGTAGACATATTCAATTTCAATGAGACAATGAACAATAGTGAACAGACAGTAACAACGAACAGTACAATTATGCAAAAAGCAAAAGACAAAGATTTAGGAACAGTCGAACAGATAGCAGATTAGCCTGAGCCCTAAGACGTTGAGGACTTGTCGCGGACTGGGCAGAGTGCCAGAGTCGGTCGGCGCTCGCAGTCGCTGACTCGCTGAGTAGCTGCTTCACTCAATCGATTCCCTTCTCCCAACTCCCAAGCCCCCAACTCCCCATTCCTTGCCTTGTCCCAGGCGGCAAAGCTGAGAGAGGCGAGAGACGAACAGGCGTCGTGATGATCTGATCGATTAATTGGATTGGTCATCGCCTCATCGGTGGCCTTGGAAGTTGGAAAACGAAGAGACGAGCTCAGCTAACGGGCTGCTATTGGCCTATTACAGCTAGTACTACTTGGTAGATAATGGGCTGCAGCTGCTTTTCGATTTTTTGGGCGGGCTGCAGCTGCTTTTTTGATTTTTTGGGCGAATTCAATGGGCTTTGGTGTACTGGTTTGGGGCTCCTAATAATACTACTAATACCTAAACACTATATGGGCCAGGGCCCCTCTAAATTGGGGGCCCCTGGCCGTTGCACCGCTTGCCCCCCCCCCCTTTGGGCCGGGCCTGTACGGGTGGGCTTAACGGATGTTGTTGGCCTCAGTGAAAACTAATTTTATGGGGCTGCCCGTAGAGGAGAAGTTCGCAGAACAGCTCGGAGAAGCGGAGCTCGGGCAAATTAACTATCTAGAATTTGTTTCTTGTCCTTCTATTATTTTTGGGCCTTTTTATTTATAGGAGGGCTTCGGGGGAGAGGCACCCCAACCCTTAGGATTTTTACACAAATGTGTTAATACACAAATGCCCTCGCTGTCTTAGCAAAAGCGAGGTTACAAGGGGGATTACCAGGAGACTGGGTTGTTGCCCCCCGTACAGGTATTTTCCTGCCGTGCGGTACGAACAGTGGCGCATGTGAGGCCCTCTGTACTTGTTGCCTCCAAGCTCCTTGGCGATCAAGGAAACTCCACTTCTTCGCGCCCCTTGGGCCATTGTTTCCTTAATCCACCATTTCCCCACCTTCAGGAGGCGAGACTTCCTACGGGCTGCCGCTCCCTGGGTCGGGGCGACCCCTCCTTCAGGTCGCCGTCCTTCTGATCCGCCATTGTCTCGTCTTCGGATGGCGAGGTCTCCTTCAGGCTGCTGCCGCTCTGATCAGCCGTTAATACACAAATGCCCTCGCTGCCTTAGCAAAAGCGAGGTTACAAGGGGATTACAGGGAGACCGGGTTGTTGTGCCCCGTACGGGTATCTTCCTGCCGTGCGGTACGAGCTTTGACACATGCGGGGTCCTCTATACTTGTTGTCTTCGAGCTTCTTGGCGATCAAGGAAACTCCACTCCTTCGCACCACTTAAGCCATTGTTTACTTGATCCACCATTGCCCCGCCTTCGGGAGGAGAGACTTCCTACGGGTTGCTGCTCCTCGGGTTGGGGTGACCCCTCCTTCGGGTCGCCGTCCCTCTGATCCGCCATTGCCTCGCCTTCGGATGGCAAGGTCTCCTTCGGGGCGCTGCCGCTCTGATCCGTTGTTGCCCCGCCTTCGGATGGCGAGGTCTCCTTTGGGCCACTGCCTCCTGAGCCTGATGTATCTGCTCTGGTTGCCTGTCCCAAGTTCGTAGAAGATGGGTGTCACCTGTTAAAACAACGGACAAGTTAATGTTTCAAGGAATTCGGTTGATTTTCTCATGAAGCATGAAAATGGATATATTCTACCAGTAGAATAAAGGGTCAGAGACCAGAGAAAAAGTGCGCCCAGTGATCAAAACAGTTTTTCATTGTGCGTGTTTTTCTTTTAGTGAGTATTCATGTATGTTCTCGTCAACACCTGATCGATCAACGTTGTTTTGTGCCTAGTCCAAAGAGAAGTGAACATGAGTGCATATCATCGTGCATGACTAGATAGCAGATTGCATCCACAAGGTGCATGCATGCTTATGTTGGTAAAGCTCTTATTTGATCTAGACAGATAATAATTGATATTACAGTGAGGACGTCATAAATTAAGAAGAGCTTGGTAACTGCACAGGTGGACAGGTTTGTCGCTGCGGCGTGGTGAAACAAAATGACAGTAACCGGGGAGCCTCATGTGTTTCAGGTCGCACGAACATAGATGGTGATCGAGGGGTGGCAGTCACCTCAGCTCGGGCATGCACTGTTTAGCCGCTTAGACGACGTGTACCTGTGGAATATGTTGCTACGGATGGAGTTTAGTGATATGTGGTCATCATGAGATCTGGAAAGGTGTCCATGTGTGATCGCGATAAACGGAGACTGTGTTTGTGGTGGTGGGAGGCGTGGTGCTGCCACAAGACCTGAAGTGCGTGAATGACAGTGTGATAATTAAAAAAGAGCTGATGTGAAGCTCGTCAAGAGAAGTTGGTGTGAAGGCAATAATGGTGGTTGTGCGAAGCAGCATGAAGGGTGTGGCGTGAGATCATAGTAGGGAAATTCCATGCAATATTGATGATGAACATCGGTGCGAGGCTGTTAGAAGGAAGAATTGGAGTCACACCAACAAGTGGGCGGAGCTAGAACTAAAATGACCGGGGTTCACCACTTCCTCGTTAAACATACATATGACTATACTCACCAAATGCATGCACTTTGCTATAGAAAAAAAGAGAGAGAACCAAATATAATTTTATGTTCTGGCCAGTGCCTCGCTCTGATGCACATTGCATCGCTCATCTCTTCATTGACTCATGTCTATATTTATTCATTCATATGTGACAAATACCAATCCAATGAAATTTAAAAGGAGACCATATCAATGGAAAAGAGGAGAATGTAATGTAGAAGCGAGCGGTTTTATATAATAAAATATTGTAGGTAATTTTAATGGCGTGGAGAAGAGTTTTATAAGATGACACGTGGTATTTAATTTTAGTGGTGGTGAGAGTGATTTCACGGGATGTTATATGATAAGACAATTTTGGACCTCTTTTTAGGAGTAAAGGTATATAATAAGTTTCCAATTTTTTAGAATTAATAAATGTAAACATTAATAAAAAAGTATACAAATGGCAACTGTCAATTCATTTGTGGATCAAAGCCACCCACAACTTTTCCTTCGACTTGCATATTTGCAATGAACAAGTCAATCATTACCAAAGAAAATCCAATGTGAAATCCTATTTCTTAACCAAACTGTTTAGAGAAAAATGTCACCATTTATCAAATTGAACATACTGTCTAGAAAACCGAAAAAGTGGGATATATGTAATAATAACCTACAGCGTTGCAAGACGTGGAGAGAGATGAAATTGACAAGATGATATAAGATCTCCTATTATTTGTGATCCACTGACAATGCTACACGTCAGAGGAAAAGAAGTGTAAGTAATTTCATTGAGTGCTTGATACATAGATCGAGTGTTCTATTGCTTTTCAGGCTATTTCGTTGCACTTCATTGGCTGCATGCTTGCTATCCAGGGTTCACCAATTTCGAGCTGGGTGGTGCACACATGAGCTAGAGATGCTGGTACAAGCTAAAAATCCCAAGGCACCTGGGTAGCTGAATGTGGCTCCGCCTCTGCCAACAACGGTGACAGTGTGAGGCTGTCACATACTGACATATAGAAGATGATGTAATAACAACATTGTTGGCTGTGTGATGTTGTGGTAGTAAAGGTCGGTGTGAGGCTGACATTTAACGTTCGTGTGAGGTCGACATCAAGGTCAATGTGAGGCCGACAATCAACATCAATGTGAGAACAATGACAAGAAAAAGGATGGTGTGAAGCCAACGTTGATCGTGGTTAATGGTGGTGTGACCGCAACTAATGTGAGGTTACGAAGACAACATATCAAAATTAGGGGGTAATTGTTAGGTGACTAATCTTGATAAGTTAGGTTTGTTCATTAAGTTTATATCTGTGCGCTTGACGGACAAGCTAAGGTTTCTTGGCCGTAAGGAACTAGTTGATTTCTTGTGTGGCAAGAGAATAGATGTATTCTACTAGTATAAACAAAGGGCTTGCTAGAGGTCAGAGAAAAGGTGCACCGGGTGAATCACCGACTAAAACAATTTCGTCATGGCGTGTGACTTTCTTTTAGCGAGTATTCATGTATGTTATTTTCGACACCCGATCGATCAATGTTGTTTTGTGCTGAGTCCAAAGAGAAGTGAACGTGACTACGTGAGTGCATACCATCGTGCATGACTAGGTAGCATTTTTTGGATTTCAATCAAATTAAAACAAATTCAGACTTAAATCGGATATGAATTTTTCATTCCATCTGCACACTTGCGGACCGGGTAAGTCTGAATTCGTTTTAAGTCTGAATGTTGTTTTGACTCCACACTTGCAGATGGAATGAAAAATGTGCAGATGGATATGAATCGGATATGATCATATGAATGTTGTTTTCATTCCATCTAGGCATGTCCCGCATGACTAGAGCCGTAGATAGAGTCAAAACAGTGGGGGGCATGCGGGACGAGGAGATAGCGCGGGTAATCATGGGCGTGCTGACTTGCGGACCGGCCGGCCGCCGCGCCACGCGCGTACGCGCCACCGGCCTGCTCGCTCGGCGTACCCCGGTGAGGTCCCGCCTGGCCGCAGCTCGTCGTACATCCACACCCCTGCTGCCCCGCGTCCAGGGCGAGCGGTGGACCATGAGAGCGCCCGGCCGCGGATCCATGGCGTGAGGCGGCGCCAGAGATGCATGGGGACCACGCACGCAGGCCACCACCATCGGATTCCCTTCCCTCCGCCGCCCGTCGTCACGAAGCATGCCGTGGGCCGTGGCTGTCTCGCCGTACCGCGCCTACGCAGCGCCGCCGAGCCTGCGATATGTGGACTCGCCGGAGGAGGCCACAGCGGCGGCGGCGGCGGAGGGGAGCCGGGCTAATCACGGGGAAATAATTGCAGGGCCCACAGGCGCGACCATACTAATGATTGCACCTGGTGCGATGTCGGGCCGAGGCCTACAGGTGGGCCCGCCCAAGAATGATTGAGGGGCGGGCCTAAACCGGTGGTGGGGCCGGGCCGGGGTCCAGAGCCGAGTCGGGTCACTCGGGCAGGTTCGGTTTCGTTTGGGCTCGGACAAAACCTCCACTCTCGGGCCTGTCCGTGGGTGGGTCCGTGTGCTGGCGCGACGCATGCAGCGAACTCTGCCTGCTCCGTCCTCGAGCGAGCCATCAAAATCTACTACCTCCGTTTTTTTTATTTGACGCCTTTGACTTTTCGATACGCATTTGACCATTCGTCTTATTCAATTTTTTTTTGTAAATACCATTTATTCTGTTGTGATTGTTTTATCAATAGAGGTACTTTAAATATGTCTTATTATTTTATATCTTTGCACTAAATTTTTGAATAAGACGAATGGTCAAAGACGTGCCAAAAAGTCAAAGGCGTCAAATAAAAAAAAACGGAGGGAGTATATCTATATGGTGCCTTAGGAAAAATGGTACGGAGTAATTTGCTACTCGTACTTGCTTGGCTGAGGACCTGGTTCAACCGGCTCGGGTAAAATTCAACATTTATGGAGAAGTTGAAACGTTTGCTTCATCTACATTATGATTTCGTAGAAAAAACAATTTCAAGATCTTCAATTAGCGGTTTCGAGCATATGAATTAGAGGTTTCATCTACATTATGTTGTTTTTATTTTGTGGTTATTGTTGTTGTTATTATCATCATCATCATCGTTGTATTAAAACAGAGTTAAACGGAACCACCATGTTAATACTAAAATAATGAAAATTTCTAAAATTATTCGGGAAGAAAAAATTACACCATCCGGTGTGTACAAATTATAACAACTCAATTAAAAGAAAGAGTTTATATCAAATGCAATAAAAAAAAATAGAAATAAGAGTCCATTTTAATTACAAAACTAAAAATAGTGTACATATCTACTACAATAAATAAATAAAAATTCAAAATAAGAAGAGTCCATATCAATTATCAAACTAGATGTGGAAATGCGCAAAACACCATGCTCATTATTGTTGTTGTTGTTGTTGTTATGTACTATATATATAAAGCAGAGTTAAACGGAGCCACCACATTAATCCTAAAATCCTAGAAATTCCCACGTTAATCGAAAAATAGTATAAATTCTCGCATTAATCATAGAAAAAAGAAAAAATCTACATCGTTCAATATGGATACCATTATGTAAATCTAACGGTCAATATTGAAAAGATTAAAAAGATAACTAACAAAGCTAATCTAATATATTAGAGATATAATCTAATATATTAGAGAGATAAACTCTAATATATTAGAGATAGATTGTGAGTTGTATTAGTAAAAGTGCCGGTCAAGAAAACCTCATTAAGACGAGATTAACGAGGAGGGTGATTTTTGCGGGGCTGGATTATAATGGATTAGATTAAAAGAAAAATATTAGTAATTCAGATTAAATACTAAAGATGATATAATATGATTATTTTAGTGGGACCAAATTATAATAGGCTAGATTAATCAAAGAAATTCTCACATAAATCAAGAAAAAATAAAAGATCTATGCGGCTTATATTAAAAAAATATTAGAAATTCAGATTAAATACTAAAGCTGATATAATATATTAGAGATAAACTATAAATCCGATTTGATATTTTGGTGATCAAATATGAGTTAGAAATAAACTCTATATATCGAAACAAATCTAGCCGCGCAAACGCGCGGGCCACCTCGCTCGTTATTATTAAAGTAGAGTTAAATAGAGCCACCATATTAAATATAAAATACTAAAAAATCCCACACTAATTATGGAGAGAGAGAAAGATCTACACCGTTGTGGGCCCAATTATACAAATTAAATTAAAGAACTACAATAATAAAATGAAAGCAATGTAAAAGGATTTCATATCAAATAAGATGCTACAAAAGAGTCCATAGCAAATATGAGATTTAGTCGTGCAAATGCGTAGGATACCTTGCTCGTTATATATATACACACATATTAGGGTGGCACTAAGATACTCCTAAGAGTATTTTAACTAAAATACTCCTACGTTTTTAGGCTGACACGTGTCCCCCCGTATATAAACCCCGCAACCCTGCTCCGACACGGACCACGCCTCCTCATCCCACTCCGATATCCCGCCCCGCCTCCACCCCGCCGATCACAGGAGTCGACCCAGCCCTCGGCGACGCCATCCGCCGTCCCCTCTTCCTGCCACGATCCTCGCCGGCAGAGCCCCGCGACGCGGCCGTCCACCCCGTTGCCTCGCCGTGGACGACCGTGCCGCGGCGCGGCCGCCTCGCCGTGGCCGACCACACCGCAGCACCCCATCCCATCG
Source organism: Raddia distichophylla (assembly GCA_005191435.1). Classification (NCBI taxonomy): domain Eukaryota; kingdom Viridiplantae; phylum Streptophyta; class Magnoliopsida; order Poales; family Poaceae; genus Raddia; species Raddia distichophylla. Next base: position 156,889 of record SPJY01020557.1, read on the forward strand.
CCCCCGCCGTGTAGCTTTCCCGTGGACGGAATCCGGTAAAACTCGCTCCAGTGCCCTCTTCCCTCTAGAGCTTTACTAACTAATGGTCTCGGCCCCGTCTTACACTTGGACGAGCTTTACTAGTTGAAATTCTCATGGATCACGCATCTTCGCCGTCAACTGGTGGAGATGTTGCATCTGCTTCGGGTCCTGTTGTGCTGCATGAGGTTGCTAATACCTTACTAATTAGTTAATTCAACTTGACTAATTGCGATGTGAAATTTTACCGAAAACATATGCTATTTTGTCCTATTCTGCTTGGCTCATTCAGTTCTTTACTGTTTTGTATGTCCAATTTTGCTATTTATAGACCTTGACCATCTGTAAAACATAAAGCAATTTGCAATGCATGTGATGTGGGAACACTTTTACTTTACTATATATTGTTTCTGACTTTGCTGTTTTCGAAACGAATGTTTACTGTATGCTGTTGATTGGAACTTATAGTTTCGTGAATGTTGCTGATGCTATTTCTTCATTGTTAACCTGATTATAAAATGAAACTTTACTACATTTCTTAGGATTTGCACCATGAGGAGATATTTGTGCCTAAGGAAGGCACGACATTCACTTCAAAGGAAGATGCATATGAATTTTGCAATGCATACTCCAAGAGAATTGGGTTTGGGGTGAGGCTGGATAAGGGATATACTTCAAAAAAGAAGGCGAAGGAGACTATGAAAACTTTCCTATGTTCAAGTTTTGGCATTTGTGTTAAGAGAAATAAAGGTACACCGAAACGCAACAGACTGAGTAAACGCACCAACTGTTTGGCTTTCATGAGGGTTGAGCTAACGTCAAATGATTTATGGGAAGTCAAACTTCTGGAGCTTGCCCACAACCGCACACTTTTCCCATCTCCAGGCAAATCAAAATTTTTCAAGTCACATAAAACGGTGGGGGAGCAAGTTGCAAGAGTGGTAAAGCAACTCCAATTTAGTAATGTGTCGAATGGGGCTATCATGGATGTGCTGACTAGGATGCATGCAGGCAAGCGGAACATAACTTTCACTTCGAAGGACATCCAGAACAGGTATGTAACCCACACACCTTTACTGCTGCAGTAAACAACTTGTGACTAGAACTGCGTGGTACCTTTACTGTATTCTAAAATTTGCTATTTGTTATACTTTCAGTAAAGCTGAAAATGTCAGACAAGAAATTGCAAAAGATGTTGATAATACAATGAAGTGGTTTGAAGAGATGAAAGCAAATAACCCTCAGTTTTACTACATTATTGATAGAGATGAGAATGAAAGAATAAGAAATGTCTTTTGGAGCAATGCTAGTTGTCGGGCTTCCTATCAACAATTTGGGGATGTCGTCGCATTTGACACTACCTACAAAACGAATAGGTTCAACATGCCCATGGCTCCCTTCTTGGGGGTTAATCATCATTTGCAAACAGTTTTCTTTGCATGTGCTCTACTACACGATGAGAAATCAGAAACTTTCTCTTGGCTGCTGGAAACATTCCTTCATTGCATGGGCGGCAAGCATCCCGTGGGGATCCTTACAGATCAAGACCCCAGTATGCAGAAAGCAATCAAAGAGAAGCTCCCCCTACACGCATCACCGGCTATGCAAATGGCATGTTCTGAAGAAAAACAAGGAAAGATTGGCGAAACTGTATAGTGGGAGGAAGACATTAAAGAATGAATTACATAAGGTTATCAACAACCCATTGACACCAAAGGAGTTTGAGTCTGCTTGGGTAGAAATGATAGATAGAAATGACTTACATGACAGCCCAGTTATGATTTCATTGTGGTCAGAAAGAGAGAGGAGGGTGCCATCATACTTTAAATCTGTTTTCTTTGGTAATATAACATCCACACAGCAAAGTGACAGCATGAATGCTGTCGTGAAGAGATCGTTTGTCGACCATAGAACTTCTCTGCACAGGTTTGTCCAGGAGATAAACCGATGCATCCAAAACATAAGAATAGCAGAGGACCAAGAAACTTTTGCACAGGAGGTATATGTTTACTATTTTAATACTTTACTAAACTCATATGATTGCCTTTACTAATAACCTGTGTTGCTATTACAGGGAGAAGCCCAAACATCATCAAGATATAAGTTTGATGCGCAAGTGAGCAAGTTGTATACTAGAAGTGTATATGAAAAATTCAAGAAGGAATTGTTTGAAAGCACAGCGTATGAGGTCAAATGCACGGAAGATGGTGATGATGGATGTAAGACATTTGTCATAAAGCATCAAGACTACTAAAAGAAACCATCCTGAGCGCAACACTTGTTTCGTGTGTTGGCAAATGTGCAAACAGGTGATTTTACATGTGAGTACAAATCATGGGAGCATAGGGGCATGTTCTGTGCACATGTACTCAAGGTACATGCTTTCACACATCCTGCAATTGCATGTTTACTACAAATATATACAGATGTGTATTGTAATAATTTTGTTTCTTTACTAAATGCAGATGTTCAGTCACATGAATCTGCGACACATACCAGAGAAGTACATATTGAAGAGGTGGTCCAGAAATGCAAGAATTGGTACGACATTTGACGACCACGACATCAAATCTGTTCTAAGCGAAGTGGACCATGCATCCGAACAATATCGCCACACAGTCCTCTTTGAGCAAGCTATGTCGATTGTGCGGAAAGGTGTGGCAACAATCGCCCGTTTCACTACAGTGCAGGAGGTCTTATCAATGCTAGACCAATAGTTGGACAACCTGGCTTTCCCAGAAGAGATGGAGAAAAGTGAAGATGTTGATGAAGTGGGTTTGCTAGAGAGCAACAACCTAAAAGAGCCCGATCTAGCAAAAAACAAACGACGAACTAAATGCCAATGGAGATGGTCCCTGTAAAAGGAAACAAAGGCAGTGCCAAAAGTGTCTCCATTATGTGCACAACTCAAGAGCATGCACGGGTAGCAGGCCTGTCTGATGTTTACTGTTGATCATAGGGGATTTTACTATTCCACATGGTACAGATTTACTATATGTGAAAAAACTATATGAGACTATTATAACATTGGGTTGATTGCTACGGATGCTCTAAAGTTGTGTTTATTACTGTGAATTACAATTGTGTATGACGATTGAAGCATCACATCGGTGTAAAAAAAAGAAAAACTTTAATCAGTTCTCATTTCTTTACTGTTTATTCTATTGAATCTTGCTAATTTTTTATATACGCTATGAATACATGACCTTTACTATATCTGTCTTTTGCCTTTACTGTTTTTATAATGGGTGTTTACTGATAGCTATAAAAGGCAGTGATGGTCTAGTTCTACCAAATACAACACATCAATGCTATAAAAGGTAGTGTTACACAAAATTTTTTTGTGTCATCAGTTCTCCGTAACATTGGACAAAAAATGCCATTATAAAAAACACCATAGAACTGTTGAACTACACAAAGTAACATCAGTTGCACATAATATTATTAACATCCAAAAGTTCACCAACAGTAGTTCAACTACACGATATAACATCACTGTAGGAGGATGGCACTGCTGAAAGTTCAACTAGAGTATATAGTAACAATGCGAAGTTCACCCACAGGATGAAATCACTACAACGAAAAAACCCCGATCTTGCAGGCCTTTACAAGAGAAAAGATCCCCCCTAATACAAACTAATTGGAAGGTTAATATAGAAGTGAAAAAGCTTCATTCCCCCTTTTTGGCCTTCTTGAGTGCATTCTCAGCAACTTTACTGCATCCCTCATCAACATCTCGCAGCACCTCCTCTGGTAGGTATGGGTAGGAAATGTTTGATGGGTGGGAAACCAGCATCAGTGCATAGTGCATCCGGTCGGAGAGGGTGTTTGCCTACATTCCATTCATGGGAGAAAAAAACGTAATAAAAACACATGATCAGAAAGCTTTGCAAAACAATCATTATAGAGTTAACTAAAAGTTGCTTCATATTTTACTAAAATATGAAGAATGATTTACAGAGGAAATTGTTTTTGAACTGGTCAGTTGATATACTTATAGTAATCACTTCTGTGTGTAAGCGTTCACCATCCCAAATTTCCATGTACTGCATCACAAAAATCGCGCAGTCGTTTTTTTTCTTCTGCTTATTTGATTTCATAAACTTGATTGGCCAAGAAGTGAAATCTGGACATCCATAACATACACGAGTGATAGATCGATACAATCTCTCCACATATATATGTGTGTGTGAGAGAGAGAGCAAAATTCAGATAATGTTGACCATAACACAGAAAAACAAGTGGGAAACACAAAAAATGAAAATGGTTGCTAACCAAATCTTTCGATATGGCATCATGGTATGGTCTTGGATCATAGTCAAGCGAGTCGAACACATCAATGCTTGAGTTAGGCTTGTTAAATACATATAGTGTCCAATGATTTTGGAACACAACAGGCATGTATAGCTGTTCTCATGCAAGAAAGACAAAGATATATAGTAAAAAATGTAAAGTTCATGGTTTAGTAAACAATGTGGATAATAAAATTTACTAACCAGATCCCAGTCATTCAAATGAAATCCTAGTTTATCTTTACTAATTATGTTGTCCAAACAACCATCTGTCCATTGAACATCTTCAAACCTGTGAGATTCCAGGATGCCCACCTTGGGAAAAAGAGTAAAGTGCTATTCTACCTAAGTTGGAGTATTCTTTACATTGGAACCATGCTGCTATTCACCTATCTCTTCAACATGTGCTCACGCGTTTACCGCAGCAACGCGCGGGGTTTCACCTAATATATATAATAGATGGTTGACCAATTCATTTGCTAAAAAATTATTAACCTTTCAAAGCTCATATCATTCATTGGCAAGACAAGTTGAGGCAAATTTGGCTATCAACCAAATTCACTTTAAAGACATTTGTTACTGGTTAGGATACGAAAATATGCATGTATATCGATCATGCACCTACGGGAAAATTATTATATTTTTTATTTCTGCGGAGATCTAACGTTACCATTTTCAATAAATTAACAAATTAGCCCACAGTTGCAAATTAACACGTCAGATCTAGCCATCGCGATTCCACTTCGTCTAGAATTCTGGCCAGGGTGCACGGGGAGTCATCGGCGCTGAATTGTCTAGTCTTGGAAGTTCGTAAGCGACGACTAACTACCACTAGCTGGTCACATGTGACAGGGAATTATATACTGCGGTACGTGTAGCGTCGTGCGAGCGTCGATACTACGCGTAATTGATCAGGGTGATCATCATCGCGTGATGGCGGCCGTACGTACTACGTCGATCGATGGCGTCGTCGTCCGCCACGATCGATCGTCGCCCAGCCTTTCCGCCGCGCGTCCGGGATCGTCGTCGCGAGCATCATGAGCGCCATGATTGTGCGGGAAGGAGCTCGTGATTTGGCGCGCCAGGTGGCCCAGGCGGGAATGGCCAGGTGCTGCTAGCTCCGCGCTGCTGCGCTGTGCCGGGCCGGTGGCTAGCTGCCGCAGGTCGATCAGCGTAGCATGCCCGGCCTGGGACGCTGTTAGGTAAGTTCGGTTTGATAATTAAGTTTATACGGGTGGGCTTACAAAAGCAAGGTTACAGGGGGATTACCGGGAGACCAGGTTGTTGTCCTTCCGTACGAGTCTTTTTCTGCCGTGCGGTACGAACTCTGTCGCATGCGAGGCCCTCTATATTTGTTGTCTCCAAGCTCCTTGGTGATCAAGGAAACTTCACTTCTTCGCGTCCCTTAGGCCATTGTTTCCTTAATCCACCATTGCCCCGCCTTCAGGAGGCGAGACTTCCTACGAGTCGCCGCTCCCCGGGTCGGGGCGACCCCTCCTTCGGGTCGCCGTCCGTCTGATCCGTCATTGCCTCGTCTTCGGATGGCGAGGTCTCCTTCGGGCTGCTGCCGCTCTGATCCGCCGTTGCCCCGCCTTAGGTGGCGAGGTCTCCTTTCGGCTGCTGCCCCCTAAGCCTGACGTATCTACTCTGGTTCGTCTGTCCCAAGTTCATAGGGCATGGGTGTCCCCAGTTACAAAAGAAGCCCCACATGGCTAAGTGCATGTCTCCAGTGTCGTTGGCATGAGCCAGACAACCAATTGCTATGGGGCTACCTCGTAGAGGAGAAGCTCACGGAGCAGCTCGGGGAAGCGGAGCTTAGGCAAAGTGGCTAGCCTGAATTTGTTTCTTGTCCCTCTATTATTCTTGGACCTCCTTATTTATAGGAGGGCTTCGAGGGGAAGGCACCCCAACCCATAGGGTTTTTACACAAATGCATTAATACACAAATGCCCTCGCTGCCTTAGCAAAAGTGATGTTACAAGGGGTATTACAGGGAGACCGGGTTGTTGCACCCCGTACGGGTATCTTCCTGCCGTGCGGTACAACCTCTGGCGCATGCGGGGCCCTCTATACTTGTTGTCTTCGAGTTTCTTTGCGATCAAGGAAACTCCACTCCTTCGCGCCACTTGGGCTATTGTTTACTTGATCCACCATTGCCCCGCCTTCGGGAGGAGAGACTTCCTACGGGTTGCTGCTCCTCGGGTTGGGGTGACCCCTCCTTCGGGTCGCCGTCCCTCTGATCCGCCATTGCCTCGCCTTCGGATGGCAAGGTCTCCTTCGGGGCGCTGCCGCTCTGATCCGTTGTTGCCCCGCCTTCGGATGGCGAGGTCTCCTTTGGGCCACTGCCTCCTGAGCCTGATGTATCTGCTCTGGTTGCCTGTCCCAAGTTCGTAGAAGATGGGTGTCACCTGTTAAAACAACGGACAAGTTAATGTTTCAAAGAATTCGGTTGATTTTCTCATGAAGCATGAGAATGGATATATTCTACCAGTAGAATAAAGGGTCAGAGACCAGAGAAAAAGTGCGCCCAGTGATCAAAACAGTTTTTCATTGTGCGTGTTTTTCTTTTAGTGAGTATTCATGTATGTTCTCGTCAACACCTGATCGATCAACGTTATTTTGTGCCGAGTCCAAAGAGAAGTGAACATGAGTGCATATCATCATGCATGACTAGATAGCAGATTGCATCTACAAGGTGCATGCATGCTTATGTTGGTAAAGCTCTTATTTGATCTAGACAGATAATAATTGATATTAGAGTGAGGTCATAAAGAAGAGCTTGGTAACTGCACCGCGGCATAACGACATATGTGTTAGGTGGAAAGGTTTGTCGCTGCGGCGTGGTGAAACAAAATGACAGTAACCGGGGAGCCTCATGTGTTTCAGGTCGCACGAACATAGATGGTGATCGAGGGGTGGCAGTCACCTCAGCTTGGGCATGCACTGTTTAGCCGCTTAGACGACATGCACCTATGGAACATGTTGCTACGGATGGAGTCTAGTGATATGTAGTCATCATGAGATCTGAACGGTGTCCACGTGTGATCGCGATAAAACAAGGCCGTGTTCGTGGTGGTGGGAGGCGTGGTGCTGCAACAAGACATGAAGTGTGTGAATGACGGTGTGATAATTAAAAAAGAGTTGATGTGAAGCCGTCAAGAGAAGTTTGTGTGAAGGCAATAATTGTGGTTGTGTGAAGCAGCATGAAGGGTGTGGCGTGAGATCATCGTAGGGAAATTCAATGCAATGTTGATGGTGAACACCGGTGCGAGGCTGTTACAAGGAAGAATTGGAGTGACAACAACAACGGTGGCAGTGTGAGGCTGTCACATATGGAAGATGATGTGATAACAACATTGTTGGTTGTGTGATGTTGTGGCAGTAAAGGTCGGTGCGAGGCTGACATTTAACGTTCGTGTGAGATCGACATCAAGGTCAATGTGAGGCCGATAATCAACATCAGTGTGAGAACTATGATAAGAAAGAGAATGGTGTGAAGCCAACGATGATCGTGATGAATGGTGGTGTGACCACCACTAATGTGAGGTTACGAAGACAACATATCAAGATTACGGGGTAATTGTTAGGTGACTAATCTTGATAAGTTAGGTTTATTTATTAAGTTTATATGTGTGCGCTTGACGGACAAGCTAAGGTTTCTTGGCCATAAGCAGAGGCGGAGCCACCGCCCGGCGAGACCGGGCGCGTGCCCGGGCTCTGCTGAATGCAAACTATGCACCCCATCCACCTCTCTACATCGACACATGGTCCAAGAGCCCGGGCATCGGACATCAGAGCAGCCAAGCGCAGCCAGTCAGCAGCGAGCCGACGAGATATTTGTGTTTTGGCGTTGGAATTTTAAAAATGAGAAGATATTTGATTAGTGCGTGGCGCATTTTACCTCATCTGAACACTCAAGGTCAACAACAAAATTAATATGATGGGCTAATTAATATATCTTTATTACTCTTTACTCCATTATGAATGTAATTTTGATGTCATGTAGTCGGCTAATACTCCCTCCATTCAGAAATATAAGACGCATACATATTAATTTTATAATTTTGTTATCACAACCAATAAAATAAATTCAGCATCAAAGTACAATTTTGAAAACCGTGCGAAATCAAACCAAACCTTATATTTGTGGACAAAGGAACTAATATGTTCTCATCGTGCAAAGTTTTTCAATGGGTGTGCTCTCGTATGTGGCCCATTAAATTTTTACATCCCATTACATTTTAATGTGGTATTTATTATAGCTTCCTTTATTTTGATCTTAAAATGTTCATATGTCTATTAAACAATGATTTTAGTCGAAAGAAGGACCGGTGTAGTGTCAGGTGGTTAGTTTTTTTTAAATTTGTGGCTGCCAGCCTGCCACATATCCAAAACTAGTCAACTCATACTAAAAGACAGTAAAAAACATACATACCAAATTCTATTGGAAGTTGCAAAATATATCCATGTAGTTAGCCTAAACACACACACCCAATAAAAAAACTTACAAATCAAATTTCTAATAAAATCAACAAATCAATCAATCAATGAAAATTAAAAAAATGGTGTCAACTTATATACGTAAAAAAAAATCAATATGAAATAACTAAATTTTTACTGTTGAACTCAATAAAAAATTAGTGTACATAAAGTAGAAAAAGTATTTAACTTCTAAAAAATGAAAAAAACAAGTGACTGCTATTTAGCAAATCCGAAAAAAAATATTGTTGATTCTGAAATTTGTTGTGTTATGCATACATAAAATTGTTAGTGGTAGTTAGTAGTCCGTGCAACCTTGCGTCTGTGCCCAGACTTCCAAAATATGCTGGCTCCGCCACTGGCCATAAGGAACTAGTTGATTTCTTGTGCGGCAAGAGAATAGATGTATTCTACTAGAATAAACAAAGGGCTAGAAAAGGTGCACCGGGTGAATCACCAACCAAAACAATTTGGTCATTGTGTGTGATTTTCTTTTAGCGAGTATTCATGTATGTTATTTTCGACACCCGATCGATCAATGTTGTTTTGTGCTGAGTCCAAAGAGAAGTGAACGTGACTACGTGAGTGCATACCATCGTGCATGACTAGGTAGCATTTTTTGGATTTCAATCAAATTAAAACAAATTCAGACTTAAATCGGATATGAATTTTTCATTCCATCTGCACACTTGGTGACAGAGCCGTAGATGGAGTCAAAACAATGGGGGACATGCGGGACGAGGAGCTAGCGCGGGTAATCATGGGCGTGC